>VWZP01007456.1:1579728-1800361 GCA_013396995.1 Dicaeum eximium | reverse complement strand
TTTTTTTTTTTTTTGCTATAGCCCCTCTATTAGGAGACTTTATTTCTAATTTATGTTGTTCCTTGAATCTGCTGGTGAACAGATATGTCTTAAAGACAGCTACCTTATGAAGAAAAGTTAAAATAAAATCCTCCCTCCTGCTAAGGGAGGGGATTATTAAGGCCCCCTAGGGAAAGTTGTTTCCTTTTTCTCATAATTTTTTTTTTCACTGTGACATTTGGCATAATTTCTGAAAATTAGCATGTTTTCCGTTACTGAACCAGAAAATCCTTTTGGAATTTAGGAAAATAAAAGAAATAAATAAAAAGACTGCCATGAAAGAATATTCTGATGAATTATCCCCAAACTGCGGAGTTTTTTTAACAGCCAGATCTCTACTTCTTTGTGCTAAGACACAATTACTGCCCTGGAGTATTTGGAAAAACAATCACTGTCAACTTAACCAATAATTTTCATACAATGAAATAACAGGAATGTTTTAATTAACATAGTTGATTTTGCTGTCTGTTCTATCCCATCACCTGAGCTTGTCAGGAGGAAAGCTGTTATTCCCAGTACAACTGAGCTCTTGAAACACTGCTGCAGGTTTGTTGTAAAATGTCTGGTACTCCTAGAAGGCTTGTTACAACCTGGAAGAACAGAGCAGAGGAACTCTTTAAATCCCCTCTCTTGAAAAAGAACAACCTTTGTTTTTCTCAGTTTGCTCACTGCTTTGCATTCAGCTGGTTAATCTTGCAAGGTGTCAGAATTATTTCACTAGTTCTGTGCTGCCCACTGGCATCCACTGGCATTGTGAAAAAAAGTCTACATGTGTCAGAATACACTGATGGAATGTGAATCCTCTTCCCTCTGATGAATTCAGAGCTGCATCAGGTGGCACCAGGCAGAAGTATCCAGGCAGATGGCACAGGCCAGGAACTGTATGGAACCTGCATTTAAATTCAGTGTACTCAGGTATGCTGGACAGTACTCAGTGCCACCACTTTCCTCCTGCCCCGTGACATGGAGCACTGTCCAAGTCTGATGGACAGTCTGTATCTTCTTCTGTACAATATTCTGAACAATAAGTCAGTTTTGCAGCTGGTTTTCCCTGTTTCCCACCTTCTTCTGTTATTAATTCTCTTGTTAGTCTCTCCCTTTGTCAGTGTCCATGCCCTAGCCTTTCTTGAAACTCACTGGTGCTTACTGCTGATTTCCACACCCTTTCCCATTCTATATCTTTTTTAGGAAAGATGAGTTCCTTCCCGAGAACTTCTCTAGGTTGAAATGGCAGCTGCCTTTCTCTGTCATTCAAGACTTCGATCTTCTGACCTTTCTGTCTCACGGAAAGAGGACAGATCTTAGTGTCGCTGGGAATTAAGTTATTCTGTCTCGTTGCTATACCATGGGGAGCTGCCTGTGAAGAGGTTCAGGGTTTTTTCAGGCATATAACAAAGTCTTAACATTGCTTAGTTTTGTGATCATAGGAAAATGCCAACTTGAAGCCATACTGCAGGTTTTTTCCACAGCTCTTTCTTTCAGCAATTTTCTTCAGAAGTTTTAACCAAGGTTTTTGCAGCTGTGTTGTATTAGAGCTGGACCTCGGGTTAGAGACACCTGAACCCTGAGGAGTAGGGTGCAGATATTGCACCATTTTATTTTCCATGGAAAAGTTCCATGATATTTCTAAAGTCTCCATTCCTAACCTGAAACTGTAATACACTTCGGTAGAAAGTTGCATTGATTTACCACAACTGGAAGTCCACAGTGAACTTACATTTTATTTATGGTTTTATTATGAAAGTAAAATCCTACTGTATTGTCCTTTTTCTAAAGCCTTTGTGATACGCAAACTGTCTCATATAAGGTCACTTTCTCCTAAGGGTAAAAGCTAGGTTTGGATTTTCTGCACTGTAGCAGGTGAATTGCAGCTTTCAGATGTGCAGGAGATAAACTGAAAGATTTTAATAGAATTCCAGGAAAATACTGCGTAGTGAGATATAGTCCACTGGTCACTTACTTCTGATGGGGAAACAAAACTGAAATGCATCTTCTTGGAAGGGGCCCTTCAGAAAACACAAACGGTGTTCAGCATTGACTAGTGTATGAAAGTTCTTCTTTGGCAGCCACTTGTCTGGAAACAAGTGCCCAAGGTGTTACCTGTGAGATGACTTCTCTGATGCCATGTTACAGAACAGCCTCGCCTTGTGCTATGAGGAATCTTGGGTTGGGAAAAACTCAGATAATCCAAATTCCTCCCATATAAAAATCTCTTTAAATCTGGTTCTCTTTGTCTTTGTCTCACAGTCCAGAATTTCCCCTAGGAGTACTTTAAGTTCCTGGGGCGGAAAAAAAAAACAAATATCACCAAACAAAAAAAACTACAGTCTGGATAGTCCTACCATAAACCCTGGGAAGATGATGGAAAAACCAATCTTGGAAACCATTTCCAGGAACACAAGGGACAAAAACACGATGAATCCAGCATGGATTCACAGAGGGGGAGCCATACTTGATGAACCCAAACTCCTTCTGTGGTGAAATAATTTTGTAAGTGAGTAAAGAGCACTAGAGACACACAAAAGTTATCTGGACATTATACAAGATGCTGTAGTTGGCACTGGTAGAGCAAGGGTGGTGTACAGTGGGGGTTGGACCAGATGAACCAGACCCTTCTTACGTCAGCTATTCTGTGATTCCAAATTTCTGTCAAAATCTGGGAAGAGAAGCTGTAACCATGGTGTTTGTTAAATCCTCCTAGACTCTGCTTTAATACACAGGCATGTATGCTGATCTTTCCACTGTATTGCTGTCCTTGTCTGAAGCTGTATAAACAGTGAGGTACAGTGTGATGGAAAGACTTTATCACAGACAAAAGTTTGAGTTACACTACATCGTTCTGGATGCTTCTCTAGATCTGCGTTGCCGGTGATAGCAAAACCAGAATGTTTTCTTTTAGGAAATAAACACCATTGGAGTATCTGCCCTTTCATCTCAGATGTGTCTTTCTTTGCAGGGGAAATCACAGGTTTGTTCTCCATTCAGTGCATTTTCAGCCTGTGAACACATAAACTTCTAATATTTGCAACCAAGAGAGCTGGTGTTACATAGAAATTACTAATACCTGCACTTTTGTGTCTCCATTGGTCCCTAAATAAATAGTTTTTGGTTAAATAGAGCATCCAGAGATCTCACTTGAGAAACAACATTTTCACTCCCCATCCCATGAAGGGGAGGGAAGAAAAGAGGACAGCAAAACTGCTGCCAATATGTAAGTCTTTTGGCTCTTTCTGACACATGCTGAAGTATAAGAGGAAGATAGCCACAATCTAGTGTTGGTAAGGACACAGAGCATGAAACCTGTCAGATCAGTTTGCTTTGAGAAGCTCCACATTAGAATAAGGAGAATCATTTGGGGTTCTTTCCTGACAGTTACAGCTGGCTTAGTGTACTGATGGAAACAGAGTGCATGTAAAAATAACTGCCATGTCTTTGGTTGTGTGAAAAGCAGTCATATTAATGGAGACTTACTGCTTCACTTTAACAGATTCCCATTTCAAAACATTTGCAGAGGAGGAAATTAACCTGCTCTTTGAGACAAATGAACCTTCACTAACTTAGAGCAAACCTGAGGGGCAAAATTATTAATTTCACATCTGCCAGGTGGACGGAATGTGAATAAAACATAATGACCGTTAAGGAAAAGTAGATAATATGATTTCTCCTGTGACACATCTTCATCTCCAGTCTTTGTTGCAATCTCTTATTTGTTACAAGGATAAGCTCAAAAACACTCAAACAATTATTGTGCCCAACTTCAATTCAGGAAGAACTGCTTGTTATGGAGTGAGAAGAACCCAGCAAGCTGTGAGTGTACTGGTTATAAATAAAAGACTGCTATATGGGCACCTTTAATAAAAGTGGTAAATTATAAATACTTGCAAATACTTGTAAAAAAGACTGTTTTTACAGGGTGTTCCTTACAAGTGAACAGAGGTGTTCCTCTGTTCTGAACAAATGAAATACAAGCTATTTCATAGAGGCTTTGGATCTGCCTTCTCAGAAGTATATTATTACTGCAGATTTAAATGAATGCATTGGTACTCTGTTATTAAAAGCAATTAAAAATAACAGGAAAGGGCATTCTGTGTCTTCCCAGTGAAGTTTCATGGGTGCCTTGGTATCCTTAGCAACTTTATGCTGAGCACTTTCTCCCCTCTTTTGAGCCCTATTTTTACATCAGCTGTTATTACAATTCTCACATACAGTTATACCATACTGTCTTCAACTCATAGGCAAACTTCACTTCATTTTTATGTTAATCCTTTGGCTATAACTTCAGCAAATGAAACAGGAAAGTATGGCTTTTCCTCTGTCTTGGTCTTATCCCAAACCAAAGCAGAATCTTTTATACATTTGAAGTGACTAGGATATATTTACTTCCGTTTGTGTCTAAAAGACTAACACTGTGTGTGCTGGTGAGTGTGTATGTGTATATACAGACACACACACATATCCCCATCTCTTTTTCCTTCATATATACATATGAATATATTGAATTTATCAACCCTGGCCAAAGGGAGTTCAGGCTCTAAAGGGCAGGTTTCTTCCTTAAAAAAATAAAAAAATAAAAAAAATATATATATATATAGTTTCGTGAACTTCTGAGCTGAGTCTAAAAATTCCTTTTGTTTTAGGAGTTAGGAAAATAAAATGTCCCAAAGACATCTGTGATACTGAATATTGCCACCTTGTGAAGGTAATCCCATTTTCCCTTATGACAGACCTGCATGGCAGGAGGGAGCACCCAATTAACCACAAATCTGTTGTCAAATGGAGTATTTGATGTTAGACTTTTGCTTGTCTGCCCTGAGCCTCCTGAATGAGGGCACTGGTTTGGCTCTCTCATCTTTTGAAATTAAATTCTGGCAGTACTGTGTCAAATCAATTTAAATTTTAAGCAAGTTATTTGGATGAAATTTGCCAGTGGTTTTAAAGGGTGTTGAAAGATGGAAATGGATGAACAGACAGGCATGCTCCTTGGTTTTAATATTTTAAGGCTCACTCTTTTGTTTGAGGCTGTTAGACCGTGTGCTATCTTCCCCAGCAGCTTTGGCCAGCTTTAAAAACACAAAACTGCACAATTCTATTGAAGTATCCATGAAGCATGAAACATGCAGAAATGATGTAGAAACACAGAGATGCTACAGTTTTTTAAACCGTTTAGTAGTTAGGGTTTTTTTTCAAATTACAAAAAAAAAAATAGTTATCAAAGGTTTTTAGAAAGAATGGGATATTAATTCTAACTCACTTCAAAGGAAAATGAACAGCTACAGCACTCAGGTGCTTTCAGGTTTTTTTCAGTGCTTGGGAGACATTTTGGCTTTGCAGACCTGTTTGTTTTGCAAATGTGGAGTGATATGCAGAATTCAGTCCAACCTCCTAAAGGTTCCCAGGAAGAAAAGCTGGTGCTGAGTTCTGGCTTTTCTGGTAATACTTTTTCTATAAAGTTCAATTACAACTTTATAGCCTAGACTGTAGGCTTTGTGTCAAGTTTGAGACCTGAAATCAGGGCAGATCCTGTTGAAGAGAGATCCTGACTTTAGAGAAAAAAAGCTCTCCCTCTTCAGTGTACTAGGTTGTTGCAGTGCTATAAGTAGGTAATTCTGTGCTGCAATCCAGGGATCTCTCATGGTGAGCAAGTGTGCATCACATTTCTGTTGACAACAAAAATGAAGTTGAGACAGTTCACAGAGCACTAGACCTCAGCTTCTATAGTTGTAAAAAAGTAGGGTTTTTTTGGTGACCATCTAATTGCTGCTGTGTGTGTTGTTTAGGCAGAGAGGGGCATCCCCATGGAGCTGAGATTCTTCCAGTCTCTTAAGAGGCCAGAAACATATGAGTGAGGAAAACTCTGTATTCTGTTTTTTTCCCTACTCTGTGTCTACATGGCTAAGTGGATTCTGGCCCAGGAAAAAAATACTTTCATGGAAAGCATTCAACAAGGAAATGCTAACTTAAATCTCTAAGAAGAAATAAGAAGTAAAATTGGGAAAGGCTTTGCTTAGCATTATCATGACGTACTGTGTTAAAAGACAAATTGTGGAGATTAAAATCAAATTGGCAGTAAAATTAATGATTTATGGCTCTTGCATTTCAGTATGCCCAGCTATCTCAAATAGTTTCAACAGTTTTGTTTTCAAATTTATACTTCTGCATTTAGCTGTCTTAATTTCTACCATCATTTGAGCACCCTTGTTGTTGTTTAAAATATATTAACAACTATCTCTGCATTTAGTTCATGCTTACTCATTCCATTAAATTTGATCCACTTCCTGGAAGGAGAGAGAAGGGCTTTCTTTTGGGAAAGGGAGAGTTCAGGTTCATTTGTTAGCTCACGATTCGGATCGTTCAAAAAGCTCTCTGAAGGTATTTCAGTGCCGAAATTTTGCAGTAGAAAATCATGTTTATAGTGGACTGTTATCTTTTAGAATTATCATATGGAAAAATGCATGTAAAGCAGAAAGGTGGTAATAAATGTTTACTCTTGACATGCAGAAGTGCCTTTTCATTTCTAAAAATTTATGTTCTTTGGAAGCAAAAATCAAATTGTCTGTCAGTTACTCTTTGTTTTGACTATTTGTGCAGATGTTTTGTTGGCAATTAGCTTAAAAAGTTTTTTAAAAATCAGTAATTTTCTTAATTACAGTTGTATAGTGTTGAATTTTAGAGGATGAACCAATGTGTAACTGGCATATTTGGCCAAGTAAATGGAAAAAATAACTTTTAATGACCTGAGCATAATTATGGGTGACTTTGGAATGACAACTGGCAAAAGTTGTACTATAATTAAATTTCCATTATAAATGTTTCAGTTTTTTGTCTGACGTGTGGGGCTAGATTGTCAAGAGTATTCATTTATAAGAGGAAAAATTAGAGAGCTGTAATTTATAATTCAGGGTAATCAATGAAAGCATTTCTTTTGTCAAAAAACCTTTCACTGAAAAACGGCATTGCATTGTTGGTTGTTTTAAAAAGAACCTAAAAATCCTTTTGTTATTTTTTTCACTTACTGTAAAAGAAAATGAAAAATTCTGGTGGTTGAATCGTGCTGTAATTCACAGTAATATTATGCAGATAGGATTTCTCAGACTGTTTCTGTTCATTAACCTTTACTTGGTGTAAGTGTATATTTAAGACTGTTTATGAAGAAATATGATTGTTTTAAGGCCATCTTAGCAAGATCCTGTTTAGTCTTGAACAGAGTTTTTTCTGATAGAAGTGACAGCATATTCTCATTTTCAAACTGTCCAGTTATTGATTGAGGTGGACCCTTCCCTTTCCAGTACTGGAGTCTCAAAGAAAATTAATAAAAACATGAACTCTGTTCACTCTGAAAAAAATGAGCTCTGTTCACTTCTACATAATCTTTCAAAGGGAGACTAGAAAAGATTAGTATTTAAAAAGTTTGGGTACCAGATTTTCACACGCAACAGCAAAGCTCAGAATCACTCTCATTTAACAATTAGGTAAGTCATTCTATTTCCATACACTCATTTGAGCTCTGCATTTAGAGTAGTGTTTTATGTACTTCAGTTATCACTGTTAATTAGGCACAGGGCTAATTGCACTCTGATTCCTCTTAATATACTATCTATTTATTCTTTAAACCAAGTGTATATGCCATTCATCTCAAAGTATGGTTGGACTCTTTACTGAGTAAAAATTACTTTCATCTTACATATGAATCTGTTTAAACAATGAACCATTACTGCTCTGATAACATCACAGAGCAGTTTGGTGTGAATCTTCCAAAACTAATTTATTTAATTCTGGGTTATGATGACAGAATCTCTGCTAAGCAGTTAGTGTACAATATGGTACTGAGTTCCTAAATCAAGTGACTTGAAAATAGTTTATTTTCATAATGATAATTTTCAGAGACTGTCTACTAAAATACAAAATGGTTGTTTACTGCTGTGTGTACTACCACTTTACTGTAAATCTCTCCTCTTACAGATCATTGCTTATGAAAGCAGTCAGTGTTACAATCTTAAAAATCTGTCATGAAAGTACTTTTCTGCATTCATTTTCATGCTCTGCAGTAGTTGCTTCCTGGTTGTGACTGCAAGCTGCTGAAACCAGTTTGTATGTCTTCTTTCTTTTCATGCAAACAACAGATTTTAATCTTCACAAACTGATTTATGCATTGATTGTTAAAACTATATAATTTGCAATTGGGTAACATACTAGAGGTTTATTCTGCATTTGGAGCTTTACAGATGCTCAGTTCTGCAGTGGATCAGAGAAGAGGTTTTTTCTTCAAAATGTTTTGAGCTGTCTTCTGTTATTGAGAAGTTTTAAGTGGCATGGCCCCAGATGTCTTCTGTAACAATCGTAGTCTAATAGCAGTTGATTTGACAAGTTGAAATGCTGAAATGGCAGGGCAAGAGTGTTCTGCCTTTTCAATGTCCTAAGGATGCACAAAGAAGAAAAAGAAAACATTCAGAGAATTCTGTGAACATGAATAAATCCCAGATCCATCGAAACATTTAATTATTTCTTCATAGCAGCTAGCTTATTACTTTGATTAAAAATGATTGTATCTAGTATATATGAGCCACTAATGGGAGCAAATTTTTATGATGTTCTTAGATTGTATATAAATGATGACTTATTTTTCAGATTTGCAACACGTTTGTTTGTTTTCTTTTTTTTTTTTCGCCCATTTTTTCCCCCAAAAGATTATTTCTTGCCCTGAAGGGGTGGTGGAGGTATTAAACAATGATGGAAAGACAGATAACAGTGGACAAGCTAATTTAAAACTCATTCTCAGCAAAAGCTGAAAGATGTTTGCTAAAAGTTTCCATCGTGATGAAAGAGGAAGAGTAGCCATTTCAGAATAAGTTGCTAATAATTGGCAGTGTTGCACAAACAGTTGGTAAGGGACTGATGATAAAATGTTTGTGACAACTGTGTGCACTGGTGTCTCTAGGCATATACTTGCTTGTGCTATTTCTCATGCAAAACATGAAATATAAGATTAGCAAAGGAATTCAGAAGTTACTTAGCTGCTTTAACATGTGGCTAAAAGAAAATGCATTGAGTATAAAGTACTTAGTAGTGACTATCTGATTTTTTTCAGTATGGAATACTAAAGAATATATCCTATTCAGATACTGTTTTAAAAGAAACTGACAGTGATTTCATTTGTCTTGGCCGGTACAAAATTGTCCAGGTATTCAAATCACCATTTTGCATTACTATAATAGAGGAACAGGGCACATGATATAGGGAAAAAAAAAATTGCCTGTTTTCAATTTTAAGTTTCCATGATTACAAAAATTATAGGTTTTGTGTTTGGGATTAGGGGAAAAAAGGCTTCAGCAGTGTTTCAGTGATATTAGATGTTGATATTACAAATGGAATCACTTTTTCCAGTAAAAAACAGAAGCTGAAATGTGCAGCAACTCAGGAATGCTCTAGAATGAGACAACCTGCAGGAATATACAGAAGGTGTCATGAGTCAATAAGCACTTACCTGTTCACAGCTCAGAACTTGTAAAAAACTGGCATGCATTACAGATTCTAATTCTTCATACAGAGGAACTGAAAGGGCAAAAAGAGTGGCTTTCTGGGCTGGATGGAGGAGCAGAATGTGGAATCTGTCTCTTTTTGAGGAGGGAAGAGGGGAAAGGGGTGAGCTTATTTCAGATAGAAGCATTCTAGATGAGGTTCAGGAGACCTTGAGTCCTTTCCTTTTGTAAAAGTTTTTTTTTGGCTGAAGCTCATTAATCCAGTCCAGCCTGATGCTGCATTTTTTGCTGATTTCCAGCATTTTAATTTGTTTATATCGTTCCTCATTCTCATTACGTTCCTGTTTTATTCATTATGTTTAACTTCACTTCTTGGGTAGCATTTCATGTGTAAGCCATGTAACAAAATAGGTTATGAAAGCATAATCCTGAAAAGCACAGTTGATAAAGCAATAATTGAGATAACACAAGGCTTTGTTTCTAACTACTAATGATCTATTGCTGGAAAAAAAAAATCTGAGGCAAGTCTGTGGTATTTATCAGGAGTAATCATGGATACAAAGAAATGTTTGTTTTTAAGGTACTAATAAGCAATCTGATTATAATGTATAATTGTATTGCCATCATGCTGTTATTTTAGGTCATTTTATTTTGCAAAAGTAAATATCAGCCAGTAAGACTCGACTAATTTTGCTTCCCATGATCAAACTTGGAAAGGTTTTGTCAATATTTTCATAATAAACTTTCTGTTGATTTTGCCCCAGAATTGCTATGAGTAATCTAAGGAAATGCTGTGGTTCCTCAGACAGCTTAGTGCCTATGGAAACAATAAATACTACTCCCATAAACTTTTCTAAGACTCAGCAGAAATATGAGTTCCCAACTAAGAGCTGCCTCCAGCTTTTACATAGGCTGTCAGGAGTGATGGTTGTGCTTCTGAGTTTGTATCTTTGGTAACTTCTGTAGTCGGCATGGAGGGACAGACCTTGTAAAAGGTTGATTGAAAGCGGGAGCTAAACAAAGTGGTTTTGCTTTTCTTTTAAAGGACTCCTTTATTTATTTCCTATTTAAAATTGGTCTTTTAAATTTTATTCTGTTTCCACTGATGATAAAATGCTTCTAGGGAGAGTAACCTACTGCATCTTTGTTAGTACCCACAAGTCTCTTTAGGGGTAAAGGTAAAGCATTTTAGGATGAAGGTAAAATCAGTTGCTCCTGTAAAATATGTAAAGACCTGCCTGGGCTGTTGAACAGTGATAGTCCTAATATCTATTGATGAAGGACTAAAACCAGTTACTTCCCTAAAATAAGATCTAGTTTAAAACCTCTCTTTTAGGACATTGTTGATTAAGTTCTGTGATAAAATGCGAGATTGGTGTTTCAACTTTGTGAATCTGAGCAGAATGTGTTCTTATTCTAAACAGAGAAGACAAATGTATCCTTAATCTTCCAAACTGTAGACATGAATTTTAGATGGGCCATTGCCAAGGTTAAAGTATAACACACTGACTCGGCTCGATTTCAATAGCTTTTTCAAGGATGATACTGTTTGTTCTGTCAGTGGAGATTGAAGTTGCCCAAACATCTCATATAAATGAGAGAATTTCCATACCAGATAAAAAGACCAAATTCTGAAGTCAACTGCCATAGATTTTATGCAACTGATTTGAAATACTATGAGAGGTGCCAAGGATTTATGCTGTTTAAGAATAACAATATAGTGTTCCCAGCAGAGTTTCATGTTCTAGAGGAAAATAAAAATAATTCTCTAATTTTGTCAGAAGGTTTGGATTTGTTTGCATTCTACTTTTAATAATTCTTAGTGGAAGAGGAGAGGTTTTCTGGAGCGTATTTTTTCCTCAAATTTCACATAATAACAGAATCATAGAGGTTGAAAAAGAGCATCTTGTCCAATCTATTCAATGTGAATTGTCACAGGATAGAAGAGGTTTGGCTGTAGCAGTGACCGCAGAAATGTTCCCAGCCTTGGACACCTGACAGTTGAGCTAGGATTTTATAGACTGTGCTCTGATCCTTTCCATTTCTTCTTAGTTGTGCTTTTGGGGGTAGAAAGTTCCCTGAAACTTTGGCTAAGTGTCTCTTTCCGTTGTGACCTATTGTCTTTGGCCAGCCAAGGTCTGCTGCAGTCTCCAAAGGGATTGTCAGTAAGGGAGAAGAAGCTCTTTTCTGTCCTATAGAGGAATTATATTTGGCATAGGCACACTTCAGGTGCTTCAAGCAGAACTGCCCTGTGAAACAGATCAGAGAAATCCCAAAGGGAGTAATGTCAAAAGAATCAAAGAAATGTGAATGTCCTGCATCATCTAGTTAATCTTCCTTGTAAAATAAAGAGCTGCTTCAGAGCTGAATTTGATCCAAGAAACTCTTGACAGTTTCTTTGATGCTTTTTCAAACCAGAAAGGATATTTTTTTAACTTAAAGTTTCAGCATTGAAAGGACATCTATCATTGATACATATGTGCCATTTGGTTTCTCTATGATCCTAGGAATTAGTAAAGCATTTTTGGAACTTGTGGTGATGAACTTCCTTCTTTAGTTGGATTACACTTTCATCAAGCCATCATCCAAGAGAAAAGTCATTTAGAACATAACCAGAGTGAATTGTGAGCTCAGCATTCATTGATTTGCAGTAAATCTAGACTAAAGTAATCTTATCTTCAGTGGAGCACTGACTCCTCCAGGGATTCAGATAAACACCAAAAGAGACAGAGCTGCTCTTTCAGAAATTAGATTTAGAAAAATGAAAGCTGAATTTCTGCACAGTTTTCTAGAGATATATCATGTTTTGGATTATTCAGAGTTAATGATTTTTTCCCCACAGAGATAGTGAACCTGCTCAAAAAGTGCCAACTTCAGCATGAAAGCATTTCTGGATGCAAAGGAGTAGCTGGGATCTAGTTAGTAATATTCTAGCTGACACAAACCTTTCTGATCCTGTGTACAAGGAGGGTCTACTGGCAGACAGCATCATTCTGGAATTCAGGGCACATTCAGAAAATGAGTAATCTTAGAAATTTGGACATCTGTCAGAAGGCGGCACAGCCTTAGTGTCTTGGAATAGGAGAGTGTTAAATTGTTGAGGAAAGTCCCTAGAAATGAGAAGATTTAGGAAATAGTTTCTTGGACTTGTTTCAACTAGATTTTTGCAGGAAAACATAAGGAGGAGTATTGGCTTCCCAAAGGGTTGGATTCCAGCCCCAGCACATATGCTTTCCCATAATTTTTTCTCCAGTTTTATGGTTTCTCTAGAAATGTACAGCTGAAAATTATCAGGCAAATAACCAAACGTCCAAGTAGATTTAGCCATGGATTTTTTTTCCCATTAGAGAGACACAAGCCAAGATATTTGCTTGGAGGCCGCCTGCTTTTTCACAGACCAGTTTCATTCAGTCTCACTGGTTTGCTTTTGAAAGTCAAATTTTGAGAGAACTCAGAGATATTCAGAGAAAGCTATTTCTGGTGCCTAGTCTTTTAAGAAAGAATCATGAAATCAGTATTTTAAAAGGGGATGAAAAGAGATTTACAGTCTATATAAATCCTATTACCATGCAGATAGATAGTGATTTTTTTTTATGTCATGGATTGAAAGATCTTTAGGAAATACAGAAGTTATACCTTATCCTTTCTTGGAAAAAGCCAATTTATTCAGCCACTTTCTATAGAACCAGAGTGTGCTATAATAAGTAGCAGGATCGTCATCAGGTAGGAACAGCACTTGCAGATCTTAGATGTCATGGATTATACTTTAAGTGTTGACTTGTGTAGAGATCTGCTGTCAAGATACAGTTATACAGAATATAGCTATTGCGTGGAAAAGTGTTATTAGCAAAAGGAAGGAAAAAGGAGGAAATATGTAATGATCCTTTCAACAATCTGCAAGACATAGTAGTTCATGTTGCAAAATCAACTTTCTTTTCCATGCCTGCAAGCGGCAAATAAAAAAATGGGCAGAGCAAAGCAGATGGAAAAAGTGTTTTCATTTTCTTTGAGAACTGACTTTAATCTCAGGGAAGCTTGGCATATGAAAACGGCAGTTTGAGCTACAAAACTCCCTGAAATGTTTCATCTAAGTATATTTTAACCAGGAGAGTATTTTCCACAGCTTGGACTGATACTACTGTATTGGTACCAAACTTTTCTGAAGTCCGTTCATGGAGACGGAAAGAACATATGATTAAATTCGGATGTTAGTATGTTTTCCCTAATGGCTAGTCTGTGGTTTGTAGAGCTGCAAATGTTTCTCTCCTCATAAAAGAAGCAATTCCTTAACTTTATTGATACCTATAGTTAGGTGTGGTTCCAAAACACATAGTAGAAATTATATAGAAACTAATTACCCCACCTGACTTTCACCACAATAACTCATGTAAAATCAATCTGTGATGTGGTTGTGGGTCTTAGTCATCATATATTTTTCATGCTTTTATTCTGTATTTATTTTGATTTTGTTTTATTGTGCTTGATTCATTTATCAGTGTACTGTTTTCATTTTAACCAGGAGGTTAAGAAAAAAAAAGAAAAACAGAAACAGAAAAATCCATCGTGTGTGGTCCTCTCCTGGCTTTTCCATAGTTTTATGGGTTAATGCTGAGCTGACTGCTAGACTGAAGACGAAATTCCAGATCTTGGGGCCTTGTCTTCTCTGCAGCAGCTTGGCTATTGCCACAGTAAATACCATCTCTGTTACTGTGAGAAGTCTCAGGGCCTGATCTTTAGAGGGTCTCAAAACTGCCTGGTCTTGAATGCAGGTAGTAGTAACAAACATATCTTGTGTAAAATTGCAGGCAGGGGGTGCATTTCACTAGTGCTTTCCTTTTAATAGATATTTCCCCCAGAAATGGCTGCAGCCTCATGCAGTCTTTAATTTCAAAATCACTCTTGGAGACAGAGTGGAGGCTAGAGCTCCTTGTTCATGCTTTCATTGTGTTGATATATAAGATAGCTTTAAATTTGGGTAAAGTGTTGTAAAGTGAGTGCTTTTGTCTTTCCCCCTGTACTTCATTTGTAGACCTCCATAAAAATTTTAACATCTGTGCCACTGCTGCACACAGCACTCTGGATAATGCATATAAGGCTACTGACTCGAGGTCTGTTTGGTTACCTGCTGAGCATCACAGAGAAATAATTGATGGAACCCCGGAAATTTCCACTAAGAAATGCTGATCCTGGTGATTTTTAGAAGGGTTTATGGTAAACTGTGTCATCTAGGCTGAATTGGGTAGTGATGCTTTGGGACTTAAAAATGTTGTAAATCCACATGGTTTTTACTCAGTTACTTTGTACACGTTTTCTAACAGATGGTTCATACCTGTGGTAAATTCTGCATAAAAAGGAAGCAATCCTCATGCATCTCCACACTTGCAGCTTTTTGGTACAATGCAAGACTCCTCAGACTGTTTCATTTGACCATCTGTGAAATCTCAGTTCAGAACAATGGGGGTGAAGGGCATTTACAGACTCAAGACTAATGGGAGAGAGCGTAAATATAATTTTCTAGGAGTAGAGGGGATAGATGAGATTTCTGTTAACCCAAATTAAGTCTGCTTAAGTATTGCTAAGAGAAGAATGCCTCAGGGTGTGAGCAGGGCTAAAACTCCTCTTTGCCATGTGTCTGCAGATGGAAAATGGTGTGGGTTTTGGAAGAGCCACATCACAGTCCTGTAATGCACTGTAACACCTCAGGAGAAGTGTAAAAAATCTCAGAGCTCAGATGGGCCTCCTGACAGCTCTTACCCAGCAATGGGAAACTCAGCAGTGCCCACAGGAACATGAAACAGTAGACCAGGGCTTTTCATCAGATGGCCTTAGTTTCAGGACACTGTGATAAGATCAGACATTCACAGTAAAGGTGATAAAAATGTTGAGCCGTATTTACCCCATTTGCTCTAAAACACTTGTAATAGTAAATATATTGTTGATAAAATAGTTCAGCGTAAAAAAAATTTCTTCAGATGAACGTTGTAAGAGTTTCCAAAATTTCACATAAACAGTACGTGCCATAACTGCTGCTCATAATTGATCCTGATTGTTCAACACACAAAAAATGTGCCATATGGTGAAGCTTGATTGATAAGCAAGAAACATCCAAATATACTCACATTGTGAAGTTTTTTGATTCTTCATGCAATTTTCATTCCATATCATAACAGAGGTTATATTGGGTATAGAATAAGGCAATGGCATTATTGCTGGTGTGCTTTATTTATTTACTGTTTTAAACAAGTTTTGTTTTAATGACAGTAAAAAGACCAACAGTAGGAAGAGTTTTCAAAGCTCAAATGTAATGTATATCTTGTTCCTAGGTACTAGTAAGGAATGTCAGATAACTATGAATGATTTTAAAAACAGAAAAAATAAACCATAAAAAGTTCACTCAGGGAAAAAGGTGATCTACCTGTGAAAAACAGGTGAGAATTTGGAAAATGTACTTCTATGTTGTTTTTGCTTTGTAGAGTTTATTAGGTGATTTAAGTTTCTGTATGAGAAAGAAAGGATCCTGAAAATGCTCAGTGCTTGTACAATGCCCTTAGACACTAAACAATAACTTTGGAAGATTCAAGTCCTTGGAATATAGTCATCCTACAAATTTCTATTTTCAGCTGTTTCTAAAATACATATTTTCCTGAGTAATGAACACAGGTAAAGCTTTTTTCATGCTTGTGGGCACCAGTGTCTTACCATGTTAATTTGGTTTTTTAGACAGATAATTTACAGTTAAAAATATATTTCTAATTAGGGATACAGCGTTCCATTCCATTCTGATCAATTCCATTCCAGCTTTTCACCAAACATCAAGCCTGGCTGAAAGGGTTCAGAGTGTTTTATAAGCAGAACTCTCTTGAGGTTGTACACAACTTCAGAAATTCAGGTGGAAAAAATTGCATGGGAATATTTCTTTTCTTTTCTTTGCCATTCTTTATTTGTTTGGGATTTTTTCCCTCTCTGCCCTTCAAAAACAAATCCCATACATATCCCAGTTACTAAGAACTCAGTGCAAAGGCTAAGGAAGGAAACAAGTTTCTAAAAAGGTAGGTTGTGTTATCTCTAAGCAGCAATTACATGAGTTATAAAAGCAGTAGATAAATATTACCTAATATAATACTTGTAGATATATATTACAGCTATATGACATAAAATTAATAGCTATATTATATACATTATATACATATATACACAAGTATAACTGTTCCAGGCTTTTTCAGTTGCTGCTGGGTGTGTTTCTTGCTTTTTCAGGCAGCCATGGTGAGATGTTCATCTAACCCAGGGTAGTTTCCACAACCTTAGTCTGAGGTGGTTTAGTGGAATGTTATGTCTGTGGACACTTGAATATGGCCCATCTAACCCAAATTACAGTTCTGTTAAACCTGGTAGAAAGTAGTGGAACAAAATTTAGGGTTTTATGTGGCTTCATGTGAGCTGTGAAATCCTGCTCATGAGGCCTGCAAAGAATGAGCAAGTCTCCAGGGATATTTAAAGATTTAAAAGCTAAGAAAGAGCCATGTTCACCAATTTTCTATTCTCAGAAATGGCTTTGGTTAAAAAAGAGCTTTGGCAAATGTTGCACCTCCTGAGCAGTAGGCTCTACATGGTGGCAGGAAGTATGGTATTTTGGGATTACTGCTTCTGCTCTGGAGGTCTGAGGAGAAACTTCAGGTTTGCCAGACTTGCTGCTGAAACATAAAAGCAGATGTCTACTATTTGTGTGTCTGTTCAGTACATCTTTCATTGTGTTGATCAGATTTGCCTCCTGTCTGAAGGTGTTTGGTTAAGAAATCAAGAAAGGTACAAAATAAAATGAATCTCAGTTCTTTAGTCATTATGACTTGCACACAAACTACAGTAGCTATTTTGAGGAGCAAAGTCAGATAATGCCCAAAACCATTTTAATTTTTATGTCTTCTGAAGTAATAGGAACATGCTGTGACTCTGGGGCATATTAACAGACTAAAATCCTTATTTGGATGAAGCTTTCTAATACTAACTCAAGTATGATGCAAATTTTATAAGAAAATAAAGCATTTTAATTTTTAATGCTGTCAAATATCTTGGTAATGTTCAGCAAAGACAGAATTTCAGCTCCGTTCCGGAATATTTTTGCAAAATTACCTACCATCCATGCCTGGTTATGCAGATTGCAAGATTTTTAGACGGCATATGCCCTGACAGGCCCCCTCAGAGGATCATCAAGTATTTTAGTATGGAGATGAACTGTAAAACATAGGTGAATAGTTTTCAGACTGTTATTTCCTGATTGGAATGTATGGTGATTTAGGAGAGGAGCACTACATAAGAAGCCTTTGCCAATTTAGCAAGGTGCTAATATTGCTGCCATGTTAACTACCAATATCAGATCGTCCTCCTACACAGCTTCGAAATTGCAAACTATCAGATGTGTGCTGTAGGAGGTAGACAGTGAAGTCCTGCACAATTCAAAATAGATGTTAGAAAAGTCAATAAACAGCTGATGACACGCTATGGGAAAATTAATGGGTGAGGAAGAAATGTGGTGGAGTGTTCCATTATTAAGCTTAAAATAAAATTTTTGAGGAAAAAACCCCCACCTCTTTCTTTCATCTATATATTTAATTTTTAGAACAGATCTTACAGAAAAAAACAACTTCATGCGGAACCATGAATGTTTTAAGAAACAAATATTTTTTAACCATCCTTTTATAAGTATTTTACAAAGCACATGATTTTCTTTCTCAAGGTGGAAGGCTGTCTTTTCCATGGAGTAATAGTAACAGAAAGAGTTTCTGGTTCTTTTCACAGCTTCATTCCTGTCTTTGGAAATGGGTGTTACCCGTAAGACAGGAAAGGGAAACCGTCTTTGATTGGTCTACTCTGCAAGACTGCTAATGCACCTATCCATGGCTTTCTGTTGCACAAAAGCTTGAAAAACTTGTATTTAGATATTTGCTTTACCTCCATGAAGGTGTGTGGCTCTGAAAGCAAAGGGTGCAGTTTCAGGTGCAGCTTACAGAGCGTGACTGCTGCTGTTACCCAGGCACGTGGGGCCAAAGGAGGAGCAGCTCCAAGTCCAGCAAGTTCAACTAAAGCAGCATTCCTAAGCCCCAGCAGGGGAATTGAGAGTAGACTTCTGTCCTTTTGTCCTGTGGCCTTGTATCATGCCAACATCAGCATCCAAAAAGCCTAATAAAGAGGTGATTGGTTCTGTTTAAGTGTTGTTGGAAATGGCTGAAGGGATGGGGATGAAAAAATCCCAGAGCTACAGCAGCAAGGCATTTTTTGTTAATCATTTAATTGCTACTTTCCAGGCAGGTAAGCACATTAATAACTTGCAAAGGGTAACGTGTGTGTTCCCCAAAGCATTTCTTCCACTAGTGTGGAACTCATATTGTGATTGGAAAAAAAATTTTCTTTGCTTATAAAGCTTAATATTGGTCATACCAGGGTAAAATAGCACAGAAGAATGAGAAAGAGCTGCATAATCATGTATTTCTAGGACTTTCACTTGTTTTAATTCACTGCCATTCTTGAATCATAAAGCTAACTTTTAGTCTGTCTCTGTTCATGTGAATTCATTTCACACCTTGAATTTTTTTGCTGGTTACAGACACATAATATTACATTTTGCTGAAATAAATCTAGCACTTAACAGATTTCTTTTCCATCGTTGTGTAGTTAGTTTTGTTAGTTTACATTCTTCATAAAGCATGGCAAAAAGAAATGCAGTGCTAATGGATATGGAAAGAAGTCATAAACCAAGGGATAAACATGGCTTCTCCTGTTGCTTCATCTGAGTTACTTCCCTGGTTCTCTTCCTTTATTTTTTTTCTACTCCTTTCAGTTCCACTTAGTCGTGATCGACCACTGATCTATTAGCATAAGTAAAGCTAACATTACTCAAATGATAGTGTGTTAGACTGGGTGTGCACTTGGTATAATAATTTCCTGATTCTTTTTTTTTTTCCATTATACATTTAATAGTGAAGAAGAAAAGACAGTATATTGATTGGTAAGAGAAATAGCAGTCAAAAAAAATTGCTTTGTCTTTTTCCCTTGCTTCTTTTTATTCTTGATTGTGATAGCCTGGGCTCTTTCTATGGCAAAACTTCATTTAATTGGTGCTAACTAATCATGTTTAATTTGTTTTCTTGAAGTTGTAAGGCTCAGTTCAGGTCCCAAAGCACAAGCAGCTAGTTAGTATTTTGGAGATTCCTTGTAGTGTCCCTCCTGGTCTCTCTGCCAGTCCAGAAGGTCAGAGAATCTCCTAAGAGCCCGTCTTGTCTGAAATCCATCCACAGATTGGATATGCTAGAACTTTCCAGGTAGCAGGCAACTAAACTGTGCTCAAAAGCACTCTATTGAGTCATACTCAAGTAAATTGTATGGATGAATTTGTTGTTCATGCATTTATATTTTCAGATTTTGCTATTCACTTGTGTGGGTGGAATCTTGATAGGTTAGTGCAGTAGCTTTTTCATCCTCATACTGCTTCTGGAGAAGGCAAACATTTGTATTCTGTTACTCTTAAAGTGCAGAAATACTACATAGCAATTAGCACTGTGAGGATAATTGCCTCTTATGGGTACATTATGCCTCAGTTGTTTACTGCTAAGTGAAATGTGGAAAGCTGATATCAAATTAGGCAATAATGAAGGCGAGAGCTTGACAGAAGGGAACTTGTTTCTTGCTTGTGGGTTCTGAGTGAGGAACTCTCTTTTTGTATGAGGAGTGTGAGTCTGCTAAGTCTGTAGATCTTGTCAGAAAAACCTTCTGCAGTGGAAAATATGCACCATTCCCTGTGACTGCTCAGCATTTATGTTGGATCCCAGTAACATATTGCTATAAATTCAGAGAAAAATTGTCAATTACCAATATCCACTTGCATGCTCTGGTGACCAGCGAGAGCCTGGAAGAAAAAGACTTTGCTCCTCTCTGTCCTTCACATTTCATTTCTAAAAATGTTGTGCAGTTTCATCTGCAGAACTCATTCTGATAAGCTCACTGAACTGCTGAAATTGTCTCCTTTCAATAAATCTGCAATTACCATGTTATTTAGAGCATCCACTGCGGACTAAATCTCAGCACGAAAGGGCATAAACCGTGTGTGTAATCATGAGTACAATGTGTACAGTTCTTTCTACACTGACCCTAATCACTGCTTTGCAAGAATGCCCTACACAACACTCACTACACATAATGGGCAAAATAACATGGGGTTATTCACAAATTCCACTACTATTTTCCTTACTTTGTTCTTAACAGTGAAGTCAACTGATTTCTTAAAGCTTCTTCTGAAGCATCCTAAAATAAGACCTCACCTTTTCCACCCTGCTCTCCAAAGAAACTTCTGGAGTATGAATTTCTATGAAATGTAAAAACATGCTGTGAAGCAGTGAAAGACAAATTTTGTTTCTGTGTCCTTGACTTTTGGAGAAAAGTAGGAGAAGTGCACTTAGATTTTTTAAATGTTTATACTGTGTGAAAAGGGAAGTGGAAGAATGTAGCCTACACACAGACTGTGGAGGACAGGATTTGGTGTGGAGGGTTGTCTCTTTCAGGTCTGTGCTGTTTGTCCTATTCCCTTGTGTTTGTCTGACATTACAGTGTGTGCAAGAGCCCTGTGTAAATACTGAAGAGAACTTATTTTAAATCAAAATGCATTAAAGAATCCCATCCACCACACTAAAGACTTTTTATTCCAAAATACTAATATAGAAGAAATAATTTTTAAACTGTATTCTGTATAATACTAAATATTTTAATGGTCTATCCATAATGAAAGACTAGAGATTTACTAGAGATATGCAGAGATTTGAATAATTACATAATTTGGACCCTTTGGTAATATGTGGTAATTATCATTTGTGTTAGATTAGGCCCTACTGGTAGAATATTGTTTGCTTTGTTGATCATTTAGTGTTATAACATTATTATTTTTAATATATTAAAAGTGTTATGTGGGTTTTTTATAGACTGCTCTTGGAAGCTACATTAATATAGTATCTAAAGCATCTTTTGCCATTCAAAAAATTATTTTCCCCCCCTTAAAGGCTTCTATCACTTGGGCTGCCTTGTTGGTTTTCTGAAAAAATTCTGTTTATACACTAGTCCATTATCCTCTCTGGGGAACCAGCGTTGCATTTTAAACCAGTCAAGTGAGCAGACTGGATTTGGCAGCACACACGTGTGGAGGGCTTGAAAGGAATGATACAATTGATTCCTTGTGTTTAACTCCATTATCGTCCACTTCTGGCAGATGGCTATTTGGGAGATAAGTAGTGGGTCAAGACTTTAATAAAATCAAGAGCTAACTATTAAGTATATTACAGGTCACTGTGGTGATTTTTAATACTCAGTCTTGAATGAGAAAATATTACTGTTCTAATGAAATGTAAGTAGGGATGTACAGCTTAAATAATTCAGTAAAACAACATTTTTAAAGTAGGCAGTATTGAAAAAATGTTGCTTGGTTTTTTATTTCTTTTTATTTGCCACACACCATTAAAGTCCTTTCCTCCAGGCTAAACCAGACATCTGCTACTTTGGCCTACTTATCAAAAGAAATGAAACTTCTATTGGCATGACATCATTACATTTAAGCTTCTTTACGAGAGAAAGAAAATACCAACTGGATGAAGCTAGGATGCCATTTAATATCTAGGTGAACTACCTCCTGTTAGCAGAGAGAAGTGTTAATTTGTAAATGAACACTCAAGTTCAAGCACTTCTGGGTGCATTCTCCTGCACTCGCAGACAAGCCCCCAGAGGGATTATATCCCAAATTTTAACATTAGAGTGGCCACCAGCTGCTGCCTTGGGAAGAAGAGAGAACAGCCAGTCAACAAGAGCAAGAAGTTAAGGATGTTGAAACCTGTGTACACAGGTTTTAGAATTAAGGAATTTTTGATATCAGAGTTAGATTTGAAGTTTTCTGAACTTATTATTTTAAACTACAGGCAGATTAAAAAAGAATGTGTACTACACAGGCTATTGTCATCACTGTGATTGCATCAAGTGCAAGATGGTTTAGGGGTTTTTTTGGTGAGGTCTTTTTAATGCCAAAATTAAAACTTGATTTCTGGATAGAATTCTGAACCTACAGTCACGAAATATAGAAGAGATTGCTGCATTCCACCTGTTAGCCTGGAGCTCTCAGTTTTCTCTATTCATCACATACTGCTGTCTCAAAGGAGTCAGTAACATTTTATTTCTAATGCTGGTGTCAGGTATTGCCAGTGGGGAAGCTACACTTTCCTTAGCCTGGATTTCTGGAAGCGTTAGATATTTAGTCCATACATAGCACTGGATTTCAAAAGGCAGGCATGGGAGGGAACAATTAGTGGCAAACTTCTGCTTGGAAAGAAAGCAGCTCTCTCTGTTCTCTTTTTAAATTTCTCGTGTTCTTTACTAAGAAATTTTATTCCAGCAAACAATGTCAAATTGAGTTTCCTAGAGGCTTGCCCAAAGCAAACCACATTAGTAATTGAGAGCTATGTTTCAAAATAATGGTGCAGTAATAATATTTGAATATTTCTAAGTAAAATCTATGACCAAAAAAAGGAGCCAAACCAAACCCTAAATTAATCATTTATTATGTTTTTTCCATTTCTGTGTGTCCCCATGGTTTGCTTTTCATAGGGTCCTAGAATGGTAAGACTTCCAAGAGGCCTTCTCTTCCTTCCCTGTCTTAAAATAATGTTATAAAGCACGTCAACTATATTTCTGTTCTTTGTGACATCTTTTTGACTACTTTCTGACAGTTCTCAAAGAAATTAGATTTTGTAATTTTTTCATCCTCCCATTTCTGCAGTTCATGCAGTTAGAAGTTTTTCTAATTCCTAAGCTCAGTCTTCTGTGCTGCAGTGCAAATCTAATTTTTCAGCTGTAGGTACAGAGAAAAGGTTTTCCACTACCTGAACATGGCATTCTTATTGAGTCCTGTGTAGACCCAACAGTGTTAGCTTTTTCACATATGATACTGCTAAATAAAAATTATAAAGAAAAGTTGGTGGAATTCATTGTTCCTGCCTCATTGTTCTAGCGTTTCATAATTCTTATTAAGGAATAATGTCATGATGGCTGGTGGTAGGGTGAGATTATTCCTCTTTTTTTCCGGAATTTTTGGCCAAGATCTCAACTTTGCTGTTGCATGCACCACTGCTGATAATTTTTAATAGCTACATATCCTAGACAGATGCCTTTCAGCTACACTTTGGCAGGGAACAAGATCACTGCATTTTCAGTGCAGTTTTCCAGTAGGATTTTTCTTTGAGTCCACAGTGTAACATCTTGATTTAGGCTAATCCTCCTTAGCTTCTTTGAGTTGTAGAAAACTTTCTTAAAGTAGTGTTACAGGCCTTAATAAAGTCAGAACATATGTATCCAATACTCTGCTTCCAAACTTGAGGCCTGTTGCCTTGTCAAAGAAATAAAATGTTCTTAATTTTCTGTGTGATGTGTTTTTAGCAAGTCTTTTTTTGTCTTCTGCTAATTTGGCAGGGGTGAAGAGGAGTTCTGTTTCTTGCACATTGTCTAGTTAGTTGTTCTAGAGGCCTTTAATTCTTCATGTGTCTTCCTTTAGGGGTTTAGAAATAGCCTTGGAAAAAAAAGCATACAGAATTTTTTTTGCTTTTTGGAGATCTTGCATGCAAGTTTTCCAGATAGTCAATTTTCAAGTAAACAGGGTGACCAACAGGCCTAGGTGTGAAAATATCCAGCTTAGATCCAACTGCCCTTCACTGTGCCTGTTCCTTCCCTACTGCAGGCTAAGATCTTGACTCCTCACATGGGCATTTTTGAAAAACAATAGGTCATAGCTGGTTTTGTAGTGGATACTCAAACAAAAGGAGCATTGCATACTTAGTGGTCTGTATGTCCATACTGGATGCTTTTCCTTTTTCTTCAATACCAAACCTCTTTTGTCTTTGGTGTTCTTTTTACCATAGTGTGTATGGCAGTTGCACAGTTCTGCTGCACCCTACTGATCTCTGTCTTTGCAGGCATCTGCACTTAGTGATTTGACCAACTTTGTCATATGTTTCCTTCTCATCTCTAGGTGTTGAAATTACAGAGGATGGCTCTCTAAACTTGGGTAACTCTTTAACCATCATCATCGTCTTTGCTCCATAGAAGATAACATTTGATTTTCAAGATTTAGCAGCCCATAAGAATTTTGTAGGTTATAAACAAAAAGCCTTCCAGTTTCTGTATAGAGCAACTTGCAGCAGATTGGACCTTGTTGCATACATATCTGTATTAATCTGTGGTCTCTTGGGACATAGTATGCACAATCCAAGTGAAAGTTCTTCCATGAGTTCCCCTAAGCATCCTTTCCCACACATCCCTTCTGTGTTAGGCTATTGATTCTCTGCATTATTCAAAAGTAAAATGTCACTCTGACCAATACGTATGTTACAAGAAGAGCAGAATAAACCAGAACATAATGTTTTTACAGTTTGCAAAATTTGTATTATGCACTGTAAACTGAAGGAGTAATGACCTCCCTCTCTGGTTTTAGGCACAACTCTGTCAGTCGCTGTTACCCCATGTCTCAGGGGTCATAAGTTGTTGCTGTTGGAGTCCCGTTGGGGTGAATCAAGACTCTTGACTCCAATATCAGAAGGCTTATATTATTTGTTAAAATTACTCTATAGTTCAGAAGGATTTGGGCTATTTCTGCTCAGGTACAGAGCTACATCTTGCTTCTTTCAGCTCCGTACCCCACTCTGCAAGAATGCCAGAAAATGTTTACAAAGAGAGATAGCAATTCTTTATATCATAGGTTGAGAAAAGAAAACCACATCTCCCGTATCAGGAGACAGGCAAAGGAATGCATTTTGTCCTTGAAACACACACACAGGGATTTGAAATCTGCAGAAAAAAAAGACTTTCTCATGGAAGAAAAAACTCAGTAAGTTTACATCCAATAAACTTATAAAATGTCTGGGTGACAAGTCACAATGAAGATGGTACATTTTTCTCTCCCTGAAATAGGTATCAACATCAGCAGTGTAAATGAACTTGCATATAATTTGAAAAATGTGTGCATATTTGTTTCCCTAGAAACCTATGTAGTTCCTGATTTTTTTGTTGTTTGCTGTTTCAGCATGTAAATCTCATCTATTGCCTCTTGATTTCCAGGAATTTTTCAGTCTGTCTGTATAAAGGTGCTTCCAGATTTTATAGAACTAGACATAAATGAACAGCTAAGAGTTAGCACTTTTTCCTATATTCATTTTGTCTCTCTCACAGTTGTCAGTCTTAGTATGTGGTTAATGAATGAAAAGTGAGTTATTTTATTTACAACATGAACGGTGTAGTTTCACTATATATAATTTCCATTCCTAGCTGTGTCATTATCAGTACAGCTGAAAACAATACAAGTTTGTTAAATAAATCCCGTGGGTTTACTTTAGATTGAGATTTTCATTGTAAAAGTAGTTCTTTTGAGTAAGTAAGAAGAAGGAACAGAGGAGGAGAGGAGACAGCAAATGAGGCTTCTGGGAGCATACAGAATCATAGAATCACTTAAGTTGGAAAAGACTTTTAAGATCATTGAGTCCATTAATGCAGCACTGCCAACTAAACCATGTCCCCAAGTCTCACATTTGCATGTCTTCCAAGTACCTCCAAGAATGGTAACTCCATCCCTTTCCTGGGCAGCCTTTTCCAGTGCTTGACAACATTTTCCATGAAGAATTTTTTCCTAATACCCAATCTAAACCTCTCTTAGAGCAACTTGAAGCCATTTCCTCTTGTCCAATCACTTGTTAAGAGAAGAGGACAACACCCACCTGGCTCCCACCTCCTTTCAAGAAGTTGTAGAGAGCAATAAGGTCCCCCCAAAGCCTTCTTTTGTCCAGGCTAAAGAGCCCCAGCTCCCTCAGCTGCTCCTCATAAGCTCCAGACCTTTCCTCAGCTCTATTGTACTTCTCTGGACATCTTCCAGCACTTCAATGCTTTTATTGTAGTCAGGGGCCCAAGACTTAGCACTCAAAGTGGGGTCTCACCAGTGCCAAGTACAGGTGGGCAATCCCTGCCCTGGTCCTGCTGGCCACACTACTGCTGGTACAGGCTAGGATGCCACTGGCCTTCTTGGCCACCTGGGCACATGCTGGCTCACATTCAGCTGCTGTCAGTGCACTTCCAGGTCCTTTTCCACAAAAATACTTTCCAACTACTCCTCCCTCAGCCTCTAGTGCAGTCTGGGATGTTGTGACCCAAGTGCAGGACCAGGGACTTTGGCTTGTTGACCACCATCCAGGTGGCCTTAGCCCATCAATCCAGCATGTTCAGATCCCTCTGTAGAGCTTTTCTGCCTGGATGTAGCTCTCTTCACCACCACTCCCTAAGCCTGGCTATCCAGCCAGCAAACAGTGCACCCATCCAAGCCATGAGTAGCTAGTTTCTCCATGAGAATGGTGTGAGGAAGGGTCTAGGGTCTAGAAAAGTCTAGGCAGACAACATCTCCAGCCTTTCCCTCATCCACTAGGCAGGTCATAGGTCATGCATTGTCAGAAACGTATTCCTGTATTCTTGGCACTAAGGTATTGAGACTTCATATTCTTCTGGAATATAAGTTTCACGAAAATACCCTCACAAGTCGTAGATTTACCTTACAAGTCCATGTTTGCTACTTGCAAGGTTCACACAATATACATTCACATGTGCAGTCACTAATATGTACATTCACATACATTTCCTTGTCCAACTGTAATTACCAAAACCAGAGATTTGGGTGAAAAAGAAGTCAGACTTCTGATCCTTGATTTGGTTTCTTAAATGCATTTTAAATCAATTAAATCAGGACAGTATAATTTCTAGAAATACAAATTACTATTTGTTCCCTGTGAAAATGCCTCATTTGGTTGTTTTTTTTTTATGTACAGATGGTGATGATTTATAACTAAAGGAGCAAAAAATGATTTTTTTAAGGCTAGTAAGAAGAAAAGGTACCCTTGATCTCCCATCAATCTTGCTCATCTCAGAGGGGCACTGTCTGTTGGGAAGTGTCCTTATGTGTTTCTAATGCTCAGAAGAGCTCTTATCATAGGCTGCTTTGACAAATTGCTCTGCATTTTAAAAATCTGCTTCCGACCCTCTTCTTCAGTGGTCATAATGTTACAGGTCCAATTTGCAACTTGCCTGTGTGAAATAAGGCACCTGCTGAAATGATAAAGCACAATGCTTGTTGCAGACCCTTTTACAGGAGAGTGCTCTGCTAACTAATGTCATCATGGCCCTGAAGAGCAACAGGAAAGCGTGTTGAGGGACAGAATATAAAAATGGTCACAGAAAAGGCAGTGGAGAGAAAACAGAAAGAAGAGTCAAAGGCCGAGGGTGAGGAATGGAGACAAAGGAAATTATTAGTGCAAGCTGAGTGAATGAGGAGGATTGGAAGTGAATTGGAAGGATTTCAATTCTGGAAATGTGTAGGGAAAATTAGTATCTCCCAATGATGAGGAGGGTAAATATAATAAAACAATGCATGGCAAACTGGAAAAAGCATATATCAGGTTAAAGCACAAATGGCAGAGGGTGATTCTGCTATTTCAGATGCAGTATGAGAAAATTGGATGCCAGAGAGGGCATCATTTATCCAGGATAACTGGTTTCAGAAACCCAGGGTCTGAAGCCATGTTTTGATAGTACAATAGAGACAGAGAGAACTGGATTTGGTAACAGGCTGAGTGTACAGGGGCTTAGAGGGGGGTTGATGTTGGGGTGCTTTAACCTCTCTCTTGCTCTGCAAATAGAATTGTGCTTTTTCCTTGTGGACTTCTGCCTGTGTTATTAATTAACTGTAAGGTCTGTGGCTTAAATTTGTGAGTTTCTGTCATCTGGCCCTAAACAGGTGCTTGTTCATTTTTGGGTTTTATTTTCCCTCCTATCATATAGAAGTAATTATTTATTCATTGTTTTCATTAAACTTTAATACATACATGAGAGACTAGCTCACATTTTGGTTGAGACATGTTAGTAACTCTTTTTCATCTTCATCTGCTTGAAGATAACGGATGAAATGAAGGCTACTACTGGAAATTAGGGCAATAAATTTACAGGTAGGGATTTCAGTCTGATCAATATTTTGCTGATAATGATAACAATTTAATCTTATGAAATATGTTGTCTTTAAGATGGAGAATCAATGTTTGGACATGAAAAACAGGTGTCAAGTTTGACAGCGGCATTGCTGTCAGTATCCGGAGGAGAGCGGATTAAGTCGGCAAGCAGAGCAGTAATTCTGTCAAATACAGTATGTGAGAAACTAATGAAAAAGTTAGAAACAGTGGTTCTTGCTTTTGAGCTTCATTCCTTCAATAATATATTCATCTATTTTTGGTTTTATCTTACATCCCTTCTCCGTCTCTTTTCTTTCAAGTTGCAATTAAGAATACAAAATGCATTCTCTCTCTGCTTCAGTCAGCGTCCTCTGTATTGTGTTCTGAGAGCTGAATTTGTTTAATTATGGCATAAGGAAAGCACTGCATTGTGTTTCAGTGTTCCTGACAGTTACTACTTGAAAGAACCAGAGTGGTCATGCAAACAAATACTCCAAGATTAAAAAAATGTTGAGAGACAGAAAAGGAGAACACAGATAGGATAAATCTAAACACATTCCTTCATCAAATCCACAAGCACTAACAGGAAAAAAAGAGTTCTAAACATGTAATTTGCAACCAAAGGTAAGAACAAGTGTTGTATTAAATTAAATAGGAAGCTTTCCTCTAGTGTATAAGAAAGCTCTGATTCTGCAGTCCATTTTCCTGTACTACTTCAACTTTACCTGTCTACCAGGGAGCATTTTAACAGAGAGGAAGAGGCTGAACAAAACATCTTTGCAATTAGTTGCATCTCCTGAGCTTTGGAAACAGTTCAGATAGCATGCTGAAAGCACACCAGCTGATGAAAAATACATTGTTTATAATTATGCTAATACAGAAGTAACGGCATCATTTTGGAAAAGGAGCTCCAAATTCTGTAGGTCTTTGCAGCTGTAGTAATGTGGAGAGTTGAGGTCTGGCACCAAGTAAGAGTGGTCATTGTGGGTCAGCTGCTCACGTTACCCTGCGAGCCGCTCACCTTCGGAGCTGGCTTTCTGTCACTTGCCAAGTCTCACTTCCTCTCTCCTCTTGTGGCAACAGGAGCCACTCCATCACTACCAGCTCCCAGTACTGCCAGCTGCATCAGCAGCTGCTACAGCTCTCATCTACAAATTGTGGGGTATAGCAACACCATGCTGTTTCTCTCTGAACAGTTAGGAGATGTCAGTCATGCTCCCAGCTTACAACCAGCGTGTCTGTGCCTTGCAGCAGGCACACTTGACCTTTAATTCTAATTATACCCTTTTAGTGTCTAAACCACAAAGTCAGGATATTTTATCAGAATTCTTCTGGCAAAAGCAAAGCAAGATGTGATACATGTGCAGAGCTGCTCTCTGCCTGAGACTCCACATGTCACCTGCGAAAAAGAACTGGCCTGGGACCAGGAGTTACAGTATCCCTGTCTTTTAAATGAATGTGAAACTGTTGCCTGCTTTCCTCATCTAAACTGCAAATAAATGAGAAGCTTTTGCCAAAGATGCTGTGTCTTTTACAGACCTTTAGTTAGGCCCCTTATCCACCTTATTTCATAATGATTTTATTTTTAATAGTACCTTAGCTGAAAATAAAGCCATGAGGCTTTTTAGCATTTCTCATATGGTATTTCTAGGTATCAGTAGCTAGGCAGTGGATTGCTGGGGGAAAATCTACAATAGACTGAAAAGAGAAAATATGTTCATATTTCCATGCCTTCTAGAAAGAAATCAGTGTATTCCAGAAACTGTCTTTTCCTGATAAATGCATGCAAAGCAAAGATTGTGCATAGGGAATGAACGCTGGATTCAATTATTGTATCTTTATGGCATTAGCTACAAGTAGTGATAATGTCCTTTCGATACTCCACTTAGGATCTTAGACTCCCTGGAGAATCTAGACATCCATCATGGGATCTTAGGCTTCAGCATTCTTTGTTCATTGCTGTTTCATTTTCCAGTAGGGTGATCTGTAAAGTTAATGTCCCGTTTTTTATCACATGTGGAAGCCATATGAGTCATGTAGATTAAATCTTTTGCCCAGTGGATAAATGTGGGTCTGATATTTCATCTCAGAGTGGATATTAAGAGCTGAACAAATGTGCTCCACTTTGCCAGCTTTCTACCTTGCAGGAAAATGACCAAGGAAAACTGTCTTGTTCACAGAAATTGAATTACTTCAGGAAAATGTCATGACAGATTGTAAGACTAAATTTGTCATCAGTCTGGTAGGACAGGCTCATTGCTTGACAATCACAGCAGCCTAGTTGCCATATGGATTTTTGAGGCTCATGCTGCATGCATTCCAAATTCTTGGGTTACGGTTGGTTTCCTGACAGAGTTACCAAAACACGACATTGTAGCATCTACAAGCCAGAAATACCATTATCAACAAATCTACTATGAATCTATTTGCTAGGAGTCACAAACTTGTAAAAGAAGGAACATCAGCAAAGCTTGTGAGGACTGGAGAAAATGTTTTCCCAGGTCGAGGTGTCTCCCGATTGTGTTTACAGACTAAATCACCTGCCAACATTATTTCTTCAACAAGGGGAAGGTAGATCTGTGCTTCTCGTTATTCCTAGAAATGGGGACTGTAGTAAATGCGTTCATTGGATAGGAAATGCTTTCATAGTTTTATTGAAAGGATAAACCAATTATGCATAATAAATAGCATAGTCAAATTGTACTACTCCTGAAAACATAGAAATTAATGGATAAACCAGTAACTGTATGCTCAAGCCTTTGGTAACCCCATATTAAATGCTTGTGCATTATTTTGAATGAAAGTGTTGCTGTTCTGTATCACAGGCTATACCTACCTAGGCTTTAAGGCATAAACCCTTCTTTGTGTACTTTTAGGATTTTAGAAAATATCTAAAACGTACCACAAAAATCAAAGAAACTTTTCATTTTGTGAGATCTGTGTAGTCATCAAATAATTAATGGCAGTGGATGCTGACTGTGTTTAACCACGCAAGATATTGGTATGAAAGATTAAAGAACCCTCATGTAGAGTGAAGAAAAAACATTAAGTGAAAATATGTTTGAAATGTACTGCTTTTTTTTAAGATTCAGTTGCCTCAGGTCTTCTTTATCAGTGTAGCACAAGAACCTCTAGTCCTCCATCTTCTTACTTTACAACTGGCAGGTGAACAGTCTGCAAGCACCTTGCAGATACCCTAGGCAATATGCTTGGCTTAGCTTTGCAACCTTGTAATTTGTCTTTTGTTGAAAGGATAGATTTATTTCCTTTGCACTCACATGGTCGATTCTGCCCCCGGATGTGTACATTAGGTATCAGGCTGCCCGACCAAAAATGACAGAGTGTGTTCTACTATGGGCTATGTTTTACTATAATGCAAGGTTGGAATGTTAGCCTGTGGTCACAAGGTGAGCCATTTGCCATCTAATGAAGTCGGTTTTGTTCTGGATGCAAGTGAAGCAGCTACTTTTTAGAAAGTAGAGTCAGTTGCAAAAGGAAAGGAAACCTTAAAAATTACCAGCTTCACTTTGCCCTATGCCTCAAGCCATGAATGTTTGATTTATACAAAGGACTTTGGCTCTTCTTCTGCCTCAGATATTGCATTATACAAGTTACATTTTCTATTTCCACAGCATTATTGAAAAAATACTTTATCTAGAAAAATAAGCTCAAAGTGAAATGCAATGACCATTCACATCATAATGAGTGTATAGATTGTGCTATCCAAATACTTCTCTGATTGGAATAATTGCTAAGTAAAGGGTGGTAATTAAAGTTCTTTTTTCTTTATCTTCTATTTTTTCTTGGTTCTTCTGTATAGAAAACTTTTTTCTCCCCTGCAATGCTGCCAGCAGCTTCCATTCCTTAAACTTCAGCCTTGTCTTTGCTACTGTTTAAGTTCTGCTCAACAGCAAGGATGCTCTCCTGTAAGTGCTGTAAGCAGTGTAAGCTGCCCCTCCCTACCCAGCACCTGGGAATGTCTCCTCCTGCCACTGCAGCTTTTCTGGCCAGTTGTGCCAGGACTGCCAAGGACTGGCTGTGATCTGCAGTGTGCAGAGACTTAGGACATTTCTGTAGACCAGCTGTCACACAAAGAGCTCAGCTTTTTTCACCAGACATGCTTATTAATAGACATCTCATATGGGATCCCAGCCATAAAGTTGATGGGAGTCAAGAACAGGAATCCTGTATTCTGTGAAATTGTGCTTTTGCTAAAAGGGTGTTTTGCTCTTCTGACCTAAGTCCTGATAGTACTCCCTCTTTGCTCTTCTCTAGTTTGCATCTTCATGAGGTGTGTGATTTTTCTCCATTTTCTTTCCATAACTTCTATAATGATCCACTGCTCTTTAAACTAAAAAGCTAGTTATTTTTGAACTATTTTGTCTATTTTCAAGAAAGCAAATGATACTAAATTTTTAAATACACCTTTTCTTATATTACTTAGTAATTGGGTTCAAGATAAAAATTAATGTACTGATCTCGCTTTACTTAAGTTTTGGATATGTGGATGTATTTTAAAGTGAAACAGCAATCATTGGTATTACCATATGGACTGCCAGGCTTAAATGCATATAAAATATATCTAGATAGGAGTGAGATATCTGCAGATAATGCTAAATTTCTCTCCTGGTGAGACAAACAGTTACATCTAAACCTAAATGTAATATTTACGGCATACACAAGAGAAGCACAAGGGAGCTGAAATGGATACCAGCATTGTTTGTGCAATTCTGCAGCTTATTGAGAAGCAATAAAATTCTTGAATTCTTGCAATTAAATAAAGGAATTCAGCATTTTTAGTGATTTCTGTGATACTGTCAGGCTTTTTTTTGTCCCTGTTAACGTTTCCATAATGGCTTTTGTTTGTACAGTGATCTTTATAATTATTACTGGGTGTTACATGGGTAGCTCTGTATTAGTCAATGGATTTGGTCGATTGCCTTCAGAATGCTTCAGCTCCTCTTTTTCATTCTTCCTTAAAATAAATGGAGAAAGTTTAAACCGACTATTAGGAATTTTATTTCAGGATATTCCAGACAGTGCCTTAGGCAAAAATAAAATACTTTGTGTATGTATATATATAGAGAACAGCTGTCCTACACATATTTCTTTTGTCTCCATAGTATTGCTATTCATTTTGTTGTCCATATGTTTCTCTCTTGACTTAAGAGATAGTTTTCCTGATCATTATGTAGAACTATTTCTGTTTTTAAAAATTGAAATGAGTTGCAAATTCTTTTGAATCTAATGGGTTTATTTGTTTGAATTTTAAATAGCTTTTCAGTTGCACTGAGAGCAAAATTGTTTCAACAACATGCAGTCATGTAGGTAATTGCATGACCTGCTGAACATATTGTAAAAAATAATGTGCCTATGGTTACAAGCATTAGGCTTTACCTTTATCAAGAGATTCTAGCAACATCATAAACAACAGGATTGAATCTTGAGTCATTTGTTCATGCCTTTGAAAACTATAGATGGAATTATTGCCTTATTTTATGTGAATCCATGGGGATTACTTTTGTATAGACCATGATTAATGCCTCTGAAGCTGCCAGAAGTCTCCTAGGGTTTGTACTGCCAGTTGTACCTAACTTCTTCTACGTGTTTTTAATCTTGTTACTGCAAATTTATCTAAAGAAAATTTGGATAAGTGATTTGGCATAAACTTGTAAAAATGCATGCTTTAGACTTCCTTCTAGAAAGCAAAATCACCATAATAATAATAAGTTCAGATTTTAAGCTTTCTGTTTGTGGTTTTAAAACCCTCTTACAAATATGTAAGGTGGCATTGCAAAGCATGTATAAACACTACCTGGTTTTGTCTTTCACCTACAGCATTGATATATAGTGTGCTCCCCTCCAGTGACAGGTGGCATTCTGAGCCAAAGCCTGATTCAAGTAATCAACCTTCGTCTTTACTCAGCTGCTTTTTCATATACCCTGAATCTGCTAAGCTAAACAGTCAGCTAGTACCAAGAAGAGACTTTCTGATGAGACATTTGGCACTTCTGCTTCTTATCAGGGAGTCTGGTTAACTTGAAGATTTCGCTAAACGTCTCTGCATGCTGTTGGAATAACCAAAGGTTTCCAGCATCCTTGAGGTCCCTCATTACCCAGTTATATGTCTGTCTACACTGGGTTCCCCATGCTACTGTAGTCAGCTGAGAATAGCTGAAGCCTCTCTTCCAATCTCCACATAGTGAACATCTCTCCCAGGGCATTTGCTTGCTCAAACACAGCCCGAAGTGGGAAGGATGATAGGATATCTGAATATTGATAGGAGGTTAATCTTAAATGCTCCAATCTCTTGGTGTTAGTGGAAGTATTGTATTTTGACTTTTGGTGACAATTTGGTATTTGATGGGAAGCTTGAGAACACGTGGGACTTGTCTGTGGTAACTCTTTTCACCTACCAGGAGTATGTCATCCACACTCCTGTTCAACTAAGGCAAAACATAAGGCCTTTGCTAACTTGCTTTCACTAATGGGCCTCAGGTTTGACTGGGAGCTTTTGAGGTCTCCTTGCTGTAGGTGGCATCTCCATACAGGGGTCCTGTGCACCATATGATCCTGTGGGGAATTGCTGTTCGGCAGCATGCTGGAAAGGGCAGAGGATACATGTCTTCTGAACTTGCAGATCTTTCTTCTGTGCTACAGAAGTTTTGCTGTGACAGCCACGTGTCATGGCTGTGCAGTGGCTGAATTCACTCATTAATTCAGAGAGAAAACTACACTTGGGCTCGCAGAAACATTTTTCTTCTCTTATTTTAGCTCATAATTGAAACCAGATTTTTCTCCAGGGATAGTCTTGCCATATTGAACAACTGTAACACTTCCCAGAATTCGTCTTTTTTGTTATTGGCAGAAGCCAGTGTTGGAAGTTTCAGATCAGTGAGTTAAATCAAGAACGCTTTTATACCGTGCTAAATGTTATTATAAAAATTAGCACTGAAGTGGTTCCTTGCTGTTGCCTGCTGAGTTTTTTCTTTTGTCATTAGTAAGGACTGCAGTAGGAGGGACCAGTCCCTCCAACCCCTGTTCACCTGTACTCTTTATGGTAGTATTAGATATTCAGTTCAGTTCAGTGGAAGGGCTGAAGTGAATTTACATACTTCTGATCTGTCATGTGAGCACCCTCTGCTTTAACTAGTAAAAGAATGAATTTTTTATTGTTTTGGTTGTGTGGTATTTTCCCAGTTAGGAACCACTCTTGTATTAGAATACTTGTAAATATGAATTAAGGTAGTGAAATCTTCATTTAAACAAAGGGAAGGAAAAATTCTAGTCAGACATCTAACAGTAATTTGCTTTAAGGCTTCTTGAAAGTTCTGTCCATGGAAACTCCTGTTTAATTTAATTCTTAATTAAAATCATTACTCTGTGGCATATCTAACTAATTGTTTAGCAAGAGTAAAAAATGTCTGTGTCTTAATAATTTTCCAGACTTAACGAGCTGCAGTTATCGGAAGAAAGATGTTCTTTCTTGGGTACTTCCTTTTCGTATGTCTTGAGTAGTCTTTTGTAATTTTAAAATATAATATTGTTTTAATTACCATGGTTACATGCTGCTAGTGCTGATACAATTCAAAATGATTGCTTTCTGCTCCAGTACTTAATACAATGTGAATTCATCAAAAATTAAACACAAAAAAAGTAGTGCAAAATTTCTTGTCTATTTTAGGCTGCTATCTGTGGAGGCCTTGATACTGTGTTCTTCATTCAGGGAACACTCACTATACCTGAATGCAACTGAAAATACTCAAAATACCAAACTAATCTGCAGTGGGCTGACCTTGTCTGGCTCTGGCTGCCCAACACGTTGCTCTCTCAATGCCCCTCCTCAACAGGACGAGGGACAAAATAAGATGGAAAGGTAAATGCATCAAGGTAGATGCATCAAGGTAAAGAGGAGTCGATCTCTTGCCAATCACCATCAGACACAAAACAGACTCAACTTGGGAAGAGTGAATAGGATTTTTTGTGATTTGAAATAGACTTGAGTAGCGAGGAACAAAGACAAATGGAAACAGTGAGATTACCACCCTCAGAGCCATGTCCTGCAGTGTGTTGGCTGGAGCCAGCTGGAGCCTGGCATCTCCTCACAGAGGCCACCCTACAGCCCCTCTGCCAGCACCTGGGCAGCTGCACCCGGGACACCATCCTAACCCACCTGTTTCATGGTTTGGGAAAGGTTCTCCCTGGTTTAGTGCCTCCACCAAGATTTTCCAAAACCAGACACACCTTCTCCTCCACCTTCCTACTCCAGGAATGGAGTTGAGAATTGGAGGCACGAAAGGTGAAAATCACGCAGTTGTGTGATTTCCAGCCAGAGATACCCTGGCCCTTATGTTGCTTTTCCTTCAGCTTTCAGAGAATACTGGAAAAGTAACAATATCTCCTTCCAAGATAACGCCAATGAAGCTGGTGAACAGTCTAGAGCACATATCTTAGGAGGAGCTGCTGAGGAAACTGAGATAATTCAGCCTGGAGAAGAGGAGGCTCAGTGAGGATATTATCCCTCTTTACACTTAACCTGAAACGAGGTTTTAGGGAGGGGGTGTCAGTCCCTTCTCTCAGGTAACAAGTGACTGGACAAGGGGTAATGGCCTCACGTTGCTCCAGGGAAGGTTTATATTGGGTATGAGGAAAAAAAAAATTGTGGAAAGGATTGTCAAACCCTGGAACAGGCTGCCCAGGGAAGTGATGGAGTTACCATCCCCAGAGGTATTTAGAAGACATGTAGATGTGGCACTTGGAGGTGATGTTTAGTGGTGGCAGAGTGCTGGTTAATGGTTGGACTCAGTGATCTCAAAGGTCTTTTCCAAACTTAACATTTCTATGATTCTATTTTATGATTCTATAAATATCAAAGCACTTTGCAAACAGAGGATTTAGCTATTTAGATTGGAGTTATTGAATGGGATTTCTATGATCTTTGAGTGATAAGTACCTAAGTCAGAAATTGAGCTGAGGTTTCAAATTTTCCAGTGAAGGGATATTTCCACTAAAACTTATCTCTGTGAGTAATACTGATCCACACAGACTTTAGCTGATGAATTGGTTCTGGCAAACAAGCTTTTGAGATAATTTTAACTTTCTGTGACTTTTTTTTCCATTTTGTCTGTGTGGTTTACCTTTGAGATCCAGTCAGGAAAACCTCATGGGAGTGTTTACATCTACTCTGCACTGGTGCCGCGTGACCTCAAGTGCTGTGTGCAGTTTTGGGCGCCTCAGTGTAGGAAGGATACTGAGCTATTGGAGAGTGTCCAAAGGAGGACAGCAAACATGATGAAGGGCCTGAAGGGGAAGCCATAAGGGCAACACCTGAGGTCTCTTGGTCTGTTCAGCCTGGAGAAGAGGAGACTGGGGGAGATCTCATTGCAGTTACAACTTCCTTGTGAGGGGAAGAGCAGGGGCAGGCACTGATCTCTGCTCTGTGCTGACCCCTGACAGGATCTGAGGGAATGGCCTGAAGTTGTGCCAGGGGAGGTTTAGGTTGGATATCAGGAAAGATTTCTTCACTAAAAGGGTGGCTGGGCATTGGAACAGGCTCCCCAGGGAAGTGGTCACAGCACCAGCCTGACAGAGTTCAAGAAGCATTTGGACAATGCTCTCAGGCACACGGTGTGACTCTTGGGGTGTCATCTGCAGGACCAGGATTTGGACTAGATTATCCTTGTGGGTCCCTTCCAACTCTGTGATTCTATGATTTAGTACAGCAAGATCAATTAATATTTATAATACCTTATTAATGGCTACTTTCTGGTTTTGTAGAGTACCTATTGGAAATGGAGTTATGAATATCACAATCCTTATTACAAGTCAGTGAAATTATTTGTTCCTAGAGAAACAGTTTAAAATACAGTTGTCCTACTGGCAGGCTTAAATAAACATAAACCAGATGCTCAGTTGTCAAAAAATTTCTAGTTTAAGTTGTACACATGGTACATGAGTATTTCTAGATTTTGTGTGCATATATATACTAAATCCAGCAATCCATTTTTATTTGCATGTAAATTATTGACAAAAAAATAAGCATCATCATAATTCAAGATTATAGTAGACGACCCCTGCACCATTCTGCAAATTCTAAAGCAGCAGCTCTTCTATTGTCGCCTTCTCATTTGGTTCAATTATGAGTTACAATAAGAGCTTATATTTTCTATCATGCAAATGCAAATTTTGGTACTTAAAATGTATGGTTTTTGTCTTTCTGAGTATTTCCTACTTTGTAAAACTGCTTTAAAACTTTATTTTCATTTTTGAATAAGGACATCTCTGTGGCTATTTGTTGACCTAAAACACCAAGAACTGCTGGTTTTGAGATATTGTAGGTGCTCATTGCTTTTTATAGGTTTGGGTTTTATGATTTTTTGCTTCCTCTTTACTCTTTTCCCAGTTTTGTCAGGAAAAGCATGCTGAAAGAGTAAAACTTCGCAAACTCAGAGCACTCCACAAACCCTATGTAACTTATTATCTGGAATTTTTCAGTTTCATAATTGTGATAAAGACAGGGCAAAGCTGGTAATGAGAAATTTCTGTGCTTGGAAGAAAACCACATGATTTATAACAGATGTCATCAATTTATAAATTCAAATTAGAGTAACTTACGAATAGTGACTGTACAGTACTTGTTTTTTATTACTTGGTGTATGACCTTTTTCAGCATAGAAATTATTTTCCAATAGTTCAGTTCAACTGGAAAAACACAATGCTTAATGGACTTTGAATCCCAAGTCACTGGTGATAGAATTAGATCGTTTTCAGATTTATATAATTGCTGTCATATGCAGTTCTGTAATTTGTCACACCATCTTATATCTGGTGCACTTTTACTGTGTTTTCCTTGAGCTGTGTGGTAAAATTGTGATCCGGGGCTCCTGACTGATCTGCAGAGTGATCTGGTTCTGTGTCAAAAGAAAAGGAACTGCCCGTCTTGGACCAGTGAAACTCTGATCCAGGCCTTGCCCCTCTCCTTTGTTCATGTTCACAGGTACTTTAGCAACCTCCCATCACCTCTGCTTTCCTGAATATTTGATGGCTGCTTTGTGCTCTTCCATGTCAGTTATGGCTCTGGCATAAATGCACAGGTTCTTTAATCCGTTTGACAGGACCTGGTTTAGAGGAGGGGAAGGAAGCAAAAGGACATAGCCAAATGCAAAGTGACGTGTAGAGTTTAAAGCAAGGGATGCTGGAGGCAACAGAGGGAAATGTAGTCCTGATAAATGTTTAATCTTTAGGACTAGAGAAAGGAAATAAACAAAACAGGCTCAAGATCATGTGTGGAAATAAAGCATGGTTTAAAGGAAATAAACAACACAGGCTTGACTAATATGTCATACACATTACACAAAAGCATATTTATTTTCTTACTTTTTTCTTTATCCCATGCTTGTGTTTGTTTATCTGTATTTTTTTTTGTTGGTAGATCATATATTTCTGTATTGAGGCAGATAGCAAATTCCCAGGCATATACATTTTTGTGGAAATCTTAGGACTCTGTTAAATCTTAAAAAGAATTAACTTTGAAGCAGTTTACCATTCAGTACACCCCCTTTCCCCAGATGTTCTCCTTTCTCCTCCACTAGCAGTTTATTTTCTTACTAAAGTGGATCAGAAACAATGATGGGCTGGTTTCTTCTGTGTTGCATGCTTCAGTATTACAATATAAATTCCCTTCATCAGCAAATATAGTTTCTTATGTTTGCTTTTTTATGGGGAGTGGCATAGCAAAGAAGACTGGTGGTAAGTATCTTCTTGATCTGTCACAGGAAAATTCAATGACATCTACCAGAAAGGGAGCAATGTGTGGAATTTCTTGAAGTATTTTCTAGGTTGAATATATTCAACCTATAAATGAAGAGTGTATCCCCTTAATGTAGGTACTTTTCAAAAAGCCTTAATTTATAAAATACTATGTATAGTTGAATGTTGCAACTGATACTGAAGCCAAATGTTTTAGTTTGTGACAGTATCAAAGACAAAGATGACATTTGAGATTGTGGGTTAAAAACGTTATAAATTACTCAGTAGCTGGTAACTACTTGGGTTTGGATGAAGCTCCTGTAAAAGTCCTGAGGATGTGGACCTTACATGAGGACACGTATCCAGACTGAGAGGCAAATCTGTAGGAGATTCTTTTGGGAAGTGAGTCTTATCACAAATTAAACAGATGATCTTATCAACTTTACAGTACTTAACATGTGTATAGTAGTTAGCACATAATAGTATAGTTGGAAGACAGAATATTCTGTTCCCCTTTGACATGTACGTAAGCTCAAAGTTTCTTTTAGCAGTTGTTACAGAGAATCTGATTCATTTATTGGGTTTATGCATTTGAGAGTTATTTGTCAGAACTGATCTCACTGTACATCATTTGGTTAAGGTTGATTGCACATGTCAGATTAGAAAGAATGGTAAATACTCTTTTTAGATGAGTAACATTGATTGGTGGCATTTTCTCTTCCACGTAGATTTATATGACCATGTTGTCCTGTCATCTAGGTTCAATCTAGGTTCTGTTTTCCATCCCCAATTTAGCCACCACCGCTGTAGGTAGCAGCTCTGAAATAATGTGATTTGTCAGTGGCGATAGGCCACAGTGATAACCAGAGCACACTGCTACATCTTATTCTGACTGATCTGTGAAACAGCATTGCCCATTTATTCTTTTGTGCAGCATAATAAACAGTCTCTGGGCTTCTACTTTCAGGGCAGGTATTGAACAGCTGAAACCTTCACTAATTTACACAATGGTTTATCTTTTCTCCAGTTGGCTTTAGGGGTAACTGAGGCAGCTGTACCATAAAATGTAAGGAGTTTGAGCATGCTAATCTGTCAAGCAGCAGAGCAACAGTATGCTTTCCCATTAATACTAGTCACAATCAGAAGGTGATTGGAGCACTGTAAAAAATACGTGTACCTTATTAGCGTATGCCCTAGATGTATTCCAGCCATTTCTAGGAAAATGGGCTAGAAAAATTACTTCTTCCCTCACACTATAACTTCTAAGTGTTTATAATGTTCTCTTGGGTTCCCATTTTTTGAGGAGTGAGTAGAAGAGTGTGTGTTACATTAATGTAATTTCCCCTGTTCATAGTGTGTGGTCAAATTGTGTCTGTTGTTCTCATGAATATGGTTAATTATGAGCCATCCACCTGCACTATTCCTTAATATACTGAAAGTTTATATATTGACCTATGAAACCAGATGGTTTTATGTTCACTGAACACAGTTCTGTGTTGTGATAAATGTGTGAAGGAGGTATGTCAGGTGGCCATAAAGGCAATTCCTCAGGCCTTCAGCTTCCTTTGTGTTGCCTGCATCTTCTCAAATATGAGCAGCATCTGATCTGCATTCTGTATGAATTGGTCTGAAAGTCTGTGCCAGCTTCTGAAGGGTGCCACAGGTATGGAGGTGCCTGTCTGCCTAAATGTGTCTGTGTCAGATCAGCAGATGATGATGTGCTGTGTTAAAAAACGATGGATAAGTGATAGAAAAGAACAATAATGACACTGTAAAGCAGTCATGTGATAACTCAGTCAAGGGGTTAAATTTAAATACCTGTGATAGATTTAATTGAGAGGGACAGTAAATACATCACAGCTCATTTGACTTCAATTTTCCTCATTCTAATCCAGCATCTACCAAAGGTAGATCTACCAAAGTTAGCTTCTACCAGAAATAGGCACTTTATTTGCCATCTTACCATGGTAATTCTTCCGAGCGTTTTTTGTCAGCACCCTTCAATTCTTCTTGATTTACATATTCATGGCAGTTCCTGGGGTGAAGTTGGGATAAATTGTTACTGCCATATGTGTGAAGTGGAAAGTATATGTCTGCTCTCTTTATTTTTCATTTCTCAGTTAGATGTGTGCTTTCTTCATGCAAAAGAAAGAATACCTTAAGAACACATGCTTGTCTGTCTTTCAAACTCTGTAGAATTAGCTTGTCATGAAATATAAAACTAATGTGTAGTTGTAAAAACCACTGCCAGCATTTTCCTCACTAGTGGCTGATGGCTAAGAAGATTTAGAAATGAAAGGGGTTATTATAAAGTGATTACTGAATAGCTAGGTATGTCATTTTAAACAAGCAACTAAAATCTGTGTTGCAGATTTGGAATGTAATCTTGTTTGTATCATTCATACTTAAAATCTGATTTTGATTGTGGAGGAGTAATCATGTAATGTAGGTAATTTGACAAAAATATATCAAATGATGTTTTTCTTTCATACCTTATTTAAATGTATTAGAATTTAAATGATTTACAGTTCAGAGTATACCTATAAAATGACAACATAAAGAAATATTAGATTCAATTTACATAGGTTCAGGTTTAAATTTTACTATAAAGTGAAATATTCATATCAGCCCTCTCTTGAAAGAAAATACTGTATAGAAACCAACACTTAAAAATGTTATTGCCTTTAAAAGGATGTAATGAATGATTGAAAGGGTGTTATTGATTATTAGACCAATATATTTTACAACTGTGAATGTCAGCCTGAAGACATAGGCTTCATGGAGTATATGTAGCCATGAATTGGAGAAGAGATAAAAAGTTAAAGAAACTTCCTATGCATTACTTTATCATTCATTCATGTTTCTGTGTCAAGTCCTTGTAATAATATATTACTAAAAGCTTAAATCAAATGCCTGATTTGGTTTCAAGCAACAGCTACACTTACTTTTTGTAAGCAGTGAGCTGATGCCTTAGATGCTTATTAGAATTTGTTATCCATGAATCTTCTAAAGTTGGCTGAATATTAGGGTTCTCTCCCAACAATTCCTGTATCTTAGCTTGTCTCATCTAGAATTATCACAGGAAAAAATTCTCTTAGTGATGATGTGATACTAGTATTTAGGATCCTTCCTGGAAAAAGTAGACTTCTACTATAGCTCACATTTGAATTTGTGAAGTGAGTGAGAATTCAAGCTGGCTTATTATAAGACCTTGGCCTATTCATTTTGTTGCTGGGAGCTGTGAATATTTTATTGTTTTCTGAGCTCACACATTTTGGAACTAACTTATTTTGGCCACCAAGTACAGAGTTAAAAAAAGCACATTTCAGTGAGGTGTTCTACTGGGTTGGGAATGAGACTGAGAACTGGGATTCTGTGGCTTTTACTGATGAACTGCAACCTTCAGCAGGTAATTAAATTTCTTCTGAGTTTAAGTTTCTTTGGGTATAAACTAGGAGAACCTGCTTTTGTCATACCTGATATAGATAGATAAGGTTTACCTACACAATACTTAAAGTATATAATAAAGTCAGTGGAAGCGTGGTCTTGCATGTGGTTCCACGCTGAAGAAGAATGGTATTAGCTGTAATCTTCTGGCAGCACAGTAGTTTGGGAGATGCTTTGGGGGATGCTGGCTTTTCTCTTTCAGCTGGTAGGATGTTGGCATCTTGACCAGGAAATAGAGGCTGAGTATGAGCACATGCTCTAAATTTCAATCTTCCAGTTCTCAGATGATGGGAAGTGGTTTAGTCCAGAGAAGGAAAACTATCAGTGGTAGCAGGTGCACTGAGGTTTTTTTCTTACTTCAGTTTAGTCCTGTTTTCACCTTCTCTCTGTCCATTGTGACGCTGTGGATGCTGATCATGACAGTAAGGGTGCTGAGGGAAATGTGTGCAGGAGGCTTCTTCCTGCTTCTCAGTGCTCTTAAGTCTCCAATAATGAGGGTGCAAAAGGATCCCCACAGGCTACTGCTCAAAGCTAGTATGCTGACTTTAGAGTATGTACATTCTTCTGTTCACTGGCATCATACTGTGGAAGACAAATTAATATAATTGAAAGAATATAATCAAAAACAAGAAAATATTTTTTAAAATAATACAGTTAAACGGGAGCCATTTTGCCCAGAATCGGTGCAAACGTTCATAGTCTGGTTTTCAGCATATATTTTATATATATGAAAATCTGATCATTCCTTCCTCTGGGGCATTGCAGGTGACTACCATTTCAGTTTTGCTGTCTCACTGTTCTTTGTTTCATTAGCACTGAAACTCTGCAGGTCTTGCATCCCAACATTTTTTAAAGTGTCAGGGACTGATAGAAGTGCTGCTTTTCTGTGGGAGGCATCTGGTTTTGCAGAAGTAGAAACATACTCTTTTGGAAATGTTATTAGTTAGTAATATGAAATACTGGTAAGAATTGTAAATACAATGATTTGTAATCTTTCCAGGAGATGGTAGGTATCTTGTGTGGTCTTTTGCATTTACCTGAATAACCTTAGTAACTGTTGCTGTCAATTTTCATGGCTGCTCCATGACAGGAAGTAGAGATATTTCATATGACACCAGTGTTTCACAAATTTACAGTTATTCTTTGCTGGGTTTTAGCATTTTTGGTTGTTTCCTGAACATGATGTGCTCTTAGATGAGTAAAATGACCAACCTCCAATGTGCCGCTCTTAACTCAGAGGTTGTTTCTGGATCTTCAACAGTTTTGTGCACACTGGCAGCTTAGTCTTTGTTTTCATTTTAAAATAGTGGGACTAAGCAGTACGATCACACCACCATCATCATATTAGGATGTTGCTTCTGTTCATGAGTCATTTGTCCCTTTGTTTCTTTGTTTGCCCCCTCTTTGTTTGAATACTTTCTCTAATAACTCAAATAACGGACAGTATGAAAAATCATGTGGTTAAAGTGTTCCTTTTTTTCCTCTAATCCTAACTAATCTGACTGAAATAAAAATGTTTTAAAAAACTGTGAAATTGCACCACTCAAAACCATGCTCATTGTTTCTTTCCTCAACTGCATTCTGCAGTTTTTGGCAAACTGGAATTTGAAAAACCCTGATCTGTTACAACCCTGGTCAGATAAATCATGTGGCATTTGGAGCAAAGAAGAGCTCTTTTTGAACTTCAATCTGTTGTTGAAGAACTCAGATGAAAAATAATTACAGTGTGAAAATCACACCATCACAGTTGAATATTAACTTTTACAAAACTGTCTTACCAAGTTTGCAAACAACCTCAAATTGTTAGTAGTCATGTGTAGATAAGATTTCAAATCAAATGAGGACAAGCCAAACAAGTAAATTATTTTACCTATCTTCTTGTTTGGCGTTGACTATAGATGTATGCAAACGTGGAGATTTGTTTTCCAGAAATAAACCAAATATTACTTTGATAGCAGCTGGCTCACAAGCCTTGTTTTCTGTTCCCCTGTAGGTACTCTCCATCTCTGTAACATGCAAGTTCCTTGCAGGCATTTATGAAATTCTATGTGACACCACCGGATACTGATGCTAGAGTACTGTGGCTCCCACTTTACTCACAGGGAATTGATGTGAAAAGATGTTAAGTGATTTGAATAAGACTGCTTAGGCAATCTGTGAAGCCTTTACTTTCAATTATCATTAAAACTGTAACTGTATGTTCTAAAAAGCTGTTTTGTGGGTGACATCTTAAATGCTCAGTTCTCATCATATATTTGTTTATTTTCCTGTTCTATCCCATACTTCCTGTGGAAGGACAATAGAGTCTGATCTGGAATTTCAGTCCTGAGAGTTGTTGCACAGCTAAACTCCACTAATAGTTTGCCTCGCCAAGAAATAAATTCTTAATTCCCATTGTTAGGTGCCTTTCAAATAGGATCTAACACAGACCAGATATCTGCAGCTACTGGAGTACCATGGAGTGGCAAAAAATCACCATGCCATTCTTTCTTTTTCTTATCTCAGTAGATATGTGCAGGCTGTGATGAAAAGACAAAACTTCCAGTCTTGAGTTTTTATCCTAAACCCAAGTTTTGATGATCAATGAGAGGATGCTAAAAATACAGCTAAATGTCTCTGTGACTCTGAAATTGGGTTTCTGAAAAAGCATTGTACTTGTGGTAAAAGGTAAAGAGTGAAGTTCCAGAGAAATGAGCTGTGAATTGCAGCTGCAATGGAAATTGATCCTGTCTGTCAGTCTGTGCTCCATATTCTCAGGAAAACAGAGTGGAGCAGAGAAGGAGCCAAGATCACCGATTAAATGGGATGCTAAAGTGCCAGGGGCTAGAAGCAGGCTTGCTGGTCCCTCAGGTCAGAGCTGCACTGTCAGAATTCACTGCCTGATTCCCTGCTGAACCCGGCAGAAGGAGAGCAGTATGAAAAATGCTGCAGGCACCAGCAGGGGAATGGGGAAAGAACTACCTGGCTAAGCTTCAGGCTTGACAGGCAGTGTGCTCCTTTGGGAGGAAAACCTCTTCTCTTACGGATTGGGCGGCCTCATTTTCCCCGTTTGCCTCGTGATTTGTACCGGTAAGGCGTAAGAAAAGAGCTGGAGTACCGAGGAGCAGCAGAGGCTCGGTTCACTTAGAAAACTGCAGTGGGTGGAGAGATGTGGCTGTGTAACCTCTGCAGGTGGGCATTTACTGAGCTGGGAGGAGGCAAAGGCTCGGCCAATAGCCCTGGTGCTGTGAAGTACATGTGTCGTATATAATGCTGTGGTGTGGTGAGTTGAACTCCTTATTCTTCTGCTCTAAAAGGTGTGATTTCAGCTGTGAACAGCAGCACTGTGAAATGACACTTCTCTGTGTAGCTATCACTTACCATACCTGGTACAAGCCAACAGCAACAGGACCACTGCTGGGATGACAGACTTCCACTTCACAGGGATACTTAGTGCAAGTCTCATGAGCACAACAGCAGCACTCTGAAGGATGCCTACTTCTTTACTTAAACTCAGCACGGTAAAGTGATAAATCCTGCAGAAAATAAAATCAACTAAATGAAGTCATCATGCCCTAGTAATTAATTCAGCTTTCCCTTTTAAATCACAGTCATTAGCCGTTGTTGTTCTAGTGCTGCTTAACAGTTTCCTTTCCCCAAGTATCCGGTGTCCTTCCTGATGAAGAGCATATACCATATACCTTTCAGTGTATTGGAAGTGCTGTACTGTGCTCTCAGACCCATATTACATTAAAGATAGATAGATAGATAGATAGATAGATAGATAGATAGATAGATAGATAGATAGATAGACAGACAGACAGAAATATCTTTTCCACAGTTAGGGTGGTCAGGCATTGGAATAGTTTGCCCAGGGAGGTGTTGGGAGTGACAATCCCTAGAGGTGCTTAAGAAGCATCTGGATCTGGCACTGGTGATATGGTTTAGGGGTTACAGTGGTAGTGCTGTGTTGACAGGTGAACTTGATGATGTTAAAAGATTTCTTCCAACCTTGATGATTTTGTGATTCTATTCTGTGAAATATTTCCTCCGTCGTATACAGTGGTACCTCCAGAGAAATTCAATTTAGTTGCTAAACTGATCAAATGAAAACTTAGTTTTCCTAGCTTTTGTGCCACATGGCTTTTTTAATACCAAAATTCCATTGTAACTTTAGCCTTTTCTTTTTCTAGTTAAAAGTAGCACCATTAAAACACTCATTAACGACAGGGTTCATTCGGGCCCTATTGGTTGTGTAATCTCTGAACGAATGGTAGGAAAAATTGATTTGAGCTGTGTATCTGTCTGATGCTATGGGTTACAGAATCAAGTCAGGAGCCAAAGCAACCAGGGTATTGGCCTTGTCTGATGAGCTTTGTCCTGTGAATATCAAGGGAAGGTGTATTGTCTCTGTCTTTTACAGTCGAAACTCTTTTTTCCCTTGTCTCTTTTGTTGGAGGTGAAAATGTATCTGTCATTCTCATAGATTTAACTAGAGGGCTAACTTGTACTTTTTATTAAGGTAACATGACATAAGAATACCTTCCTCCTGGGCAGAAATCTTGGATATGTTTTGATCCAGATATTTTGTACAGCCACTCAATTTCTCTTTTCAAATGCTATGAATTAGGTTTATATCTCTAATAAAATGATTTCTGAGCTCCCCTGTGAATTTTCTGATGTGCCCACTGTGGAACTAAACAGGCTGTTCCATATTCTTGCAGCCAGGAGCTTTGTTCAATTGTTTAATGTTGTATGTCAGGGTCACCTCGATTTTGTTGGTTTTATTTCTATTTAGCCCATTCAGATACAATTACAGTTACACAATACCTCTCAAGTGTCCATTGCTATTCATCATCTCACCTCAAACAAGAAATTCTTAGAAGTCAAAATGAAATTTAAAAAAAAAAAACAAATAACAGGAAAACTCATTTTCCATTAGGTTTATGTCTGAACTACACAGAAGTAAATGTTTAGGAAGTTATAGAGTCCATATGCCAGTCCTTGAGGTTTGCTTCATGTTAATTTTAATGGTTGTAGCAATAGAAATGTGGCAGAGCCCCCAGTTGCCAGAATTCTTAGCTGGGATCCTGAGCATGGAAGTAGATAAATGGCTCAACAGCGATTTGTCCTTATTGGGGACATTTTTACCTCTCAGTCAAGTCATTAGAAAGGAGACCAGGATTAGAATTTGGTTTGTTTTTCCATTTTTTCACCAATTGCCAAATATTCTATACTGGTTATCAACATTGTTTGACAGTGAAAATTAATTTTAAAAAAATTTAAAAGCAGCTCGATGATTTAAAAGGGAAAAAAATACCCTGCTTTGTAGATGTTAGAACAAGCAATTTCTTAACACCTTTTCTTCAAGGAGTTAAGATGAATAACATCTTTGAACAAATATTTCAAGCATGCAGGGATTATGTTAAAAAGTAAAAAGATGAAATCCTGTGTAAATTGTTTAGAACATTCCTAGTGAAGACATGTTGATTAATAAACATAAAAGGAGGAAGATGCATATTAATTTGTTTACGTACAAGAGTCTTCTAACTCATTAAAAGTCTTCTAAGTGTTTAACTAGTGAAGCAGTGGATAAAACCTGACATTGTCTTTAATCTTTTTGAGGATTCAAATATGAAAAAACCCAGATTATTGCTAAATATGTATAATAGCTCTGTTAATGACAGTGTTTTGAATATTTTGGGGGGGTGTCAGCTCAGTGGTTCTCCTGTAATATGGTGGAAATTTTAATTCACTTTTCTATCTCAGTTGCTGTGATTGAAGAAAATTTAAGTTTATCAACCACAATCTTTGGTGCTTGTGTGTAGATTTTGGTAGTTTTGATTGATGGCTCATTTTCAACTGGGACATGGCTAGAAAAGCGCAGATGCAGGAGAATATCTTGTTTGTTTCGTATCTTTGCTAAACCACTATAACAAACTGAGATATTAGCACTATTAACAGCTAATGTTTTTGTGGAAAAAAAACCCCTATGGTCTATTTTAAAGAAATTGGAATATTAACTTAATGTCCTGGAGAAATAGAGATTGAGTAATTGCATTCAGTCTAACTTAAAAACAAATGAATAAGAAATAGCTGAAGAACCAGCTAGCCTTTGTATAAAGAGTCCTGCAAGAAAAAGAACATATATTTGCGAGTTTACTCTGAAATTATATTTTCTTTTTAGGTACTTGTTTTGTGCAGCTTTTTGCTCTGAAAGTGTTAATACAAATAACTTGTGCAAAAGAAATTGGACATGCTTACTTTTTGCAAGCAACAGATTGGTAAAAAAGTGTCATTTCAGCTGTATCATGCAATTTGAGTTGAATCATAAGACCTTTTTTGTGTTTTGTTTGCTCTCCGTTTTTCAGCAGACACTTCTCACTCTTTTCTGCATTTTTCCCTGCTTTTTCTGAGACTATACTTCTGTTATACTGTGATATGCAGCAATGGACATAAAGCAATGAATTTCTGTTTCTGCTTATCTGTCATACTTGTAGAACTGTACAACTTATTTCTCACGTCACCATTACAATGTGAATAAGTAATCACACCAGAATTATGTTTTTGCAGATCCGATGCGTGGGCCACGAAGGCTGGAGGTGGTGGAGATCAAATCCAGACAGATCACTATTTGCTGGGAACCCTTTGGATATAACGTCACACGTTGCCATCGCTACAACCTCACAGTCCATTACCGCTACCAGGCCGGAGGACAGGAGCAAGTGAGAGAGGAAGTCAGCTGGGATACAGAAAGTTCACATCCCCAGCACACAATTACCAACCTATCACCATACACAAATGTCAGCATCAAATTGGTATTGATGAATCCCGAAGGACGGAAAGAAAGCCAAGAACTTGTAGTGCAGACTGATGAAGACGGTGAGTTTTGTATTTACGTATACATGGCGCATGACCTGGTAGTATAAATTTTCTCTGTGTTCTACTTTCACTAAAATGCACGTTCTAAAAAGCAAGTGCATGTTCCACTTTCACTAAAATTTGTAACAGACTTTCCACCAAGCTCACCAGGTTTAGTAAAGCTCCATTATTAGAGTGATCTTTCACGTAACCTCTGACATCCCACGATCGTTTCATCATTAAACTTGTAACTTCTGCTTGAGCTGTGTTCTGCCTCTCTAAAGTTCCAGTATCAGTTTGAAGAAGTTTCAGATGATTGTCAGCAGTATCCTCATGGATGCTCCTCTACTGAGTGATGTGCTGTGCACTAAACATTTGTTCTTGATTTGCAGCTTCAGTTTCTCTGTCTTTGGCTTTCTGACCACTGGACACTGTTAGTTGCTAATTCAGACACTATATTCCCTATACAGGCATTGAAATATACAGATATTCCCTTCCTTTTGATAATTTTCAACTCACATGGGGTTTTCAGATCTCTTTTTTTAAAAAACATGTTCTATTTTGATTAATAATAAATAATGTAATTGGCCAATGTCTTTCTTGAGGCAGAGACAGCAGAACTGGGTAATGTGTCTCTGCAATGCTCTAATAATGTTGCATGAAAAGGTTATACGATCCTCCCAAGTCTTCTGTGATATTATTTTGATTAACATGCAGAGTTTACTGAAGCTCTGTTAGCTACCATACCAAAATGCAACTTCCTTGTTGAATTGGTCGTGCACCAGGAATCCATTTTGCCTTTCCAGAATACTCTGTGCTGATATATAGCCCCTTACAAGCGTACCTTAGTTTTTTTGACCTTGGTTTTGGTTATTTTAAATGCATACAGTTCAAAAGAGCCTTGTCAAATGGCTTGGCATTGCTTTATATCACATATCTGTCCCCCTTCCATTTTTACCATCTGAAATCTGAACAGGAATGGATCTGTGTTTTCTTCCAGATCAATGATAGATTTCCTTAAAACATGATGGAAATATTTCTAGTAAAAACAATGATGAGTCCCTTTTATAATAAATACTTGACAATATTTGACTGTCATTTAAGCCTATTAAATTATTTAATACATGCTGTATTGGCTTTATTTCGTACTAATTTCTAATCAAAATATATGAGGGAATAAATTAAACAGTTTAGGAATATATAGTTACTAATGCAACATTTTCAGCAAAGCATAGCTAACAAAAAGAAATGTTTAATTAGAATTAATTGTGCAGTCATGCTCTAAATTTAATTCAATCCAATTGTAGGATGACAATGCTAAAAAGCTTATTGTTGTCTGGGATGTTTATGTGTTCTATCTAAAATTTCTTGTTCCTGTCCTTCTGGAACTTGCAGTGTTATTTTAGGACCTATTAAAACCAGTGTCAGTGTCTGAGAGAATACCTTGAAAGGAATTGCAACTTTTTAGTGTGCTGTACACATTCAGTGAGGTATATACGTCTAAATGTAAAACAACAGAGTATACTGACCCAAATAATCATCATAATTTTTCAAATCACACGATCTTGTTGGTTGCAAGGGACTTCCAGAGCTCATTTAGTCCAACCTTCTGCTCACAGAAGATCAACTGGTAGCAGATTGCTCAAGGCCTTGTAGAGTTGTTTTGAGTACATTTCTAGGTGACTTCTGCAGGTGTTTGAACCCACCCTGTATGGCACAGCTGCTCAGAGTTTATGACCTTCAGATAATTTGAGAGGTTACCACAGTGCTTTGCTCTACTTCCAGCTTATTTACACTATATTTTATTCCTCTTCCTTTACACATAAATCATTAATCTCATGATTCCAAATGAGTTTTGCCAGTTCTGTCCTACTTGGAAACAAGGTTTAGTGCCCAGAATTAAGTTGCCCTAAAGGTGTAGTTGTACTGGTGCACACAGGACTAGTGATCCAGTTCAGAAACTGTGTCCTTGGAGCTTCCAGCTGGAATAGCAAGGAGCTCTCTTGAAAGCTATGGAGAGGTGATGCAAACTCCCACAACAACAGCATGGAACAGTAGGAAGTTCTGTAGCAGAAGTGCCAACAGGAAGGAGACACCAAATGTCTTGCTTGCAGATTTTTCTATTCCTTAACCATTTGAGCAAATCTCAGGAAGGGGTCTGAGAAGTTATTTCAACCACTGCAGCCAAGTGCTTCCACCTTCTTTCTGTGGCAAGTAGAAAATGTTACGTGTATCTTTCCATTGGATTTTCACACGGCGTTTGTGTCAAAGTGCTAACGCCATAATAATGCCTGTTGCTTCACAACAGTCCTGTGTGCATTTTTTAGGATTTTTTTTTTGGCTTTACTTTGCCAGTGTAGTTACAAATAAAATCACAGATTTATGTCTACGTGCAGTTTACATGTCTCCTCAAAAATTGCATTGTCTTGGGGATAAGGCAATGGTTGCAGAACAAATGGGAAACACAAGTAGATACCTGAGAGCAGTTTGCATACCTTTCATCAGAACCTTCTGATATCCCTGACTCTTCACAGGTCTTTCTCCCACATTAAGAGACTTGAAGAAAAATCAATAATGTCAGATTTTTACTTTGTTTCACATTTTTCTTACGTCCATCCTGTTGTAGATTTTAAGGCCTACTATCAGTGAGCGTTGCTGTTCAATGCAATATGTGGCTCACCTTTCCAATATAACTTCTCTGTGAAACTATACCTTGTTATTCAATGCTTATCCATTTTCATTTATGAATGTTTAATATGTTTTCCACTTTGGGAAGTAACACTGTGGATAAGTAGGTATCATAAGTAGATTTTACTTGCAAAAATTCCTACTTGAGATATCACCTAGTTCCTTATAAAAAGCTGATTTGTCCTTTTTTTAAATTATCACTAGAGGTTTACAGGAAATGTGTGATGCTCACTAATTTGTTCTTACACTGAAGGTGACACATAATGGCACTGTCTTGTTAAATAAATCGTTCTCCTCCTGAGCTACCCTGGCCTTTGCTTCAGTCTTTGGGGAAATCATTGTGGGATGGTTTTTATGCCTCAGCAGTACAAATATTTAAACAGAGCATGTCCTTCTGAGATTTGTCTTAAAACGACTTCTCTTTTTTTAATCTGTTAGTCCCGAGTGCTGTGCCACTTGAATCCATTCAAGGGAGTACCTTTGAAGAGAAGATTTTTCTGCAGTGGAGAGAGCCAGCGCAAACATATGGTGTGATTACTTTGTATGAGGTATCTAGAAATTTGCCATGTTTTATGTCTAGTTTTGATTTTCTAAAGTGCATAACCATGAAAAAATTAATATCTTCTTGCAGTTTATGTAAAATTAACTTCATTTTAAAAACAGTAGCCATTTAAAAGTAAATATGATGTAGGAGTGAATTATGCAGGACCCAGCATGTCCTTGAGGTACCAACTTTGAGAAACCTGCTGTATCTAGAACCATGATACAGAATTCTATCTGGTACTCTAGATCAAATATTTAAAAGATTGAAAGACCAATCTTAGCAAATTCCTTAAAAAATAAGAGACATAAGACAGTGGTTACAGTCAACGTCACATTTAGATAGGCATCATTATAGGAAGCCTATTGTAATAGAAACAAGCAGGCATAATTTTTTAAAATCTAGCTTTTTTAAAATGCAAATTCAACAAAATTGTATGTTGTTAGATGTCTAAAAATCACTGCTTCTTTTCACGTGGAAGCTCTTCCTGAATACCTCTTAGAAAAATTGACAAAAGACTGCACAGATTAAGCTGTCAGACAGTAATCACTGTTAAGCTTCTTACCTGACCTTGCTACAAAATTGGTATTGAAATGCTTTGTTTAAAAAAACCTACCTAAATGAGATACAGTGTAAAAGAAAAGATAAATTGAATGGTAACCTATTGATACTGTTTTGAAAACTACTTTATTGTAAGAGGATAAAATGTTATGAAAAAGTATGAATTGATTTTCTGTAAAGCTAGCAACTTTCTCACTGCCACGACAGTTGCCTGTATTCGGGGATCAGAATGTTTTAGTTGTGTTAATGTTGTTACTGTTGCTAGATTTATGTGCATAGAAACACACAGTGGTGGATCTGGTTTCTACTTAGGAATATTCCTGCATGTCTAATCCATTGCTGAGGAGTCCAGCCACTGTATCCAGGCAGTTCATCCTTAAATGTGTACACACACCTAATTCCATCAGCTGTATTGAGATGGGGAGATTCATGTGAGCAGTATGTTACCTTAATTTCTTCACTGATAAAAGTTCAGACAGTTGGTAGTTTAATCTTCTGTCATCTGTTAGAATTAGAAGGGTTAGTTGGGTTCTTTTTAAAGTACTTTAGGTTCAGTTTTGTGATGAGTATTTGTAGAGGATATGCCTATATCTACTGCAATAAGGTTGGGGTTTATCTGAATAGTATGAAAGTTTTTATTACTAATTTTCAGCACTTCATTGATGTTATATTAGATGGCTCATATAAAAATCAATTTTCATTAGGTCAGAGGTTGTAGGAAATTGCAAGTGTTTAAGGTGTGTAGCCTCGACACTTGGATGTGTCTATGTACTGTATTATGAGTCCTCTTAATTAAAATGATACTGAATAAGTATAGCAAAAAGAGTGTCAATTATCACTTTATATAATAAGGGTTTTGGAATTACTCGCATAAAAATGAAACTTAAAAAGCAAAAAGGAGGGTGGGTCATTTTTACATTTCTATTTTTTAATGGCTTTCATATTTTTAAATTCTCATTACAGTGCATAGAAATCAGTAATTAATAGAAGAAGTCTGGATCAAGTTTTACTGTGAACTTACATTAACATTTCTAATGAAAACTAAAAATACTGTTTGAATCAAGGAAGGAACTGAGGATACAATATACACTGAATATATTACTTAACATTTATCTTTTCTTCCCCCCAAATGAGAATCTGACCTAGGTACTATATAATAACCTGAAAAAATCCAAATTAGCAATTGTAATAGCTAAGCTTCAGACTAAAATAGAAGCTTTACCCAATTTCTGAAAAATTTGCCTTAAGCTGTCCTTATCATCTTTTAGAGATAACCTTATTCAGGACAAAATGTAATTATGGTAAAGTCAGCTGGAACTGAGGGTCTGTACCCCCTCGTGGTCATTTCTCAGTTTTTACCTGTTTGTTTTGGTTTTGTTACTGGTGCTGATCAAAACCAACATTAAGATGAATTCAAAATGTGACAGTGTTAAAGCCAGCATCTTGAAGGAATTAATGTAAGCCTGAACCCATCCTTCAGAGTTGTAATCTAGCTGCCTCTAAGTCTCTGGATCTATAAAAGTAATAACTCATACGAGTTATGACTCAGTTCCTGTGCCCCTTCGTGGGATTCGGGATTTGAAGAGTATAAGAGAGTAAGATAGCTTATCATAAAATGTCTGACAGCGCATACATCAGAAGGGTTTACTGGATAAAGATGCAATCTCTGTCCATCTGCTCAAAGCTGTTTATAACTTTCTTATTCTTTTGCAGATCACCTACAAGGCAGTCAGTTCCTTTGACCCAGAAATAGATCTATCCAATCAAAGTGGACGAGTCTCAAAGCTAGGAAACGAAACGCACTATCTCTTTTTTGGACTGTATCCTGGCACTACCTACTCTTTTACCATCAGAGCCAGCACAGCTAAAGGCTTCGGACCTCCAATAACAAATCAGTTCACGACCAAAATATCAGGTACTTGATCAAAGAACATTATTTCCTTATGATAATGAGTTGGGTATTTCTTTTGTTGTTTACTTCTTTAGAATTTAACAAGCAGCAAATTGAAAAAGGGAAGAACATATTCGTCCCTGAAGATGTCAAAGTGACATATATTACCATATCTGAAGAACTTCCAAGTGCTTAAATATTAGCTAGCGTTTTGAAATTCTTGTTCTTAACTGTAACATATCACTCAAGAAACCCCTGTGAATTATGTGTTTGCAGCCAGTGCCAGCTGCAGTTGCAACATTTAGCATAGGGTTTTTTTGGACCTGAAGATGAGGGTTTCATTCAGAGCTTAGTCAGCCTTGACATGATTCTAAATTAGAGCAGTAACAGTGCTGGAAAATCTCTTTAATGAGCCATGAACAATGGAGAGTAGAGCAGAGATGCTCTACATCTAGAGCTCACTTAGAAACTGTAGTTAGCTGCCAGGCTGCCTGTGTTCTAACAGGCGTGGGGACTGAAGTGGATATGAAACTGAATTAGGCAAGAGCATCAGGACATCAGTGGTTTTCAGATAACAGCAGCATGACTCTGTCACTTCTGCAGATCCTTGACCAATATTTCAAGCCCTCCCTTGAGGCAGAGGAACACTTCATTGAGGGGATGGAATATTACTGCATCCTCCAAAATGCTTATGTAATTCATGACAAAATGTTGTGCGAAGTTATGGTTGAAATCTCTTTATTCTTCACTTCTCTACAGTCTGCTTCAGAATTAAACTGGCAGTTCAATAATAAACTGGCCCCTTGGTAATATTTATAGAAAATTGTCTTACCTATTCGTGGTCAACTGGGCTTTCCAGAAAGCATTTGGATACAAAATTCTCTTGTTTTATTTGTGTACTTCTCCCCCATCCCTCATTTTCTGTCCTCTCCGGAATAAAAAAACCTGACAAGTGTTTATCAGAAATAGAATGATTTCTCCTATCTTCTTATAGAAGAGGACAGTTAATGCAAGGTGGAAGTTATTGCCAACGCAGCTGTTTGTAGAGAAACAAAAATGTTGTTAATTTTTGAGTTAGGCAATTACCTCTGTATGGAACACGAAACATAAGTAACACTGATCAGTAAAGATGGAGTTTGTTTACCATCCCCTTTTCCTATACCAAGCAGAAATTTTCTCTGTCAAAATTCAGTCTTTTTCAGTCCAAAAACCTCAGTTTTTTCACTGTCAAAACTCAATTTTGGAGACAGCAAAACCTTTTATGAGTTAGGATGATGAGACCACCCCTTACTAGAATGAGGAATGGAGACTAATGAGTAAGGATGAGAATCTGGACATTTGGGAATAGTACTGGATCTTAAACTGTTGTTTTCTAAAATCATATGTCATCAACAAAAATTCACTAGTGGGAACAGGCATTGCAGGAGTGCTTGAGGGTGAGGCAAGCCTCCAAATCTCCATGTGGTGAGGTTCTGTAAAATGTCTTGTCTGCACCCCATCCTCTCATTGCTTCCTCTTAGTTACTGTACTAACAAGAAGTGTTTATGCCTTGTCCATAGGTAGTTAAAACCAATCTCTATTGAATTTAAAATAAAAACAAAATGTGTGTATTTTTAAATAAAATTGAAAAGTCCTGACTGGCATTTTAGCTCTTAAATATAGAACCCTTTTGCAGTGCTACTGGCTGTGATCTCATTGTCTCACTGGAAAGCTTTGAGGCTCTTTCATGTGGCCAGTGCTCTCCATTTTGGACAGATGTGAAGCAGAACTTATGAACATTTTGGGATGAAAGGTTTAACTATTTTTTAGAACAGATTAGGTGCAATTTGACCAGTTTTTGCATTTTACTCTGTGTAATTCTGGACTGCATTTTCTACTGAATAAAAATATCTTCATTTCCTGTCAAGTGTTTTGAATAGTACTCTTACGTACTAGACATAGTTTCTGTGTTTTATTTTACAATTACGTTAATATTTCCTGTTTTCTCCATTTATTAATAAGTTCCTTCTTTACATGTAGGCAGTGTGGAGGAGGAAGAGTCCTAATGTAGACAAGGAAAAATGGAGAAGAGAAAAGTAGCAGGACTAAAGGTTATGACTGGGAGAACCACAGCTCATATCTGGGACAGGAAGCCAGTCTTGGTCTTTGTAGGGGCAGTAAAATTAGCAAAGAGAGCAAGTAGGGACTTAGGAGTCATAAATGAGGAAAATCAAAAGACTTGCTAAGATGTGTGCAGTAGAACAAGGACAAGAAATGATGGAGTACTCAGAAAATGTTCAGAGTTCATGCAGCTTTTGGAGATACAGTTCCTGTCCATTCTTGTTTTCAGGATGGTCAGGTTGAGAATGGTACATTATATGAACAAGTTCTGGATATTCAAAACAGAATAGTGTGCCTGAACCTTTAAAGTAGTGTTTGATAGTATGACTTAAGTGGTACCCAAATTACTTAAAATGATTAGTCTAAATCTTTGTGCCTTAGATTGAGGATTGTAAACAGAATAAAACCCTCTCAGCCTACAAGGAGGTTTTTGAAAATTATTTTTTTTATTTATGAAACATTTCAAAATTTGTGAATAGCAATGCAAAGCAATGAAGATTTTAATGTTTTCACAACAGTTTGAGGAATTGTGGAGTACAGTGCAATTCTTCATACCATCCTTACTTGGATATGTAGGGCACTATGGATAAAGAGAGAAAAATTAATTTACCTTTCAAGTAGATGCAGATACTACTGAAAAAATAAAAATTATTGGAAAATACACTTGAAAATATTTCCTAGAGGTTGATACTATCTGTATGTGGAGCATAATACCCTCTATGGGTATGGTACTTGCGAAGTATCCAGTAAGATGAAACTGAATGAATTGAGAAGAATTAAATGAATCTTTGGAAGAATCTTCTAAGGAAAAGGTCTTCTTTGCCACCAAACAGGTTTTCCCTTTCAAGTGGGAATTAGTTTAGGGATATGATATAATATGATATGATATGATACAAATGTGAGTAAATGATAGCAGTGAAGAAGGTAACAACGCTAAAAGGCAGTAACTGAGGCATCATTTGTTTTAATCACAACTGTAAATCTTTAATGAAGACAGTTTGCAAAAGTGCTGAGTGGGGCTTCAGACTAAGATAAACTCTTGTCTTGGTGGACAATACACCCAGGACAGTTATAGCACTAGTTAAAATTCCAGGAAAAACAATGAGAGTACATCCTGATACAGCTGTCATACTGAGAAAGCTGGGCTCAGTTTCAAAACCAATAGTCACTTCAGCATGCACATTTGCAGATGCTGTTCTTAAGATAACTTTTCATTTCCAAGTCATGGATTCTCAATAGTTTCTGCAAACTTACTCCCACTAGTATCTGTTTCCTGTCTTGAAACTGCGAGTGAGCTGGTATTTTTTTATTTGGGATTTGTTAGTTTGGCTTTTTTTCCTGAAGTTATTTAACAGTTGTCTCACACTTGCATTGTAACAGAGAGCATCTTAGACTTGTAGTATGGTCTTTGTATTTGAAGAGGCTTTTAAAATTGCATATTTAAATAAAGATACAGCTCTTGAAAGAAGAAATACAGGAATAATGATTTTATTTGCCTCTTTTCTTTTCTTATTCTAGCACCCTCTATGCCACCGTATGAACTTGAAACACCTTTGAATCAAACTGACAGCACTGTGACAGTCTTGCTGAAACCTGCACAGAGCAGAGGCGCTCCTGTCAGGTACTGGGGGAAAAATCTTTATGAAATTAAAACCCAAATTGATTGATTTCTTGAACATATTTTCTGTGGATTTTCTACACAGCAATCAGTGTCTAAATTCATGTCTGTATTAGCTCTAATTAAATTAAATAACTGAAGAAAATGAAAGTGCTTTGATGTTGAGTGTTCATGTATTGTTTAAAGGATTTGATCCAGATGCAAGTGGCTTGTTCTTTGAAGATAAGGAACAAAGCCATAGTTCTGTTGTGTGGGTGGCTTCTTTAAGGTAATTGCTTACTGCAGTGTTACAAGTTCAAGGGCATATCACATTTTTTATGCTGAGCTACTGTCTTTAATATTCAGTCTTCTTGTTTACTTCACAGATTTAAATTACTCAACTCTTAGTAAGTTAGCCAATTTAAACAGTATGTACTGTAACATTCATAAAGTATTTACATTATTTGACCATGATAGCAAAAATAATAATTTAAACAAGCAACCTTTAAAACCCATATAATGGATTCTTCAGTGTTATATAGCATCCATTAATGAATTTCCAGTTTTCAGAGGTTTGTCTCCCTGCCAGATGCATGGTACGGTGTAAGTTCTTCATGATTAGAATAAAGGATGCCTGATTTTCAGTGAGGAAGACAGAGAAATTGTTAGATTATTTTAAATGAGAACCAATAATGAGCTCAATACTGTGAATAAACAAAAACAAAGATGAGAGTAAGAGGTTTTTCACAGCTTTAGGATGTTTTTCCTTTTGGCTACTTGTGTGTCCTCCTTAATTCTTTCATTACTGTAGGAAGTGTTTCCATCTATACTAAGTGGCTATCATATATTTTCATCCTGATGCTGAAGTTTTTGATAATTTCTGTTCATCTGGGACATACAGATCTGGTGTGTTCGTATATGCATGAATGAAAATAAATGTTCTTTGGGTTTCTTCAGAACATTCATACAGTTAATATAATTAGGAGGTTTTTACTATTAAATATATATATGTACATAGATCTGCATTATGGAAAGGCTATCCAGTCGTTCATTCAGACATTTTTTTAAAAAGAAAATGTAGCACATCGCAGAACCACACGAGGAAAAAAGCAGCAAATATTAGAGCACATTTAATGAAACTGATTTAGCGGGTTAGATTAGAAACAGAATTATTTGATATTTGTCTGCCTCTATCTCAAAAAGCTCTAGTGTAGGCCTGAATACGAGCATCTGGATGAAAATTATACAAGTTGGAGTCATTGTTTAAACATGAACGTATTAGGCTATTAATAAAAAAATGGTTTCATTCTTTTTATCTACGTCGTGAACTAAAGATGATTGGCTCCCATAGCAGCAGTGGCATAACAGAACCTTCAGTGACAATAGAAAGGAGCTCGTTAGGAGATGAAAGTGTGCCAAATATGTGGATGAGTGGTTAGGGAAATAGGAGGAGAGATTTAAAGTGACATGAAGCTGTAGAACTGACAGATGAACACACAGCAGCAAATTTACCGAGGTCCTTTGCAACAGGTCTTAAAATAAAATGAAGACTGACTACGAACTTAGAGTGTAAACGCTGAATGAAGCAGAATGAAAATGAAAGTTAGAATTTCTTAATACTTCTAACATTTTACAGTACATTCCACTCTCAAGCACACTGCTTGCAAAACACATTCTGCATATGGATTTTATCATCTTAATCTGTATTCATTGGGTGTTGAAAGTTTAGTCATACTTCATTTATCCACACCACTAGGCAAGATGCCTTGTCTATTGATTCTGCTACAGCTACTGGCTTGGTTAATGCAGATATTTGAAACTGCTCTAAACTTGCAGTGTAAAAGACTGTTGTTGTTTTATTGATCAACACATCAACCATGACACATAAAATTCTTCAGTTCCTGAGATGGAAAAGGAGAGCACAAATTCTGCTATTTACATCAACAAAGCTGATACCTGAGGTCATTCTGAAGTCCAGCTTTTTGTCCTGTGATTAAATTCTTTTTCTCTTCTTAAATGAGAAAAATCCTTATATGCTTAGAAGCTGCACACAACTAGCACAACATCAAAGGGCAGGAGGTGTAATGCTGATTGCTTAAACGTTGGTTCACAAAAACAGACTTTATAGAAATGTTCAGAAAGCTCTGTCTACAGTGATCATGAAGGCCAAATGGCATTCCAGGTTGTTTTAGAATTCATAGGACTGGACATGATTGAAATGCATTTTGTCAGATTTTTAATACAACAAATACTGCTTGCTTTGTCTCCAGTTTCAGGTCCAGCATGTTTTATGGCTGTCGCTGTCTTTGTTTTAAGGAGATTATTTTGGAATTATCTGTGTTTAAAGCAGTAATGCATTCAGTAATGATGAATGTATGTACTTGTTTAACAGCTGGCTAAGCTATTTTGACTTCTAGAATGATTGTAGTTTGCAAGGCTTAAATGAAACAAAAAATGTTTAATTTAAGATGATCCCTTTGTGGAAATTGTGTAATGCATGTCTTATTGAAGATACTTTCTTTTTTCAGATATTTGAAATTAAGAGTCAGTAAAGTTTTGAAGAATTTGCATTAGAAGCATACAAATGCAAATATTTTTTCTATGAGGGCTCTTCAACATCTGTTGAGGGGGGACTCACTCTTCCAAGGCAATACCTTTTGTATATTTTACTTCTCCAGGGCAAGTTAGCCTACAGTTTAGAAGACTCTGGGGCCAGATTTTCTGCAAATGTATAAATTGGTCAGTGCCATATACTCAACCAAGGAATGCTAATTTATTGCAAAGATCTGGCTCATACACAGGAATGTGGTAACTGTAATGCTCGGTTACTGCGTGCATTTAGTGCTATTTATACATTCATCTATGTTAGAAAGAACTTTAGATTGTTTGCCATATTGCATTTTAAAAGGTTCTTGTGACCTCCAGTGTAAAAAGTTGTCTTTCAAGGTTTTAGCTTCAGCAGGAGAATGAAGTTTTCTTTGTTGCACCTATTTCTATTCAGTCTTGCCATGATAAAGGTCAAGTGTTTCCACTTCTTTTATCTGTTTACATAAGCAAGAAAATGTTGTCCCTATACCACCCTCTTCCTGCTATTCTGTGCCACATCCTCAAAAAGCTTTAATAGTAAACATCCCAAAGATTTTGGCTCAGATAACACTGGAACTACCTGGTGATAGCAAGTCTCTGTGAGGAGCAGACTCAGGAAAGGAGCAAAATGGGTAAGAAAAAAGACAAGACCATCCAGGCTCCACTCTGCCTCATGATCTGTTTTTCATACTACATTATTACAGAGTTAAGCTCCGCTGGATTTGCCCCATTAAACTCTTTGGGCCAGTTAATGGCCCATTCAGCCAACCTTTCTACTCTTACAGACACCACAGACATTTGGTACTTTCCTATTCCTGTCTGAAATGAAAGAACAGGATGACCAAATGTGTCAGCTAGCAAATCCCTGTGGATGCAATAATTGGCATTTGGGATGCCAAAATACTTCCTGTTCTGAGTGCTCTGAGTATGTGGGATCAGTCCAGAAGCATCTGGGGCTGCAAAGCCCAGACAGGATGAGAGGGAGAGAATTGCAGCAATTGCCAGGTAGTATAATTTAAAAGTATCTTAACGAAAACATGAAGAAGGAAGAAAATAAACTTTGAATTACATGAGTTGAAAGCTAAGAGTTCTGGAGTGAATGCAATCTGTGTACTCACCATGCATGCTCTTTATCACCTGTGTGCCCAACTTCTTCCAATTGCATAAATAAGAATGCTTAACATTCTGCAATAACAATGCAGAACATAAAACAAACATCTCTTTACTTGAAGTGCTTAATTTTGGAAAATGCTTTTAATCTCTCTACCTTGAAGAAGTAGCATTTATTGCACTTCAAAAAGGCCATAATAAAATAATAAGTATTTTGCAGTACTAGTGGAAACTACCGTAGAAATTTCAAACCACATGTTATCTAGAGCAATAAGCACTCCTTGCTACTACCTCATCAGAGGGACATGTGAGATTGCCTAAATTTCACGAAAATGTACATTTCTTATTGGCTTATCCAGACCTTTAAAGGCATCATGTAAATCCTTGGTTCATTGTCACAGCTGGAATGAAGGTTATCTGCACATGGTCCCTGGCATAGGTACAGCATGATTGACAGGAAATTGAAATGGTGTAAAGAAACCTTTGCCAGGCCAAGTTCAAGGAGTGCTTAATTCTGGATGTGGCTTAGCCATTTCAACACCATTCAGAGTGTAATAATTTTTAAATGAATGACAGAGGATACTTAATTCCTACCCACTGACAGTAGAAGGATGGAGTGAGTTAATCTGAGGGGGTCACTTTGAAACGCAGAGACTCTTATGTAATGCAAGAATTTTCCATGGAGCCACCTCCTGCTATGTGTGAAGCAGAGGTCACAGTTGCCTTCCCATGCCTGCCACATGCATTACAGGGCAGGAGGATTTGTCTTAGGGCCTCATCTCTTTCTTTCAGCATGACTGGTGCCATGAGAATCAGCCTTCCATATGTCTGGCCATAGTCTCTGCTCTGTGGCAGTGTCCACTCCCTTCCTCGCAGGCTGGCAGAAGGCACTGGCACTCCTGTGCCACAGAAATTAGTTAGGTCATGCAGCACTGGCCATCCACTTCCATATGAAGAAATGGGGTCATCTGAAGACCGAGAGAGCTTTTTCAGGATTCTCCAGTCTGAGAGCCTTCCAGAAAACCACTGCCTACCTTTATTCTTGAAATGTACTGTCTTTACAAAAATCACTCACTTGGTCAGGAGATCAGCAGATTTAATTGTTCCACTGGCAGTCAAGAAATGAAAAAAAAAAAACTAGCTGAATACCAAAGTGTCAGGATACTTTCCATTACTGTGAAAAGTCCATAAGACACTTGCATTGCTCTTGTGAGTAGATTGCAGCCACAGGCCTGGGCCTCAAAGTTGCAATCCACTTCTCAAAGTTCCTGGTATCTCTGTCTGAGTTTCTGTGTTGCATAGTAAGAGTGCAGCATTAGTTACTGTGCCTGAGTTATGAAGGCAGACATCATGAGTGTAGTTGTAAATTCAGGATATGTGAGCAAATGAGTTTTGCAATGGGAAAATGCTGATTGGCACAATGAGAGATGTTACTGTTCTGTGTGGGCAAAAACATGGCAACAGCACTTGCCAAGACATTGCAGTATCTGCATTTTTAGCTGTGTCCTCTCACAATTCCTGCCTTGCACATTGTGTAATGCTAGCATGTTTTTGTAATTTCCTTCTATTCCCAGTGGCATTACATAGTAACGCAGTAATGAGAAAAAAGAAAATCCCATGTAGACACAGCTGAGTAGAGAAGTATCAGAACTGTACATTAATCAGCAGAATTTGGAAAGCTTCCCAATAAAATGAAAAGTGAACTCTGGCCTTTCAAGCACTCACAGTCTGAATATTAGGTGTATTTATGATAAAGAAATGGGCATGTTGAAATAATGTAACTATACATGTTTAAGTAGCATTACTAACTCACTAATATTCTGGAATGCCATGTTCAAAATACAGCCTTTCAAGGTACTTGAGACTACAGGATCTAAAAAGCATGAAGAGAACTCTTTAATTTGCTTGCTACAAGCATCCTTTCTATTGCTTAAGGGTCTGTAAACATAAAGGCCTGAATTGTGTGCTGTAGGGTCAGCTCTTTCCAAATCATAGTTTTACAACCTGTAAGGCAGCCAGTAAAGTTGTTTGAGGATGTCTGTGGTAGAGAAGGGATTGGGTTTTATTAATGCCCATAATTGTCACTTCTTTATAGCAACAAGTATAATTATTTACAGCAGAAGGGTCAATTTCTGTTTCATTGAGGGAACAGTGCAGTAATTGCTTGCGCTATAAAAATGCTGTAATTCTTTTTTGTTATGCAGTAGAACTTGTCCTTGGATTTTTTTACTATGACTTGAAGTAGAATTTACGGTACCTGTTGCCTGGATATGCGTGGTGCAGCTTCACATGTCCTGTTAGCTTGTTCAGAAATTTCCATGGTCCTTTTACTGGGACTTCTCACGTAGTCCCTGGGTAAAAAGAGTATTGATCCTTGATTTCTTCAAGTACTAATTTGTCTCACTGAGAACTCAGCACGTAATGACACCTGTCATTTAGCAATTAATAGAAATTAATCCATAATAAGTAAGGCAAGCTAAAGCAATTCAAGAATAAAAGAGAAAAAGGATTATTCCATATCTCTGAAGAGATTAATTTCAGTTTCATAACTCACTAGTATTTTCTCACAGATTTTGTTTAATTAACATCTTCAAAATTTGCTGCACTGTTAGGAAGCTCTGCTCTTTTTTTTTTTTTTTTTTTTTTTTTTTTTTTTTACCTTCCCTTCTACATGCTGGCCATAAGAAGGTTGCAGTGGAGACCATATCTTTGCAAAATTCTTTATGATAGTCTTCTCCACATTGCTTACCTCTCATTCTGACAGAGTGGTAGTCCAGTTCATCTGTATCAGTTCTTTGTTAAGATCCTTTGAAGCACTGGGTTTTTCCAATCTCCCTCATGAAGGCTGAAGTCCAGCAACAACTCAACCACTGAATCACTAACTCTTGGAACTCACACCTGTTTTGCTGGCTCCAGATTGCCAAATTAAGTCAGAAGTGATAAAACATGTTTTTTCTTAAATCTACTTACTAAAATGAACAGCTCAAACTCTGAGTATTCAAGGAACAGAATGGGGTCATTTTTTCATGATCCCTTTGAGAAGGATGGCTGCTCAGTGCTCAGATGAATGTACTTGAGCTCAGACTTCAGGTGTCCATATTTACCACTGAAATTTGTTTGTCCAGTACCATTTTCTTGTGCTGAGGTGAGTTGGCTGAAACCAGTCCATATTTGTACTGCAGAGCTCCCAGGCACTAGGACCCCTTAACAGATTGCCATTTGGGAATGGGCCCTGATTCATGTCTGGGAATTTTGTGGAGAGTGGTAGCTGGCTGGTGCCACAGCCCTGCTGGGGACCTTTCCAGTAATTTAACAGGGAGGACAGTGTTTCATAAATAGCTTAGATGGATTTTAAGCAGCTCAGCTAGCAAGTCTGAGCTACCAACCTGTTCTCAGGTATCATATGTTTCCAATAAAGCAGCAGAAACCTCTGACTAGAAGCACAAAGTTCCTGAAGCTCCTCTCAGGCAAACATGAGACCTGAAGTCTATGTTCTTTTCTCATGGAACTTTTGGTGTGTTGCAATTTAGATGGTATTTAAATAAAAACCAGAAATCATGGACAGAATAAAGACAGTCTCCATTTTATTAGACAGGTTTCATCATGTACACTCTCCTAGGTCTCTGATTTTTCTTGTGTTTTCATGCTAGGCCAGCCTCAGCAGGAGACCACAGTAATGCTATACAGATGGTTGAGGTGTGGGAGCAGTGTGATGAAAGCCTCTCAGTTTGAAAACAGTATTTAACCCCAGCCTCTGGTTTCTGCAAACCTCCTAGAGTTGTTCGGTTGTTGTAGAAAACGCTGGTATGAATGTCACATCTCTCCTGAGAGAGCTCAGACACTTGTATCTTAAGCAGACCTATACAGTAAAAATCCCAAAGAAAGTGTATTTTAGGTCTTTAAATGTAAGCATCAACTTCTGTCTGAGTTTAGGAAGTTCCTTGATTAGGGGCATTGATCATCTCGTAGAGATGGTGCAGCCTGCCTTCATGTCAGAGTAGCCCTCTGGAGTTGCAGAGATTTGTTTCTCCCACTGAGTGTGTAGGGAGCTCAAATGTCCTCCTGGGTGCTTGCCTTGAGAGAAGAAGGTGTTTAATGTAGGCACCACATTGAAGGAATTACAAATGTCAGTGGAAATTACTGCATTGCATGATTTTTGAAGGAGTGCTCTGTTTAAACATACCCAAGTTCAAATGCAAAACAACCTTGAACAACAAATGCACTCCTTGAAAATGTGAGAAAGAGATGCTGTTTCTCTGTGCTTACTGAAGTGTGCCAGGGATTTGTTTTCATTTTACTGTGTGCTGTGGAAGGATTGAATGTGGAGTATGTGGGCCAGCTACGTTTCCCCTGCTGGTTGTTGAACAGGATTATGTAGGGGTGTACTTTGTGGAGACATTTTAAAGTAATTTTCTGACAGCACCACATGTATGCTAGTTTGTAGCCACAGTGCTGAGTGACCCATTCTAAATTCCTGTAAAACTGTGGTTAGGAACTGCCAGGCACGTATAACCCATTGCCCTCTCTGGGAGCTTTCACTATTGACCTTAATGTGCATTATATATGTGCACTTCCCATATCCTTGTCCATGTGAAATCACTGTAGTTTATCATCTTACCTCAGTTCTTTTGTTTTTGCAAAGGTTTGAATCCCATCAGTATTTTTCCTCTTGAATTCTAGATGCCAAAGTGAGGTGTCCCAGGTGAAAAGTATGCTGTCACCTTTGGTCTTTGTTCACCCATTTGACTAAATGAGTGCTCAAGTCAGGCTTGCAGGTTGTACTGGAAACCCTGTCTGCTTGGCCCCTGTTAGTGCTGAAGCCTTTGGCAATGTTGCACATCAATATTTCTGTGCTCTAGTATGCCATGTACTTTCTATTTTTTGTGATTCTCAAGATTCAGTTCCTTTTCTTTCATAAGTATTTTAATTAAATATGTATTTTAAAGTGGTTCATAAGACCCCGAAACAGAGGCTGTGATATAAGTACATGTTTGCTGTGCTGTATAATGACATACTGCATTATCAGCTGAGAAGTGAGCCAATGCCTGTTTTGTTTATAGATCTAAAATATAACACATTTTGATCCATTTGACAGTAATCCTGCCTGCTGGATTGGAATGTTGCACAGAAAATAATGAGTAGCCTTCAGGATGAGATGCAAAGTTTGCCTTTTATGAGCTAATAAGAAGGATGCATTTTGTTAAGATAGAGGCTCATTTTTGGAAATAACAGAGGAGAAGAAAGTGTGTGTGGATGGCTCACAGTATGACTGTGAATCATCCAAACACAGCATGGCTGTGAAATAGGCAAATAGTCTGTACTCAGCAGGTGGGGCTTCCAGCAAAGGTGACAAGCTATGAGCAGCATTGTACAAGACACTGGCAGGATCTACCTCGTGTGAGCTCCTGTGCCTTGTTCTGATCTACCAAGAAATACCAATGCACTGGGCACTACAGCAGTGGGGTGTGTTGGCATAAATGATCATGGAAAACCTGTTAACAAGGAAAACCTGTTAACAAGGAGGAGCCAAGAGAACTCGACTTGTTTTTTAGCTAGTCAGTTAAGGCCAAGAGAAGATACGGTGATTTTCTAAAAATGCATCAGAGGAATAAACTTCAGAGGGGAAGGAGAGCAATTTTAGTTGAGAGAGCATATATATAAACAGCTCAAATATAAATTCTCTAGGCAGTGGTGAATTGGAACAGGTATATATATACCTGTCAGGAAGTTGGTGCCAGTTGAAGTCACACAGCACTATGGCACCAAAAGTACATTTTTCAGTGATCTGTACATGACAGCCCCCAAAAGAGCACAAACTTTTGTCAAGATTCTCACATGGATCAGAGTTGTCTGAGTGGCAAGGAGCAAAAAGTCAATGGTATTTTTCTAATAATGTAGGATGCAACACAGTAGTAATCAGTAACACTTTACTTGGCTTTTTTGCAGATTCTTTGATAATGGTGCATTTCCATACTGCAGATGACCTTAGGAATTTTTCTTCAGTATTGTGCATTTTGAGCAAGTTTGTATGAGCCTTTTATTCACTAAATGACTGCATTAAAAAAGAATCTGTTGCTAATACTTAAGTGTACAGCAGGAGGACTGTGGTTTCGAGAATAAAGTAATTTGGGGCAATTCTTACCTCTCAGTATAAATTTTTGATTGAACCGTTTTAAGCCATTGAACCATTTGTGCTAAAGCTTTTTGATCCTGCATTGCAAGCAATCAAATAAATGCTTTTATTTGATACTAAGTAATGTTAAAGGAAACAAAAGGATAAAGAGGAGTGATACATAGAAAGAGAAAGAAAAGCTATAGATGCACTCCACGTGAAACACTGTCATTCCCCACATTTGATGCTGAAGGAGTATTCATTTTGCTGAATATTAACACGTAAACTTTCTGTTATACTGTTCATTTAAGTGGGAAAGGAAATCACTGGCATTTACAACAAGCATCATGACTCTAAAGCATTGCTAAGTAAAAGCTAATCTGCTCAACTGCATTACATTAAATGACACAAAGAAACATATTAGAGTCACTTACTGGGCTCTACAGCTGAAAGCAGCAGCTCTTTAGTCAGGAGAAGTGTAAAAGCCTCAGCCTAAAACAGTCTCAGAGAGCAGAAGGATAGATGTGTAAAGCATTATAAAAATGTTGAATTTAGGGAGAAAGTACCATGGGGAAATCAGATGAGGACAGATGAATTAACTGCATTCTCACATCTAGAGTTGAAGCTGTTTTCAAGATTAGCCTCATAGGGTAGTAGAAGCACAAGGCCAAAATCTCATCTGTATTTAACAGTTGTGCTAATCCTGAACTGTGCAGAATCTTTTATCTACAGCCAGATTTCCTGTGGGAAGAGCTGTACAATGTCATGCTGCCAAGGTTTCTATGCCACCTAATCCTACCAGAGTCATTCCCAGTGCAGGGAGGAGGAAGAGTTATACCTTCACTGACAGAATAGAAGGTCAGCCTTGTATTTATCCACAGAAGTCCTGAAAACTGGGGACAGTGCCACAAAAACTGACTTGTTTTCTGTGTCTGCCTGCATCATTTTGCACTGCTTATTAAAGTGCCCTGCAGAGCTTTTTTGTAGGGAAGAAAGAATGAAAATGAACACAGTAATCTCCGTTTCCAAATTGCTGGAGCGGAACCCACTGCATTTAAGTTGTGGAAAGAGACGATAGCATTGAGAAGCGAGAATTCTGTTGTGGTTATTTTTGTTGAGGTCTTGCTCTCCTACAGCAGAGCCAGCAGGAGAAAATGTGCCTGTGCCTTAGGTGCCTAAGTGATAACGCTGGCTTCTGCAGTTGCAACTGAAGCACGGGCCTGTGCTGCTTCCCACCAGTTTTCCCATGAAAACAAAGCATCTGGCCAGGAGAAAATGGACTAATGAGACCAGATCTTAAATGACTGTACTGGATCTGTTTGAGCTAGTCTCTCTACGTTGAATCCTCTTACTGAATAGATGAAAAACTTCATATCCACTCTGAGTGCTTTAATGAGCAGTAAACAGTTTTCAAGCTTTGAATCAAGAAAACCTGTTGAAATTGGCTTGTATATTCAGTCAGCTGCCTCAGCAAATATTTTGCTTCCTGTGCTGTACACAAGCCAGCAGATTGCAAAGCAGCCTTGAATAAAGGGAGAAAATAAGCATTCTCCCTCTACTTATAAACTGCTTATTTTAATACATCTATTTTCTTGACTCCCCAGCTCAATTCAGTAGTGAATTTCCAGTGCACAGCTTATAGAAGATGTAGGATATATTTAGTGTTAACAGTGTTATTAATCCATTAGCTGATCTCCTGCTCTAAATCTTACTTCTTAATTTCTGTGTAATATCCAGGCTCCTTGATCAATTTGCATGTGCATATTAATTAACATTCATAAATAAAAGCTGTGCAACTGGCCATAGTCATGCCCATGAACATTGGTGTATTTGCAGACTCAAATGGACACTCTCATGGACACTCTCCAGGGCATAGTTACAGCAGTGCAGTAGTCTGCTGTTTACTAGAAAACCTTGAACTAGAATACCACTTACATGTAATCTTTATAATCAGTTTCTCTTAATAGAATTATTTTTTTTTTCATTTATAAACCCCTGAAGATATTTCAGTGTACATGCAGATCTTACTGTGATTTGAAATCCCTAAGCTGTATGTTTTTGTTACCCTCTGCAAACTGCATTTTCTACAAGTCTGTGGAGAACAGAATGAAAACCACTGCTCTAGGAGGCAGCATCACATATAACATGCATAAATTGGGAGTTGAATACAGGAGACTGAGCAATAGTGCATCTTTATCATTTATGTATGGATTTAGGTCCGAGGGAATGTTCCCATTCCTTAAGGACATCACACCATTTCTCAAGGTATTTTTTTCATTGCTCTTCTAATTTAACTTTGTGTAGCTATTGATCTTCCTCATGGCTATTGAGGAAGAAATCTCTTGTTTGAAAGTGGGCCTGGATTTCTTTGAAAGTAGGTATTACTTGAGCAGGTTCTTGCATGAAGACTGCTGCTTTCTTGTGTTACTCCATTTCTTTTAATTCCAGTAGAGTATTTTATTTTATCATATCCAGCTACCCTGAAGACTGTAGAATGAAAACAACATATTATAGTATTTATTTAAAAACAGATGCTTGAATCTCAGAACTAATTAGTGGAAGTGACATAGCATTCATCCCATTTAGAGTTAAAGAAGTACAGTTGCCTCTGTTAGGTGGGAATTGGCCTTCCTGTTTTCTTGAGAATCCGAGTAAACGGGTCATTCAGCCCTTGCTATATCTATTTTCTACATAATTTGTGAAGACAGGGTAACAGCATGGTGTCATATTCTATAATAATAATTCTGTAATAGGAAAAATACCTAGTCTGTTTCTTCTTTGCTCCCTGCCTCACATAGCAGAATGGAACCAGGTAGAATCTGATGGTTTGGGTGCCATCAACAACTTTGCTGGAGATGAAGCTGTGTTGTAATGAATCTTTGCATTCCAGTCACAAGCAATTTTCAAGCAGCAGTGAGCTGTCTTTGATTGTCAGAAAGTTAGGCATACAGTGGCAGAAGTGATACTTCTGATTCTGATAAGATGGGCTGTGTGATCTTGCAGATTGTTGCATGTTGGTTTGCATAAGTCCAGACTCCTGGAATTTTCTTTTGTATCTTCCTCATTGATCTGTACTTCAGCACCATTGTGCATCAACATTTTCTTTCTCTGTGACAGATTGAAAATAAAGGAACAGTCAGTCCTGACATGGCTTTCCATTTTGAATGTTTCCTTCAGATCCCCGCTAACTTTGTTCTTTTTTAGATTAAATTATTTTAGACAGTTTGGCTTTCTTTAATTTCTTTTAAACTGTGACAAGACTTTACTCCTTTTTCCATGCTTTCCTGTTGTTCTGTAAATTGGCCTTGGCAACCTGAAAACTGGTAAGTTAAATGGTGTAATATTGGCTTATATAAAAGCACTTTGCTTGCTGTACCAAGATCCTTTTATCTTGTACTTATGAACTGATCATTTTTCTGTGTTCTTTTTAAAAAGAAATTAAGCAAAGAACATAAAGCTGATTAGGAAGCTTTGAAATGGTCTTTGGAATGTTCCAAGTATCATAAATGTAAATTCATTGAAAGTCTGTTTTCTGGCTTGATACCAAAACATATCACCATAGTTTCAGCAAAATTTGTTGAAATAGAAAACAATGTTAATAGAGAACACAGTTCATCAGACAATGAAAATCTTTCTTTATGATCTAATGGCACATTTTAGCCTGCAGTGATAGATAAGATTTCTCAGTTCTTATGATTTGCTACGAAGTGTAGGATTTCAAGGTCTTATTATTTGATTTGGACTAACTTTGGATCACAGTTGTGCTTGTTTGCAATTCTCTTAAGTCTTTGATAGCAAATCTAACTTCACACTCAGGTAAATCAAACAGACGAACACAAATGTATTAAGATGTCTTAGAATAACTTATATTCCACTGCTTGTATTTTTGAAAAGCAAACAAACCAAAAAAGAGGCTTTCCAAGATGGTAAAACCACATCCGCTTACAGTTTGGTTCTGAGAAACTGGCAGTCTGACTGAAATGAAGACCTCTAGAATAAACTCCTAATTCTTGCCACCATATAGGGTGCTCATTTTGCATACTATATATGATATACCTTTCATTACAATTGCTGTTTCCTTGTGCTTGTTACAAATTTCTAATTACTAAATTGCAGTGACATGAAAGAAAGAATACTCAGATAAAGCTTTAGATTAGTTAAGTAAAAAAATCAGCAGCAAAAGTCTTTCATCTTGACCTAATTTACTTGAAATTCTATGCCTGATGTGAAGATTAATAACAGGTGGCCTTTTAGGGAGCACTCAGCTTGAGTCTAATGTTCTAGTTGTTCTTTTATTATCCCAAACATCTATAACTAAAGGATTTTTTCACCATGCCCTTTGTTCACAATACGGGACTGTAATTGAGTTCATATTTCTCGCCCAACCTTTCAGCTGTAATTAATATTTTATTATATCAGATTTTATCACTAAATAGCCTAGCAGCAGGGTATTGAGCCACACACACGCTCCCACACACGCATGCACACACAAAAGCCATAGTGACTTATTGATGCCAAGCAAGTTCCATGTAATGAGTTATGGTTGAGGGAATACGAAATAAATTCATGGTACCCAGCTAATATTCCAAAGCAATTTAGAACTGATCTTATCTTGATCAAGCCAGGACAAAGAGAAATTAAAGTTACAAGACTGAAATATTCAGTGTTGTGTTATTATATCAGATATGTGGCATCTAACAAAAATGGTCTTTGAAAGACCAGCTATTAACTGTTTTCATTATTATATTTTATGAGCAAGACCAGTTTAGGTCATATGCTCTTCGTACTAAGAGTTACACATTGTCCTCTGAGCTCTGCTAAGCACAAACTCCTCCACAGCATGACAAATGTAAAACTCTGAACATCTGAACAAAGTTTATTTGCTATTTGTCCTTTAGACTGGAATAAACCAAAATTATTTCTTTGCACTACACTGCATACCAAGGGGATTGTGGGTGTTACTCTAAGCTATTCTGATGGAAATAAGGTATTTTTAATACAAATTTTGAAAGATGGAGAAAGTCTTACCATATAAATATCTGTAAACAAGGTTGGAGAGAAATGTTTCATAAACCTAGATAACTTTGATGATGGGTGGTTTTCATTATAAAAACTTCCCACGTAACTTGTGACTAAGTGGCATCCCTCTTCTCAGGCAGGATTTTGCACAGAAGTCTTCCACCCCCTCTGCCTCTCCCTCTGTCTCTCCCTTTTTTCCTCTGCATCCCTCTTACCCTCTTCCTTTTTCCTTCACTACTTTGAATAGGTGGTTCTGGAAGAAAGTACTCAAATTAAGAACAGATCAGTAGCAGGGTAGTATAGAACAAGCTCTGCACTTGAAATGGTTTGTTCAGTGTGGGAAATAGATTTGTGGAGTATGTATGGATCTGTATGCAAACCTTGAGATAAGAAAAGCTGACTTAGAAATGCCATGGAATAGGACGGATATTGTTGAGAGAGAAATGGAGATAGAAAAAAGTTTCAAAAGATGGCCTTGCAAATAGGACCAGATACTTTGGAGAAATAGAACTACAAAAGATGCATTGTAAGAGCACCCACGAGAGGTAGTCTTAGATGATTGGCTTTAAGGCATCTGCAGCATGGTGTGGCAAAAAGGTGATAGGCCAAAAAATGCTTATAGTGTCTTGTAATTAGGAAACAGTTGACTTCTGATTGTGACATTGTAACATCTGTATTATCTCACCCTTCATATGAGACTGAAAATGCAATAAAAGATTTTAAAACGCCTCTCAGTTGCCCCATCTCTGGGTCAGAAAAGGGCAAAATCCAAAAGTTCATTATTTGTTAACAGCAGAAATAGCCTCTTGAAATCTGTACCTGCAACTTTCTTTTAAATTATTTTTAGTGGTTTGTACACAAGGAAGTTCCTTAGAGAATGAGTAGACCCTTCTTCCCCAAGGGAGAGCTCTGTTGCAAAGATGAAGAGGAGCTAAGGCTCCTCACATTGGCAGGAGAGGAACTGCAGTGTGTTTCTGGCCACAGAAAAGTGTAGCCTTGCTGTGGTGGAAAGGACGGCCCAAGAGACCAAGCCCTGGGGATCGATGCAGATGGGAGCACAGTTTTATTTCTGGTGGAGATAGGGACAATCTGTTTAGCTTTTTGCAAGTCAATATGTCATGCTTTCTCCATTCCTGTATCTCAAGTTAAAATAACTGGAAATACTCTAAAGAAAAAGAGGAAAAGATAGCTATATGTGTTTGTAAACAACTTAGCAATGGTGAGGAGTGGTGTAATAAGCAGCTGAATGTGTAGCTCACTCTTTGAAAATTATTTATTTATTTTTTATCCAGTTTTTCCGTGTTGACCACCAGAAAATATCAGAATAGTGGCTTTGTGGACTATTTTGTGGAATTGGTAACCTCACAATCTCTCTGTGGTTTGCATTAATTTTAAAGGCAAGTTGTGAGAAGACGGTAAAGAAAGTAGGAGACATCCCTGTTTTGTACTGCGTGGTAATGAAGTCAGTCTCAAAGCCCTGGAGGATCTAAAGCTTTAGGTTAGCTCAGTTTAGACCAGCACCATTTAAGTTAGTGATATTGCTGCTTGGGTTTAAATTAAGACCATAAAGCCTTGTGGAGTGAGATCAATAGTATCTGGTTCCCAGAGGGACTGAGTCATTACCCAGTAGGAATAAAACTTTTCACTGGTAAAATGAAGAAAGGGAGTACTCCTTGTACTATATTACATATCCAAGATCAGAATAAAACTTTCTGACTCATAAATAAGTTTACACCTGATTTTTTTTTTCTGGTTTCCTAAGAAAACCAGTCTTGACTATCATCCTGTTCATCTGCCTGTATGTTCCTTCCTTCCCTCATTAATATAGGACCTCTTGGAAATTTTCAAGCAATAGTTTGAATGTTGCATAAATAGTAAGTTTCTCACATGCTTTGGAATCTCTGCAGAAGACCCAGGTTAGAATCTGAAGGGTTAGGCTGTGTTAGAGTATGAGTTCATTTCATGTGGTCCAGCAGCAGTGAACTACAATTCTCATACCAGCAAGGCAGGATGTAGCCCAGAAGCAGGCACAGCATGTGTCTCCTCTTTTCCAGCCAGTGCTTGGGAGATACTAAAAGGAGCTGAGCATATTGAAGGTGGGAGCTGGGTCTCACAGATGACATGTGGAATAGAGTTGGGATTTTACAGCATTCTGGATTTTTTGCAGTAAAACTTGTAGTGTCTTAGTCTATTTATAAGGCTTTGATGCATCTTCTGTTTCAAATGGCCTTCAAAAAGCCAGTTCCTTCTCAATGTAAATGGGCTGTTCTTGTCCCTTAAACGAGAAAGAGCTGTCAGCAGAGATGTTTTATTGTTGCCAAAAAGTTAATGGTGACATACCTATCAAAAAGATTATAAGCTTACATTTTCCAGAGATATTCATGGAAGAAGCCAAGTATCAGTTGGTAGAGCAATTTTAAAAAATGCTCAGTAAATCATAGTGAGTGTAAAGAGATCTTGTAGGCAGTCATTCTTGGATAGCAATTCCCCCTCCCAATCTTATGAAAGTACATAATTTGATTTCTCAACTCTATTATGAAATAAATTAATTTTATAAATTATGCACAATTGGTTTGTAAAAGGTATTTCATTTTATAATATTGCTATGAAATCAAACATCTTTTACAAACATACCGTGTGTAATAAATAAAAAAGTAGCTGGGTGTAAGTTGTTAAAAAAGCTTTGTTTAAAGTGTATCTATATTAGTTAGGCTTCATTTTTATTTTATCTTTCTTGCTACTACATTTTTATTTTCACTTCTTATTTACCAAACAGGATGATACATGTCAAGCTGTTTTCAGTACATTATCTGTTATTTTCTTCTTCTCTGCATTCCTGCCTTGTTTAAACTTTCATATTCTTGAATATTCCAATCTTTTCCTAGTTTGGTTTTGTCTCTTTCTTTCTCTTTTCACATGCACAATTGCTTGTCTGCAACGTTTCCTTTTTTCTGTGGGAAAAAAAAAAAATTAAACAAAAAACCCCACAAACAATCCCCCAAACAAAGAAAAAAACCCAAAAACACCACCACCCAAATACATTGCCAGGTCTCTGGTGCCCCTCTTAGTTTGTCACTTGCAGCCTGTATTTAGCAGATTGATCTCATTGATAGTGTATGGGGCACATTAGGGGAGCTCTGTAGTCAAATATGTCCTTTTCTTGTCCAGCATTTAATAGCTGAAAGAAATTATTAAAATAGCGCCAAATGCTCTCTTGTATCATATTACTTACACCTGTAGAAAACTACTTTGAACTCCTTGTGAAACAGTACTATTTTAAGTAGGCTTAATTTTATTTACATTTTGTACTCACTTTGTATTGTGCAGATCTACGTAGAGACTATGTAAAAAAATTACGTATTTTCTTGACATTTTTGAGTTTGAAGAAAAAGCAGCCAAATACATAAATCTATATTAAGTAAGGAGAGTACAAGCCATAGTGAAGTTTCAAGTGTTTCAGAAAAAGTGTGCTTCTGATGATAGGGGGGTTTTGTGGCCTGCAGTATTTTAGAACACCTAATTTTTTCAGCAGAAGAAACAAAAACTAAAAACTTACAAAGAGATATACATATATTATTACCATGTAGAAGAAAAAGAAAAGTAGAATTATGTGGTTATTTCTATGTGCAGGAATTGCTAATGCATAGTGTCTCATCAGATGGATCCTATCAGGACAGAGCAGTACTCAGCCCCTGGGAGAGTAGGGGTGGGGAAACTATTTTCTCAACTGAACATGAAAACATAGTTGCATCCTGTCATGTTTGTCATCCTGTTTGTGGTAATTACTACAATCACTCTTGTAGGCCAGTGCAGCAATAACACTCCCAAGTCCTAGGTGGGCACCAGTATTTAAATAAGTACAAATAATTAACCATGCAGTGGTATAACCAGGGAGAAAAAGATATCATTTCATCAATATTTACCAGGGACTGGGGGTGTTGGGAGGGCTGAGAGAAGAGTTTTGATTCCCTTGCCAGTTCACAAATCTCAGTTAACAACAGAGCAGTCTCTTGTGCAACAGTTATTGTTGGCGTTATGTCTAACCACCACTTATATATGTGTTGGGCAAATGAGTCTTATAAATTTTAATATTCTGTTTCAACAGTAAACTAATACTTCTTTTGAATAAGTGTAGGTTAGCACATGTATTGAATTTATTGATTTTTTGTGAAGGATGGATGGGACAAAGTTAAAACTGCAGTCCATCAGCAGGCTATACGTTGTAGAACAAGTACAGATTATCTACTGCCGCAATCTTTATTGTCCTGCTAAATAACAAAGTGTTACAAACTGAAATCCTTAAAAGATTTTTCACTCTCTCTCTCTCCCCTTCTCTACTAGCAAAACAAAACTGCATCTTGGACTGTCATTTGTGATAACTCAATCTAAAGGCAGAAACATTTCAGAAAGGTTTCATGAATGGTGTTGTGATTGCCCGCAGTTACAAGGCTGAAGATCTGCTGGACACTCTCTGCCCTTGACAAGTGTGCTTAGATTCTCTAAAACAGTGAATCTCTGTACTAGGAAATAAGACAAAAAGTTAAACACCCAGTGTCATCAGGACTAGGTGGCACCCATCTGGCCACTGGAAAGTGGAAGGAGTGTGCATTGTTGTCTCCTTTTCCTTGCAGATTTTCTTCTAGGAGTTTTTGGAGCCAAACCTCTGATGTGTACCTAAAATCCTAGGGAGTCCAGATTTGCAAAAGAGAAATGCATTCTTTCTTCTGCCTCTGGAAAAAAGAATTTGAATGTATTACAAGCTTGTGGTGGCCATTAAATTACCATTTTCAGAGCCTATCTGTCTCTTCTGCAATTAAGATACTATGTAGCAAGTGTTTTCCTTCTCAAGGGAATTGAACCCATTGTCATATCCTCCCCTGCTGACTGTCCTTGGAGGAAAGAACAAGCAAAATATCTTTAGCTTCCAGTGACATAATGCTTTCCATTTGAAAAAATGTCAGAATTTCCTGTATAAAACCACAGGAATGCTAAGGAGAGGTGTGCTTGGACGTATTTTTCCCAGAAAATCTCCTTTGTAAATGCTGACTTTTAAGTCTTTGAGACCATCCATACAAAAGAGTTGGGCAGTCACAAAGCAGCTTAGGAGTTTTACATTAAAAACCGGATACTGTTCCCCGGTGGACTTGGGTCTGTGAAGAGAAAGCTTATTACGACACCTGAGAGTTTACATTTGGCACTATCTCCAGGGACTGAACCTAAGCTGGCTTATCTCCTCCTTTACAGCCATTCAGGTATTTCTGCTGTGATTGATCTGAGAAATAGGGCTCCTTGCATGACAATGGAGGTGTTGTGTAATATTAGTCTCTCATGTCTTCATGCCAGGTCTGATTCCAAACGATTTCTTGAATTTTTTTTCCCCCCCCACGGGCTAAAAATTTCAGGTGCCTGTAATAGTATTTCCTGAGAATGAAAACAGGCCCTGCCTTGGAGAATCTAACCAAACTTATCTCTTGACCTGCAAAGCTAGTAAATAAAGGCAGGTGTGAAAGTAGAATAATTCCATTCAAATTTGGACAAGCTGCTAGCACAAAGTATTTTATTTACTTAGCACCTTTCCTACATTTGTGAGGCAGCAAATGTTCTGCAGAGTTAGAAACCTGCCAAAGAATTGTGAGGCTTTTGTTTACATGGAACTTCCTAGCTTCAAGTAAAGACAAAAAAGAAGTTATGAAGTTTTTTAGATTTAAGACTCCCTTCACTCTGAAAAGCTGTAAGGATTTAAGATTCCCTTTGCTTACCCAAAGAAATAGGCAGTACACCTCTAATACTGGTATGTCAAGTGCTTAAATGGGAACCATTGCAAGAATTTTGATGATTACATGTTGTGCAAATATTATTTGCAGCATTGCCCAAATCACTTCCCCCCCCCATATAAATTACATATTAATGTGTGATTTTAAAAATACCTGTTGGCATTGGTACAGCAACATCAATATAGAGGTTTTGTTTAGTCTGCTTGTTTTTCTTCACTCTTAAGTTCTATATTTTCATATCTGAACATTATGTTCCTACAAGGGATTTTTTTTAAGCTTCTTCACCTTTTTTTAGAAGCTGTAGTGAGCAGTGCTGTGTTTTGCATAAAGCCCAGAAAATCTCTGATCTCCCAAATAAAACATCCCTGGAATAGAGTTGACTACCTTAAACAGTCTTCTCCATCATTAGTAGGTATACTCATTTGTCCTGCTGCTAATCAAAAACTCCCTGGTCTTACATCTAGTCCACAGCTGAACCATGTGTGCTTCCCCTTTGATAAAATATGCAAAGTGGTCACAGGGGCAGTGGTCAGCAGGACAGGACACTGCTATTCAGCTGGTTCTCTGGCATTGAATCTGTTCTGGAAATGACTGCACACAGAGTGTATTTTATTCACTGTATATTAGGTGTTGCTAGAACTCCTGACCCACTGCAAAGCCTGTGTAGCTGCGATGGTGAGACACCTGGTAAATCAGGGGTTGTTCATCACCTTTGTTTAATCCACCTCTAATAAATACACAGGCTCTTGCACAGTAGGAGGAAAGTTAGTGGCAATTTCTTGTAGCCTTTTTCTATTTGCCTGCTAACCATAAATTATTAATTCCTGTCCTTTAAAGAGTAATTTCCCTCTTCCGTTTCAAGGTGCATTACATATGTATAATTACATACAGTTTCTAGAACTGTAAAATTTGAAGTTACAGGATGAATTACAAGAATCTAGTGCAATATAAGGGCATGGAGAAATAGATACTTATCTCCAATGTTAATGCATATAAATATGATATGACCATGTCAGAGAGCTCTGATGACAGAGATGAAGTTATGTTGCATATTATATAGAAAAAAACTGTCTGAAGGCTGTATTCTTTTCAAGAAGCAATGTTAGGCAATAAAAGTGTGTAACATATGACGAGTAAAGATATATGAAGTTTTAGATGCAAAACATGAACAAAACAACTGATACATTTAAAAAGTCTTAATGGCAGTATGATATAGAGGTATTTCCAGGGTCTACAGAAGATTTGCTGAAACTGTGGGGGACCCTACAAACTGTAGGGACTCTTATGGTTTGAGCAGTCAGGTTCTTCATGGACTTAGAACTGTGATAATGGGGTAGGGTTTGGGTTTTTTAATTTTGCCCTCTGTTGGAACTGGTATTTTAGTAGAAGAATGCAGTAAAGTGATTCTAGCATGCAGATAAATAGGGCTGTGGGAATGAGTAACAGAAGTAATGGTCAATATGTAGATTAAGGGTTATTCTATTGCTTGACTCTCTAAGCATTAAAACAAAGCAGACATGCAAGTCAAAATACAGAAATGGATCTATAAAAAGTACTGGTTTTGTGTATTTCTAATAAAGCATAAGCTTATAACAGTGAGTAGAAAACTTCAAATTGGGCTCAAGAGTGTCACCATAACAGTCTGCAAAGTTAAACCAACAGTTTACACAGCTGATCAGGGCACTCTCAGTGGACCTTAAGAGCTTTGCAGGCTTTGTACATTTCTTAGGAGAAAAAAAAAATCAAGGATAATAATAAGAATTTGAAGAGGTTTTAAACAGTTGAAGCAGGCCAGATGGAATAAGAAAGTTTCTTATTCTCATTTTACAGTTGGATTTCTGAGACCCATAATAGTTGATTGACTTGTCTAGGATCACATACAGCAGCTGTATTAAGACTAGTAAATAAATTCAGATAGTCTTTGTCTATATTCAGTGTGTTAGGCCATCTCCCTTCTGTGAAAATGATTCTAAAAATTTCTTCACTGCTTCAGTTATATAAAGCATCAAGACTGTTTTAGAGAGAGAAAATAGAGCTGTCAGTTCAATAATGATGTAATCAGGCTTGCTTTCCCTTTGTTTGTAATTTGGAATTATTTTGGAATTAGGTGTAATTATAGATTAATAAGTTTCAGTAAATGCCTAGATTGTACATGTTAAGGACTCCTCTGTGAAGAATTCTGAAGTACACGTTTGCATCCAATAGGTCCTTCTTGGAAAGTTATTCTGCAACTTTGAATGAGACTTTGATTAATTAAAATTTGATTTACAGCATTCCAGTAATGTGGGATAATGTCCTGATTTAAGAGGTTACCAAAACCCATCATTTCATGTAGTTAAGACTAGATATATACTTAAGTCTTCTTTGAAATTGTTATTTCAAAGTCTAAGTATTCTGAGCATCTTTTATTACTGTGCTAATATGTTTTCTTTATTATTTCATGTTTCTTTTTAATCTCTGAAGAAAAATAGTATATTTATCAGACATTGGCACACCATTCCAATGTAAGCAATACAAATTCAATAAATGTCTGAGAGACCTGCTATGTTTAATTTCTAACAAAAATTAAAGCACTGTGTTCAGATCTGTATCTCTACATAATCATTTAAATTTGGAACTGGTTTGGAATTGTTAGAATAACAATTAGAATAGCAGTGTAAAAATAATATAATTTTTTTTCTTTTTCCATACACCTTTTTTAATCCCCAAATTTGAAGCATTTGAATCCTAGGTTAAAAATAACTGCCATGTCTTCCTTTCTCAATGCAACAGAGAACTATTTATTTATAAAAATAAACTTTGTATTTAATTTCCAAGGCATTGAAATTCCATAGTAGAACTATGTAACATGAATTATACTTAAATTACTTTTTTTTTTCCTTCCGGAAAATCAGTCTAAATGCTTCTGATATCCGATGTGGTTTTGGCATATTTCACTGTAGTGTAGAACTTGTTTTCTGGATTACAGGCTGGAAGACTTTATTCTCTGAAGTGTAGGAAAAGGAATAATTCAACTTCAAACAGGCTGGAAATCTGACTAATACCTAAGAGGAATAACAGAGTCGTGGCACAGTGCTAGCTCAATTCACTGAGCTTGAACCCTTTTCAGAGTAGGCAGTCCAGCTGTTACATAGTAAAGATATTAAAGGAACCAATATTAATCATAAGAAGTAGAGAAAGCTTTTGGATTATAATTGTAATTGGGGTAATTTTGTAAAATTCATTAGCAAGATGATCTCATTTGTACAAATGTAAAAAGTATCACAGGTAAAATTCTGTCAGGTTTCCATTGACCCAGGTGCTCATAATGTGTTAATTTACATCAGAGAAATAGCAGTGTGTGGAAATTGGCCAGCAGATAGGATTTAGTTATTTTTCATTAGCACTTGGACTTTGATGAAGGGGAACCGAAAAGAGTTGTTTGACCTTTCAGTGCTTAAATTATTAAAGAGCAAATGGATTTGAGGTCTAGATGCTTGCAAATCTAATTTGTCATGTGGAGTAAGGATTAAAAGACATTTTGAGTTTGAAATTGCTCCAGTTAACTTACTTCTTTCTTTAAAGTATCTGAAAATGAGTAGATGGCAGGCATCTAAAAGGTATACAAGGAGTAGTGCATGTGGTATGACTGAATATGGATTTACTGTGGGAAAAGGAGCATTTTAATGACAGATTTGTTTCTAAAATGCCTACTGTCTTTAGCTTTAATCACTGAGTGAAAAATTAAGAGAAATCTCATTTTAGCCAGTACTGAAACAGGTCATATTATCCCATCTCGTCTGAAGTCCCTCTTGTATTCAGGCCTGCTGCAGGAAAGAAGTAACTTCCTTTACTATCCATCATGCTTTAGTGAAACTGAGGGATTCTTACATTTGCTGCAGTATTAGGCAAGCATATCCAGCTATCCATATATCTTGCAAGAATAAATGTTTGCGTCACCTTCTGCATTTTTTTCCTAATGCTCCATTTCAGTTTGCAAATGGTATTTTTTGTAAATTCACCGCAAATGAACAATTAGAGGGGGCAGTATGCTGTCTTAAAAGTAGCTTGGAATCCCAGTTCTAAGCAACTCTATTTTGTTCTATAAAATTAATTGTGAAAATCATGTCAAAAATTGATTTGTAAGAAAAAAACCAAGATTGTAATGTAGATATTCCATGGCTAGTTTTTTTTACAAGTCAGTTCCCACAGGATCAAAGAAAGATTGCTGTGAATTGACCTTCATTCCATTCAGCATGGAACTAATCAACTAATGAAAATGTTTCTGCTTGATATGAAGTAGAATATCTCTTGTTGCACAGAGCTACAAAATGTACAGGCAGAGGCCTTCAAGTGAACCCTCAAGACATTTCTGTGTCCCTGGCTGTACTAAATTTATGCATGGTTAAATTTCTGTGTGAAGTTCAGCATTAAATTAAAACATGTAAATTTGAGTGTCCACTTTTAGATGTCTACGTGTGAGCTGAGTGTTTAGTTATTATAATTAATGGAGTCTGAGAAGCAATTAGGACCTAATTGCTAAATTGACCTCAAAGTGGACACCTTCTTTCTGCTCAGTTCTCTTTGAACTGTAGGTGTAGACATCTCCATGAAGGCAGATAGGTTTAAGTGTGTTAACATTGAACTAAAGCTCCACCATCTTGACAGTCTAAATCAGGCAGAACAAAAGGTATTGATGGCATTCTCAGTGTTAACTCCCTGAGCATTTTTTGTGAGTATAGAAGTCCAGCACCTCCTGCTGGAGGTGCTAGATCTTAAAAATACAGTCAATAAGGTCTGTGGCACATGATCAGTAAGTCTGGTAAAGGTGTCAAGATCAGTAAGATGGTCAAGAAAACTGGCATTTTCTGCCCCTTGGTGATATTTGACTATAAAGACTCTGCAGACCTTAAATGGTGGTATCTTAGAATCATAGAATGGTTTGGGTTGGAAGGGACCTTTAAAGATCGTGTAGTCTGACCCCTTAATCTGGTCAAGGGTCACCTTCCCCTCGACCAGATTGCTATAGCACCATCCCTCCTGTCATCAAACAGTTCATCCCTTTATTTCTAAACCAGATTTGCCTTCAGAAGGGAAGTAGCCACAGCTGTGCAGGAATGTGACTAAACCAATAAACCCTGTTTGGTCCAGACTGAGATGGTCCTGCAGAAGCTCAGCCCCTGTGTCCCTGTTCTTTGGGCAGAATCTTCTGTAAACATAATTCTCTACCCACAGATGACGGAACAGTAACAAGTCAGAAGACTCTGTGTGAAATATCTGTGGATATTTCATCTTTAAGAAACTTTCTGTACCAAGGTTGCTGGCATTTATGAGCTGTCAACTTAAATTGTTATTGGATGTAGATGATACGCAAAAATGTGGACACGTTGCCACTTTGACATCAATTATCTAGACTGACTTGTTTACTGGGATTCAAGATTCCAGGAGACAAATACTGATTAAGAATCACTGGTCCCCAGTGAAGCAATAAACCTGTACGCCAGTCCTCTTTAGAGACATGGACTTCCCACATCACGAATTTAAAAGCACTGACTCAGTCTTTTACAGCCACTGCAAGGGTATAATGATTACACTGTTTGCATATACAGCAGAAATTGCAATTTCTTTGTTCCTGTTTGAATGTCCATAGCACCTTTACAGTGGAGAGGGATGGACTGTTCTCTGTAGGTCCCAGTACAGCGGAGACTGCAAGTGCAAACTGACTTGCTGTGCAGAATGCAGAAACTGAATAACTTCCATCAAAAAGTGTTTTATACTTGCTCAGCAATAGTCAATATTCCACAGAAATTTTACTTTGTGCTTTTACAAATACTTAGAATGTCAACAGTTAAGCAAATGCCGGTCCCTGTTTCTCTGTAATTTATGTTTTCATTTTCATCTTAGTACTAATATAATTTCATTTAGGTAAGATAACAGGTTAGAGAAGGGACTCTATAGCTTTATGCTTGCTTTAGTGAACAAAATAATACTTAATTCCACATTTTAGCACTGATTAAACACACTTTTTCTGTACAAGAATTTGAACAAGAAAATGTGCTGTGCATTCACTTGTGTGAAAAGCTGTGGTGTGTGTGGCTAATTTTGTTTTTTCAGAACAAAATTAATTTTAAAGCATGAATCTGTTCTACAAATTTGTACACCTGAATATTAAAATGTCATTTTCCTCCTGTGTTCTCTGCTTTTAACAGTTCTTTTTTTCCAGTAAATATTGGTATGCTATTACGGTTTTAGGATAGTTTCACTGCCCAAGTTTTAAAATAACCACTGTTTCTTTTGTTCTTTCCTTTCTTCACTCTTAGTGTCTATCAAATCGTCGTTGAGGAAGAGCGCCCACGGAGGACCAAAAAGACAACTGAAATCCTAAAGTGCTACCCAGTGCCCATTCATTTCCAGAATGCTTCACTCTTGAATTCCCAGTACTACTTTGCTGCAGAGATTCCAGCCAATGGTTTACTAGCTGCTCAGCCTTTTACTATTGGTGACAACAAAACCTACAGTGGTTTCTGGAATACTCCTCTTCTTCCTCATAAGAGCTACAGCATCTATTTTCAAGCTGCTAGCAGAGCCAATGGGGTAGGTCTTGCAACAGGCGTGATTTTATACAGTGTTTGTGTGTAAATAAATGATTGGCATCAACTAACAGGATGCCCAATTTAGTTGCTAATGAGAAAATGAAGTAACCGTGAAATTTAATGCACCGAGTTTAAAAAATAGCAGTTTTCCTAACACAATATTGCTTAATGATTAAAGGTTACAGGAAAGAGGAGGGGAAAACCACACGTTTTGTCAGTAGTGAGCAGGCAAAGTAGTATGTTACCATTCTGTCTTCTTAGCTAAAAGCTGTCCAGTGACTATGTTTGGCTTTTTTTCTTGCTTTTTGCTTTTTTCTTGCTTTGAACAAGAAAATGTTGTGATTTCTTTCGTTACGTTAAAGCCAAACATGATTGTGGATTTTAGCACAACTGTCTTGGCGTGTTACCTTAGTTTGCAACATCTTGATCTCCCTTTTTTTCATTTGGTTGCCCTGATTGAATTAGAAATCCCCTTCTTTTTTTTTTTTGTCCCTTTCTGCAAACATAGTAAAAAGAAAAATAAGTAGATGGAACTGAAACGAAAAGTGTGTAAAAAGATCCTCACGGATCATGTTTCATCAGACTAATTCTTCCTGGAATTGTTTTTCATTTCCTGGACAGCCCTACCCACAGCCCTTCAATTCTTGATAAGCTTTGGCTGTCTGTGCTGACAGCCTGGAAGTGTTTTCTGCCAGAAACCATAATGGTCCCTCATTCACAGTGCACCGACAGTGCACAAATGTGAAACACTATTGATTATTTTTTCTTTCTAAAGTTGTCTAACATGATGCCTCAAACTATACTTATTGTAAACAAAAGAAATATCTCCCAAGGTCATTATGTTGCCAGGGTTAAAAAGCTGAACACTTGCCTGTGCTCCTGCGAATATCTTTCACATTTTCTACTTTTAGAGGAATCTTAAGTGAAATCTTTACGTACCATACCCAAGCAGTGTTTGTCCACATTATGAATGCACTTTGGAGTTAGCTAAGAAGTGGTTAAATATGGAATGAAACACATTCTGCTCTGACATTTTATCAGTGCTTTTAAGAATAGAATCATGGATGACTTTTTCTATCTATAAACACAAGATGTGACCTTTTTCCTCTTTATTTGACACAGGAAACTAAAATCGACTGCGTCAGGGTAGCCACAAAAGGTATGTTTGTATTATGCCATGTATTCTGTACTTTAGCTTGTTGACCTTCCCTCACATGGTGTTTGGAAACTTCCAGAAGTGCTTATATTGCTAAAACAGATCACTAAACATATTACAGAATTTTCATAGAATCATTTGCATCCTTAGCTGAGATTTAGGAAATTTGTTTGTTTGTTTGTTTGTAACCATAAATTTATTAATTACTTTTGGTTGTCTGCTTTAACACAGGGCTTTTGAAATGTATTCTGTGGGTTTTTATATGATCTCAAAATAAATATTTTGTACTTACATACAAAATATATATACATATATATATGTATCTATATACATATATATGTGTATATATGTTCATATATATACATATGTATGTGTATATATACAGTAGAGTTGTAAAATTGCCAGTTGCAGAGTACATATGAGCTGCTTATACATCCATAGTGAAAAATTGCCCCTTACTTGTAAGCAATTACCTTAACTTAATTGCTGTATAAAAGAGAAGTGGAGAAATCATGTTCTTCATTTTAATGAGACAGATCAGCTATATTTACTCAACTGTCAGCAGATGATACGACCATTTGTGAGACAAATATGTATAATTGAGACAGTACTGGCTGTAGGTTTTGTCTCCAAACAGGCGAACATAAACACATTGCTGATCTATTCATCTTTTGGGGCTAGATCTGTCTATGATTAGCTTTGTAGTCTCACCTTTTTAGTATCTTCAGCTGGTGGCAGCTTAAGAGCCTGAAAAATAAGTGATGGAATAGTACAATTTACTTGGAGATTGTAGTAGAGGAACAGGAAAGAATGTGCTGCTGTGAGTAGGAACAGGTAATAGCACCTGGCAGTTTGGGCACCTGGCAAGAGCATGGAACAAAAACTGCTTCATCCCTGTACCACTGCACCTTGCAGGAGATCATGCTTGTTTCAGTGACTATCCCTAATGGAACTGATTCCACCATGATTTCCTTTACATGTAGACTTCACAAGTTCATCACCACCTCTAAGTCTAAATGGGATGGGAATGTCATTACTTAAAAGTAACAGAAATGTTAGCATAAAGTTGCCCCTGTTGAAAGTTTGTATACTCCCTAATGTAACAAATACATTTTTATGCCTCTTCAAACTAATTCCTGGCTTCTTCTCTTTTCCAAACCAAGGAAATAGTTTTACTTTTAATTTACTAACTGACTGCTTACTAAACCACAGAAATCTTCCAAATATCTGAACTCAACCCAAATAAAATACAGATGAGAGTTTAATTCCAGATGCAAGTGAAATCCTGTATTGTTTTCAAGTAGCTTCAGAGATATCAGGAGTGAACTAGGTTACATCAGAAATCATAATAGATGATTAGAGGAATGGATTTTAAATTTTTTGAAGATTTGTATTCCTGATCGCTGATGGATGTTCAGCTATTTAAATTACTTGACTGACTGAAAATTTTTACTCTCATTTGAGAAGCGAGGGTAACTTTGTGGGTTGGAATAGCTCCCATAGCAACGAGCTACTTTGAGCTAACCCATTTGGCAATGGAGATGTGAGAAATGCAGCTTTTATTTTAAAAAAATCTCCCTACATTCCTTTTTAGAAAGCATGTTTCAGATTTTTTCATAAAAAACAATGTTAGATGTTGTTGTGAGGTTTTTTTTTTTAAAACAGAGGTATCCTTGATGGTATTTTTAGTCTCTGGTGCAAAATTTCCTTGGGGGGCTACAGCTATGGATTTCCATTATTTTAAAGTGAATGCTTGTATTATATTTTTAATCTGTATTAATTTAAAATAATTAAATGGAGGCCATAACATATTTTAATATGGTATTAAAAGTAGCTGTCTGCACAGATGTTTTCCCTTTGGATCTAACAGAGATATTTAAGGGAAAAGCAGAATTCTCGGGGCCCTCTCTGGACCTCCCATATTTGTGTTAGAAAACAGCAAAAATGCTCTATATCTGTAGGTGAGAAATCACTACACCTGCATTGGGACAAGACATAGAATTGTCCCCTCCCAGTCTCCTCTCCTTCTGTTCAACCCCTGCAAGCAGCTTGGTGCAGCTTAGTACATTCATGTTCTTTGTACCCCAGTAAGCATCATTTTCACTGAGCTTTGAGACTACAGTGTAGCTACTAGACTTAAGTAACCTACTTAAACTCTGTGTGCTTGTTATGTCCATCTGTTTGTGTGCTGTAGTGCTCCTGAGAAATAAGATTGGGAATGCTCTCCAGTACTACATCTAGTTTTCACGTACCAGTAACATTCCTGAAATATTCGTAATCTGGGCTTCTCTTATCTTCAGAAGTTCAAGTTTGATGGTTTTTAAAGCTAGAAGAACTGCTTTACATCATTCATGTATAAAACTGGTGCAATCTTCTTTTGAATTAAGGTCTGATCCTGAAAATACCCACATCCTTGTGTAGGCCACTGGAATCAGTAGACACTGTAGATTTTACTATGTATGTGAGAAACCATATGGTTTCACAGAATAACAGAATATTCTGAATTGCAAGGGATCATCAAATCCAGCTCTTAAGTCAATGGCCTATATGGTGATTGAGCCCACAACCTTGGTGTTCTTAGCACCATACTCTAACCAGCTAGGCCCTAAATCAAGTCAATCATGTACCTAATTTTGCACACAGAGAATAATCTCATTGACTACTTCACAACTATTCCATCTTAAAGTAGACATGTAAGTATTCTACTGATAAAGGCCTGTGCCATTCCTAGGATCAAGAGCCCTTCCTAGGATCAAGGTCACACAAGGCAACTTTCAAGCTGCTCCATTGTGCCAGCTGAGATTGGCCAAGCCACCTCGTTGTGGTTAGCCTGTTTGAAGGCTGCCCTGAGGACCAGTATGGGGATTCAGGACATGTCACAACCAGAGCTACGTCACTTGCTAGTTATATTCCTTTTAATTATCTCACCTCCAGATAATAAAGTTGTTGGTGCCCTTAAGACATTCTTAAGATCATTGAGAGTTTGCTTTATCACTGTTACGCAGTGTTCATTCCGTGGCCCACCACACACTTTTTAATTACTTTGTAAAAATAAAAATACTGTAATATAAACATAACGTTTGTGTCCCAGATCCAGCAGGACTGTTCTGTACCTTGAGTACCCTCTTCCCTCCCATTGGTGTCAGCAGGAATAATGCATGTGCTTTACTGTCCAGCATGTGCTCAACAGGCAGACATTAAACCTTGTTGCTGTATCAGGGACCAAGTGCACCAGATACCTTATTATCATATTGACAGGTTTCCTGCTAGAAGAGCACAGCCTATCTCCAGAAAAGTGCAGCCTAATTCTACTGGGTCAAATGCATGTCTGGGGTCAGTAGCTAGATAATACTTTCTCATTCCATCAAGTGTATTTTAAACAACCTCAATTTGTACCCTTTTAAAAAATGACCATTACGTTTTTACTAACAAAACCTCTGTTCAATGTGTTCTTTTAGAGATCATATAAAAATCCTGATTGCAGCAATTACAAGTATAAATTAGGATGAGAATGTTTGATTTTTCAGAGCTGAAAGTTGTGCTTCTGATGAAGTCAGAGGAAGCCTTTGTCACTGACTTTGTTAGTAGAAGGATCATACAGCACATTATTATAATGTGGAGTCTCCTGATCTCAGTTTTCTGTAGAGAAAGGCTTCTGGGACCTCTGTGACTATTTGGTGTATATACAAATGGGGAGACTGCAGGTTTCCACTCCAATTATTTTTGACAAGATAATTAAACAAACAAACAAACAAAAATCAGGAATAGCTTTTTGTACCAGTGGTAATAAAGGTTGTCATATATTGCTTGAAATATGGCTTTCATATTCCTACTCTTTCTTCAAGCTAAATGATTGTAAAATCTCAACAGACTAAGTTGAAAACATTCCGAAACTCCTCCAAGTTTATTACTATCAACTTTGTGGTGGTTTGTGATTTATATTAAGACTATATTTCCTGATATGACTTACAACACTGTCTGGATAGAAACATCTTGATTATCTCCTAGGAATGCAGCTCTCAAGAGGGAGGCATCATTGTTCTAATTTTGCATTATTGGAAGGCTTTCATTAATTATGAGAGAGAAAAGGATATTATAATATTTTAAATCCAATAGCAACAGTACTCTAGAAGCTACTATCAACACTGCATTTCAGTGTTGCAGAGGGATATTTCCAAATATTATGCAGCAGCAGTTTTGAGTTTAATTGTCTGCAGATGGTAGATGATCTATTTTCCTCTCTCGCTGCCACATTTCTAATAGCACCCAGGCTGTTCTATGTAAATGAGTAATCTTTCATATAATTTTGTCCTTAATTTTCCAATATTTTTTCTTTGCATCATTCTCCAGCTGCATCATGTTGGATCTGACCTTTTAATTTTTTTAATATTCCTTAATATGTATGTATCACAGCGTGCTTAACCATTTAGAGGCAATCATAGAACTGCTGGAAAATAACGAAATAACAGATTTTATTAATGTGAGCCATGGTAATAGTTGTCTGTAGCAAACAGCAGTTGCTCCAGCTCTGTCAGAAAAGTCTGGATATTTCAGGGCACAAACAAGGCAGGGTTTTCAGCTTTTTCTTGTGAACTTGAAACTCAGACCTGGGACAGTTACACACATACCTAATTAAAAGTGTGCCACCTCTCAGTGGTCATTCTCTTTCTGATGAACATCAAGTCTATGTGTAGTGTGTGCATTTTTAGAACAGTGACCCAGGTGGGTACAAAAATGAATCTTAACTAGCTCAAAAATGCTTTACATAAAAATTGTCTTTAAAAATTGTAGGAAAAATGTAGTGTGATGAAATAGGAAAATAAAAGTGAAACTAGCTCAAATTACTTGGAGAAGTTCATATTATAGTAATCTGAATAATCAGCTTGTTTTCACTTAGGAAGCTTAGTGCTGTGACTAGCAGAGCCAAAGAGCCTCCAATTTCCTCAAATGCAGTAAAGAATGTGCTTTGAGTCCTTTTCCTGAATGAAAGTCACACGCGACAGCTTATTAATTTGCAGAATAACCACACTAACAACTGAAGATGAAAAGGAACTTGTGGGAGTTGTTTGGTTTTTATTTGTGAAGTTCAGACAATAAACGACTGACCAAGATTCTTCTTGCTGGCGTGGCTTCAGTCTGGCTTTTTTTTCCCTCGTGCATGCTGACCTGGAACTGTTCCTTTGGCTTAGCTGCGATAATCGTGACTCAGCTTACAACACCATACATTCGCATCGCCCCTGCTGCAGGCGACGACCAGCTAACAGGTCAGATGTTCAAGTACAGACAAGTCATCACGCCCATTCTGTCTCTTTTTCTTTGGCCCCTTTCCCCTGACAGTTTCTTCCTTCTCTGCTCGTAAACAGTTTTCCTGTGTTAAAAGTTCCTTTTTGTTCATCATTTCTTCCTCAGCTCCATTAAATTCAGTGGTGTGCTTGGCACCAGAACTTACACACGCGTCCCTGTATGTCCGACTCCGCTGCATGTGCCCATTGTGTGTGTGATCTGTGGAATGTTCCTTCAAGCCTCATGTGTAAAGAGATCTCATCTTGCTCCATCCATAAATTAAATGAAAGTTTGAATATAGATATATATATCTGTGTACCTGTTTATTTTTTTTTTTCTCTGGTATTAGATCAAGACGCTAGAATTTCTAAATAATGTAGGCTCAGGAGTTGCATGTGCAAGTTAGGACAAAGATGTTGTATTAGTGGATTCAGGTTCTTTTCCTGTGTAATGGTAGGAATATCATGTTTTCTGGCAAAATTTCAATATGAAAGAAATTAAAGCAATAAAAGAGATTGATTTTTATTATGTCATACATGAGTTCTAGGATTAAAATAAAACAACCTAGCATGTGGCATATGAGAATGAGCAAGACTTAAGGATTTAAAATCTAATTGTCCAGGTAAACTCGATGTTCAAGTGGAACCATTATTAGGCTGTATGTGGCTTGAAGGATGGCTCAGAATATGCCAGAAAACCTTTATGAACCTGGGGAAATGATTGATTTTATCAGGAAAGAAACCCATGCCTAAAACCTTTCAGGGATTTGCAAACATTTTTATTTTCAAAGAGAACCAAAGAGCATTAAAAACTCTAGAACCTGAAGTAGTGAAATACCTAATGAGGGAAGTAAACCTAGTCCATCAGCTTTTAGTGTATGATAAAATCATTGCTTTTTTGAAGAATACTTGGCACAGTTCCTTGGGAAAGCACTTTATTACTGTGTTGCTACCAGGATGTCTTAAGAGTTCAGATATCTGATATCTGGATACTGCTACAGTCAATAAGAGGCAGTTAATGAATCAGCTTAAGAGGATTCGTGGCATATCTGCTATAGCTTTTAATTCTGGGGTATGTGTTATAATAACAAAGCTGAGTCATCCATAATGCCCAAGTTACCTTGTCAATCAAGACAAAATTGCTGCATGTATACTTCTATTTTGTAATAGCATATGAACTAACCAGAATAACATACTTACATGATGCCATTAAGTAGCTTGTTCTCGTTACTGCTGCTTGGCAGAAGCTGTGTCTGCATACATTTTTTATACCTCCGTTACTTTTTTTTTACTTGACAATTCAAATAAAGCATTGAAGAGACAGGATCTATCCTTGAACTTCAACAAGTTTTGATTTCTTCATCACAGGATTCAAATAAGCTTCTATGTTTTTCCATGTGGAGATTGAAATGTTTCTCTTCTCATGTCTTGTTTTTTTAATTTGTTTCAATGCAAAACTGGGTAGCAACAGGTAACACTGGAGACATGTCTGTTCTACAAGAAGATGGCTACAGTACTTAACAGTGAGAGAAAATAGATATGGCTAGCATAGGATAGCTGGCTAACATAGGATTTATTTCATTTGTCACTGGTGGTATTGGCAGTCTGTGGTTGTCTGTCAGATCTGTGAATTTTGTTTCCTATTTCTTGAAAAGAAAATAAAAATGTTCTACCAGAATCTAATTTTGTAGTGAAAAAGAATGTATCAGATTATACCTGCCAACATCATTTATAGCTATCTGTGAAATGTATTAGAAAGCCTTTGAAGTAACCTCATCATCTTCCCAACCTCATCTCATGTTTGAAAGACTCTGTACTCAAAAGGAAAGAAACATCTTCCTCCTTGTTTGCCACAACAAGCAAAGAAACCTCACCCAGCCCACATGCTTGTCCCATGACAGCAACAAGAATTCCAGTTTTTCTAGGGAGACATCCTGTCTAGGGATCCTTAGGGCAGGCTTTTCAACTTCAGGGCAGTACAGCAGTAATAGGATGTGAAGTACCCATGAGAAGCACAAAGGTTTTCTTAAAGGAGGTTTACAGGAACTGGACCACACATGAGGGAGCTGAGAGTGATACACATTGTCCCCACATTTTTCTCCTATAAATGTCAAGACGGTGGAAAGCATTTACATGTGAAAGGATTTGTTTATGTGAAGTGTAGGGCTGTTTCTGACTGTAGTTACCACAAGCCCTACAGCTGTAACTGTTAAATGTCACTTAGCATTTTCTGGTCAGTGCTTTTTCCTCACTTCTTTGCTCAGAACCAAAGTAATTACATTAAAGATCAAGAAATTACTTTCATCTTTTAGCATTTGAGGAGATACATAAACGGCAGTGGGAAGGTCAAGGATGGCATTTTCGGGTTTCTTTACATTGGAAGTTGATGCTTCTTGCATAATGAAAATTTAAAATCTTGGCTGCATTCCTGAATATTGTTACCAAATTTGAAAGGTCTTCCTCTTCAGAAATATCATGATAATACAGCTCAGCTTTCAAGCCAATTCTACTTGCACTCATTTCCTCCATCCTCGTCATCTACTCGTCTTGCCTCTTACTGGTGCAGTTGATAAACAATGCATTATTAATTTCTCTTTGTCCTTCCTTTCTCCTTCCTTCTTCATATAAAAATAGCAGGTCTTCCATTTATAGGATTACCAGCTAGTTGCCCTAAATATCTTGGCAGCCACTCCTGGTTGCCTTTACAGCTTGTAGCAAAGAGAACTTTTCCTTGCAGTTGCACTTACATACCTACGGTGTAGTTGTCCTGGAGTTATAGCATAAGATAACCTAGAGTAAAAGCAGCTGTGTGATTTTGACTCTTAGAAGCCAAAACAGGGAAATTAGTGTTTAGTCAATACATTGTTATCAGTGATCCAGTAATGTAGTACCAAAGAATCCAAATTTGGGGGATAGAATTCAACTGTCTTTGTTTACTTTTACAGAAAAAGTAACTAACTTGAAATCCACTCAATTGACCCTGTCCTTCAACAGGCAGAGAATATCTATCTTACACCTGTCTGCAAGGAAAAAAGATTATGCATACATGAAGCATCGTAGTATTCATGATACTGTCTCCATGTTTTCATAACAAATACGGTTTAACATACAGGTGAAATCACGTAGAATGTTAACAAAAAACTTACCGCATACAAATGTGATTGTATGATCGTAACTTCAAAGTTGACTAAAAAAATCCGTCTTTTTGAGAAAGACTGAAATCATTTGCAGTTTGTTTTAGTATTTTGTAAGAGACACTTCATCTAATAGGTTTAAATTGGCCGTATTTGGTATTCACTTGGCCCTCATATATTTTGTTCTCTGCATTCTGATAAAATAGCATGCTTGGAATCATGATTAGGGTGTTCATTTTGTCAGGCATTTTCTTAATTGTTGAAATATGTCTGAGCTACTTGTATTTAAATTAAAGTATTTCCATTTGTGATTTAGTGGAGCAGCCACTACTTCGCTGGATATTATTAAGACTGATTTCCATAGAACGCCCTTTTTACAACCCATTGTTAATTGCACATCCAGCTGCAAGAGAGAGCTCTGTATTGTACATTCTTCATACATGAAATTCTTGGTACAAATTAAATGCAGCAAGATCTGTCAAAAGTTTTGTAAAGTAATTGATACTTAATGATGGGGAAGATTGTTTTTTTAAAGATAGGGGCAAAACCTTAAAACATAAATTAGTTTTATCCTGCACTACCTAAAGGTCTAGATGATCACCATATTTTATAAGGTAAAAGCAGTCATAAAATAATCCCAGTTGGTTTCTTCTCCCTTATGAAGTTAGCACCATCATAAAATATACCAATTTCTTAAGATGTGAATTCAGTACATAGCAAGATTTATTGCTGTGTTCTGGGTCACATTTTGTTCTCAGCCATTCCACTGTAAAAGTGAAAAAAATAAACTGAAATCTTTGATTAATTAAATCACAACTTCATGGATTTTTTTTTTTTATGTCAAGTGGTTTACTCCAGTTTTGTACTGCACTACTGAAAACACAGTTTGTTTATTAACACAAAAAACAACAGCATAAATTTGAGAAGGAGCATTTTGCTGTTTACCTTGATTGTTTTGCTTCACAGTGTATCTTAGATATAACAACATGTGCTGGACAGACTTTCACATTCATTTTTTCTTCATCCTGAACCATGTAACATTGATTTAGATGTATTCTGATGTGCTGTTGAACTGCTATTTTGGCAATGTAGAATCCACAATTTCCTAGTTAAGTCTGTAATAACAAACCTATGTGCAGACATATCTGTCTGCAGATTCAATACACTATTTTAGAAGTTTATTCTTGTCTCAGTACTTCTGGACAACATTTGCATTAGTTGGAAATGTAGATAGTTATCCAGGGGAGAATAAGCACCTGTGTGCTGTAAAGTCAAAGCCATATTGCAGTGCTGCTGCAAGGTCAAGTGGCAAGGAAAGAAGAACAAGAATGGATCTGACTCTCCAAAGTGAAATTCTAAGCTTGTTTTTATGTGATGGCCCCAGCGGTTATTGTACCAATTGTTCAAGGATTCTGGTCCTCTTGCTCAGCAGGGCAGAATGCAAAACAAGGAAATGTTCCTACTTTCTGCAGCACTGGCTGAATGCATTTCAATGGGCTGGAGTGTCACTTGTGATTTATTGCCCATTTTTGTTCTTTTATGTGTTGTATTTGTCATTTTTGCAGTGACAGTTTCATCTATAAAACAGTATAGTTACAAGAAAATGTTAAGAGGATACAGGAGTGCCATGGGAGCTGCTGTTTCCTTTTCTCCCTTTTATTTCCCCTAGTACATTACAGAGTCAAATGTCAGGTTTTGTGTAAGACAGTGCAGCCAAAGTATATATGCTTTTAAGCATAAGTAAATTTTCCACAGAGCAACTGAAGGAGAGCTAAAGTTAAGCAATAAGACAAAGAAAGTTTAAAAATAATGCTACTAACATTTCACAAATTATGAAATAACCCATAATACAAATACTTGCCTTTGCCATCTGTGCACAATAAAGTGCCCAACCTGATTAGAAGTCAGTTATCAGTAAGATTACATTAGTTATATTAAATACTCCACTTAATATTATAAAATAATAGTTCCTTTAAGGTTCTCTGGAAGTGGGACCCTTCCAACTCCCCTGCATAAGCAGGAGAATAGGGAGGATAGATTGCAGAGGGTTATATCAGCAGTTTTGCTCTGGCCATTGATGCTTCTGGTTGGGTGGGGGGTGTGGGTTCTTCAGCTGTCCTGGGCTGCATCGCCAGAGCCGGCGTGTTACAGACCTGGGACAGGAACAGCTGGAGAAGATCCCGTGAAACAGAAGAGAGCATCAGCCTTTCCTTACTCTTTAGGAAGGACAAGTAGCCTAATTAGGTATGTTTTCCACTGTAAGAACAGTTTGTCTTTTATTCAGGGGAGTTAAAAAGGTGGTTGCCACAGAAGTAATAGTCAGTGATTGCAGGAGCTGTGTTAATATCCCCCAAGTACAAAACCAGTCTGGAAGTTTGAGTCTTCAGTAGATACCTGAGAGAAAAATATGATTCCAACTGTCTAATATCTCTTTCATTAAGAGAGTCATCCAAATTTAATGTAAGCCACTAAAGATGGGTCTGTTTGGTTCATTCTAGCTTGAAAAATAATCTATTCTCTTAGTAGTGTGTAATCTTCATGTCAGGATATCTGTGAGGCTGTTTGAGGTTGGGCTGGGAGGAGAGGGAGCTTTTCTTAATCTCATTACAACGAATGGAAAGATAAAACCCAGTCATGAAAGTAATGATATTAATTAAATTACCAGCATATATTCTTAAAAAAGTGAAGGAATCTCTGCCATCTGTTTAGTACTGCTACTGGTCAGTATCACACCTACTTCAAAATGTTTCAGCAATGTACATCAGCAATGTACAGAGAGACAGAAAACCTGAAACAATGCAAAAATACCAGTAGGTAATTTTTAGAGCATAGCTGTCATATAGTGTATTGTTTCATTTCTGTATTAAAAAAATAAGCTTCTGATTTTTACATTTGAAACAAAACATGCTTTGTGTGTATCACAATGAAAAATTAAGGAGAGATAAGGGAAGACAAACTCAGAGTTATAAGTAGTAACTAAAAAAAACCTGTGAATTTCAGTGTTTCCCATCTGTAGTTTTTGACTGTATTCATAAAATGCTAAGCAATTTGAATTTCAAATTGAAATAAAATATGGGACCAGTTGTGGGTAAAATTATCTGTAGTTCTTGAAATCTGCAAATCTGATGTTTGTACCACTGGAGCATTTAACAAATGATTAAGGCAATATTATGTGGATTGCCTCTGTTTTAATGTATGGGTGAGCATTCAGAGGTGTTACAATTAAACAGAGTAGTGCAGCAAAGAGGAGAGTAAGACTGTCAACTTTTAGTAAAAGTTACAGAACATACTATCTTGGGCAAAATAATGTTTCTGTAATTCACTCAGTTTAGTTTCCTTGAAATAACTCTAATCTTAATAAGTATCTAAGCTACATTTGTCTGCATGGAGGAACAATTCAACACTGTGCAAGCCATAGCTGTAGTTATTGACGAGCTTTTAACACATTCTTCAGACAATATATTGAAAATTTTCTTTTCTGTGGTAATGGGAGGTTGACTGCAAGAACCAATGATTTTAGAGCTCTGAGAAAGGCCCTCAGGTGTATCTGTGCATTTTCAAGTCTTCATTTTTTAAAAATTTTGAATTTTCATTTCCTTCCCTTAATCTGATTTTCTGTCAGTACTGAGCCCTAAGAGGTTTTTGTGTACATAGAAAATTACCATGCAATGAAAGTTGGGTCACAGTTTTCCATAAAAGTGAACAGAAGTTGGTGTCTTGCATGGTTTTAAGCTGTCAAGAGGGGAAGTAAGTACTATCAGGTTGTGTGTAAAGTTTTGAGTTCACGTAGGAAGCACAAAGTGAAACAGAGGAAAAATAGTAAATTCTAATTGGTCAGAAGCAAACAAAGTATTCTATAAACCTTTTTGGAGCAAAATAGTTGCATTTTTCAGTATGCTATCATTGAATTAGACTGCTTCTGGTTATGAGTAAATGTGTCAATAATTAAAAGTGAAAAGAGCTGATTATAAAAATGATGGTTCAAGGCATTCTTAATCAAATAGGACAAGTGGAGATTTTCCTTTAACTCCTTAAGCCTCCAGGAAATAAATGAAAAGCAAAATATAAATCAGTGATAACTGTTCAGAGGAGGCCTAGTCTGTTCTTGTCCCTGTACTAGAATATTGGTGCATTCAACATTATTTTGGTCTGAACAGGATTTTTTGGCAATACTGTAAACATTTCTGAAATATGAACAAAAGAACTTCTACGCTGTATTGGCACAAAGACAGATTTAGAATTCTGTGGAATTATATTTCCTTTGTTGAGCTGATTCTCCTTCCCAGTTCCTTTAGCTGACCTTCCTGCCCCAAAACAGTGTTGACTCTGAAATGCTTTAAAAGAAAAAAAGTTTCGAGTCCTTTTTCCTACTTTTATAAATTTATCACAAACATATTTTTCTATCTCTTCATGCATTATTACATGTATAATTCCATTTATTTGTTAGTAGAATGAACTATGTTATGTTTTCTTCCAAGAAAATATGTGGCTAGTGGATAATGAAAAGTAAATTCCAAGTGTGATTGTTTTTGAAGGATTGTGTTTTGAAGGATTTCTGAAGAATCCTTCGTAAAGATTGCAGTGTGAAGGGAGGTTGGTAGTGGAGGTCACCAGGAATGTCAGCCTCATCTGTGAGCCAGTGGCAGGACAGGCTAAAACACGGGTGTTCAGACCTCCCACAGGGATACCTGTACTGCATTATCCTCTGATCCCGTCCTTCTAATGGCAAAGTAACCAAGCCTTCCCTGACTGGCCATTTGGGACTGTTCATTAGTGTTCCTCTGCTTAAGTCCTTGGCTGACAGCGAGATCAGATGATACCTCACTCTGCTACTCCTTACCTGTAGCTTCAGGTTGCTTTGTTCCCATGCTGGATGTGATCTCTTGCATTCAGGGATGGAAAATAAAACAGCTGTGTTTGTCCAGGCCAAAAGCATCTAGTTCTGTAGCTGAGTTTCACCCCGAGTAGGTCAGCTCCAGAAACATTACTGTGATCTGATTTCACATCTTCCCTGCTTGGTAGAAGCCAGTTGAGTACTAGAAAACCACATTTTATCTCCCCTGAAGAGGGCAGAGTCCTCTTCAGTCTTCAAATCCACAACTTCCCAGAAAACAGCTAGAGAACAGTTTCTAGAAAACAGCTGAAGTAAATTTTCAGTGGTGTCTGATATTTCTTGTCATGTCTCAGTATACTTTCAGGAGTAGATCTAGTATTGAAAGCATGGGATGGCCTGAAAGCAGTGCTGACTTGCTTAGAAAACGTGTTAGGTATGGACAGGATCAATCCAGACTGTCTGCTTACATTTCCTTAGAGCTAATTTGAGGGAGTTACTCTTCTACCTTGAGTACTGTTGGTTTGAGGTTGTGTAGAAACCATAAAATCAAATGTTTTAGGTCTAAAGTCTACCCTTGTTGTCCATTATGTACCTCTATGACTTCTTGTTCACAGAAGTCAGGACTATAAGATGCAATTGCCATTAGAAGTTAATGGCTGCCAGTGAGACATCTTTCACAGAGCATCAGCTGGGAACAAGCCCTACAAAGTACTGGGACACCTGCAGTTTCAGCCCTTGTTGGTGCTTATTTCCTCAGACCTCCTCATCCTTATTCAGTATGAGAGCTACATGCATACAGCTAATTTTATGCAGGTATATTCTCATTACTCATCAGTCAACATTGATTAGAAATGTGTGTCCCATCATATTGGCCATTGTTGTGTCTGTGTAGTCAGAGAGTAGTTGGTAAAGAAGCCCAGTTTTATCTTTCCACAGAAGTCAGGAGGATTTCAACTTTCATTTCAGTGGCAGGATCTGTTTTCAGACACGCTGCCATGGCTTTTCCATTTGTTGGCATAGATGTCTGTGATGTCCACTGTTGTGGCTGCTTCTTTGGCCACACATAGTAGTATAAGTATATAACTATCCTTCTTTCTTCATAAAACAGACTAAAATGTGTGGGAGTACCCTTTAGGGCCATTTGAAAGCTGAAAGTTCCAAAGACTTTATATTTTTTCCTTTGTAAATTATTTATTTCCAAGAGGGAGATACACTGTGTCTGTATATTTGAGACTTGTTAATAATTTCTGGTTATGGTACAGCTATTGAGTGTGCTTTAAACATCCCTTAATGATCTTAGTGCTGTTAAAGTGTGAGGGCTTATGCTTTTTTCCAGAATGGATGGGAGCTTCCAACTCCTTGGGTGCCCACTAGAGTAGAAAATTTTTATGAATTTTAATTATTTAAATTCCTTTGCTTAAAAGAAAAAGGCAAAGAAGAGCTAGTAGAAAGGATGGTGGCTTTGTTTCAAAGGAGAAATGAGCTGTTTATCAACACTTGCTTAATTTTTTTTTTTAAACCACAGTCTCCAGAAAAAATCCAATCTAAATAGTCTGGATTAAAATCCTGTTATAAATAGATTGTGTTGAGACCAATAGATTGTGATGAGACCAAATGTCAAACTGGGAACTTCACTTGTTTTAGGCATGTTTTGTAAAGAATGTTGTTATTCCTGACAACCAGAAATGCAGATGTTTAACCAAAAACGTCTTTCTTCTCACATGCACCAACATGAATCATGCACCAGTGAGAGACACAGTTCATGTGATAGTCAGTTAAATGAGTCATATTAATCTGAAATAGTTCTTTGCATGTGTTTTCATGCAGTTCGTTGTCACTTATATTTAAATTTTGCTAAAGAATATCACAAACAAAATTAATAATTCATAACTATGGTTACACAGCAGAGTCTTACTTTGATACTCCCTTCTTACCACAGACCTTCTAACAAGTCTGGTTTTTTCCTGTATTTCAAAAAACACCAAATAAAAAATATACCAAATCAACATGGTTGTCCTAGGTAAATAGAGAAAACTTTTTCTGGGAAAAGAGGATCTGTACACAGCAATATGTATTGTGATGATGATCATAAATTGCAAAGAAAATACTCTCCTACTAAAATGTAAGTGCTGCTTGCCCTCTTTCCCAGACTTCAAAAATACAGAGTGGTGAGCACATAATAGGAGAGAAAATCAGACTATGTTGATTTCAACACTTAAATGACTCCTATGCTTGGCAGAATAGAAGGAAAACATAGTCTCTGCCATGTAGAAAAAGCAGTTTATACATGAGAATTTCCAAGAGAAACCAGGAACAGAAAGGAAGAATATTGTAAAAAGAGAAGTAAACAGACCTTACTCTTGTGACATTTCCAAAACAAATATATTCAAGACATGGGCCAAAGAGAAAACTGAAAAAATGCTGATCAAAACCACCTTCTGGCACAAAGTGTACCCTGCCCAACAGCACCTCATAACTTCTACCATATGGACAAAAACTTGCAGTTTTGAAGGAGAACGAGGAGCAGTGATTGGAAGGCTAACAATGAGGATGGCAAGGGAGAACTCACTCTCCTAGCTGGAGTTCTACCAGGAGTAATAAAACAAAGACTTTGTTAGCAGAATACATGCTGGCTAGCAGATGAGGACTGAATGCCAGTCACTTACAGTATAAACAGAAGAGCCAGGGTGGTAATTCATTTCATCTACAGATCTGTATGTGTTTTGGGTCTTCTCCAAGACAGGCTCAAATCCTGGCATCTGGAATGAGCTTGAAGCTCAAATAAAAGCATATCAGACTGGCTTGTCTCTCACAGCATCAGTAATGCTGCTGCTGCTGCTGCAGATTTATAAATACCATTTTACCATTTTCTGCGGTCATGGGTGAGATGAAGGGAGAAATGCTGTTTCTGGAGGAAACAGGACATTCTGCACTGCTGCCCTGTTGCAGTGTGTTTTGCAGTTTGTGATACAGGATTGGGTTTCCTGTTGGTCATTTGACATTTATAAGGACCTACCTCCGTGATGCACCTGTTTTCATACCAGAACAGACATATCAGCATTCTTTCTTACTTTGTCATACTGCCTTTTATCTCAGCCCTTTACTTTTGGCAACTGCTTTTCCTACCATTATGTTAATGAACCTTTATGTTGCTTCCTTCCTTGAAACACCCCAACCAACATCATCAATTAAAACATTACTTAAGTCCCTCAAATCACTCCTGAAGATCTGTTTCTGCTGTCGTACTAACTGGAAATGCTGAGTGATACCAGCTAGTTAAAAGAGCAGGAAGGATAGAACTATTTGGGTATTGCAAATGCATCTTTTTAGGGGTTTCTGCCTCCCCCTTCTCCCTGTGATTGCAACACCTGCCTATTACAGGCTAGCTCAGCTAGGTCATGTGCTTTTAGTGGCAAAGATTACTTACCTGTATGCCTGCCTTGTTCTTAGCACAGTGGGGCTCCCAGTCTGATTTACAGCTTCTAGCTCCTACTATCATACTTATAATAGGGAGTAATAATGATGTAGCCTCTGTAATTCATGTTATCCTTGGAGAGAGCGTGGGCAGAGTCTTTAAAGCCAACTTCTCTGACCTTTTCAGTCTTCTCACTTTGTGGCAGGGACAATAGAATCCTAGTGATGGGTGTTCCAAGGAAGCATCATACCTCTCTGCCTCTCTTCTGCCTTGTACCATTTTGCATGATTTCTGCCACCTAATCACGGTGCAGCTGTCACACAGGGGTATAATGTTTCATTTTCCTGACTCACTCTGTGAAATAACTCAAAAGTTATTGAGTTAAGGTGCTGAGATATGATAGTTGAATCTCTCTGCCTGTGTAAAAAAATCACAGGGTAGTTACTAACTCAAAAGCTGGTTTCAAATTTGACTGGAAAATAGGATGATGTGAACTAACTGTATTGCTGCCTTAAAGCCTTGTAAGGTTAGCCATTACATCAGTTACTGAAACACCTGTGGATGAAGTGTAGTTGGAAAGGCTTGCAAGCATCTTACCAAGCAAATACCTTCTGAGAGTGTAAAGCTGCAGAAAGGAAGGACAAAAGGCAGGAACTATGGTCAGCCTTGAGTGGGAGAAATAAAATTAAACAGGTCTAGTTAATTAATGGAAGGGATTTTTTTTTTAAGTCAAATAGGAGAAACATCTGGATTTTTTTAAAGACTGCTTTAGATGAAACAACCTTTAGCTAGTTTTTACTAGTAACAGCTTATATCTTATCCCTCTCTTCACAAGTATAACCAGCAGCACCTAGACTTTTGAGCCAGGATTATTTTATTTGTTATTCCATTCTGTAAAATGGTCAATCATTTCTAAGTACATTTTTTGGAGAAAAGAAATATTGAAAAGGAAGTCCAAACTTTGTTCATTTACAAAGAAAGGGGAAAGAGAATTTATTCAGTTTGGTAGAGGTCCATTTCTTTTACTGGAAAACATTTTCATTTTTCTTGAAAAACAAGATACTGCTTGCCTCAGAGTTAAAGGAATTACTATTTTTTTCACATAATTCATTCACCTTCACTTTCATTTTAGTGAAAAGTAGTTCTGCTGCAACCTTTTCTATCCGTATGCTACCTGCAAGAGATTATTCTTTATGAAGTTTTGAGGTTGATGATAACATGATGCTTGTGACTTCTGAGTGAGAAAGGAAAGGAAAATTTTCCACCAAAGGAAGTCTCAGAACTAGAAATTCTTCAAAGAGAGGGAAGGAATTTTTTTACCCAGTCTGCTAACCCATTGTGTGGAAATAGAAATTTAGCTGCACAAAGTCATTTAAGAATCCAAAGTCTGGCAGACACTAATATAGTAACTAGACTATAATTCAATTCTCATTCTGAAGAGGAAGTAGGATGCCATGAACTGGCAGAGTAATGACTAAACTTCAGAGGAGATTCCAATATTAAGAAAAAGTTAATGGGATAGGTCAGAGAGTAAAAAATAAGTGAAATACTATCTTCAGAGGTTTCATGGGTGCTACTTAAAAATAGTATCACTGGGGCTTGCAAAGTATGAAGCAAAATGGGATCCATGAGGAAAACTTGTGAGTCAGGCTGGCTGAATGCCATTCTTCCTAAGTTGAAGGAAAATAAACTATTATTTAAAATATTTAAAATTTATTAAGAAACTATTCATTTATTAAGAAACTATTTAAAATATTTCACATTTTAAATGCTGCTGTTGGGAGAGCCACAGAGAATGGGGAATCAGTCAGTGAAAGGGAAATTTTAGTTGCTGAGGTTACCTAGAAAAGTAAATATCTAAGGGTATGGGACCAAGCAATGTGACTCTCTTCCACTGTATTCAGCACAGGAAGCCTGGGGAAATACTTTGCTGGGTTTTGCAGCACCTTAGGGTTTATCTTTAAGTGTATCTCTGTTTTTCACTTCTGGCAGGAAGCACTCTAGTTTGTTTTCATCAGGTAAAGACTTTCCAAAGTCAGCACCTTAATCTTTTTTAAACTGGCAGGAAACATCTCCTTGTCCTTTCATTTTCTAAGCAGATCCCCTGAGCAATCCTGCACTCGCTGCTCTTTAGTGACCTATTGTCTTTCTAGAGGTGCACCACAGTGTATATATCAGTTTAGCTTTGATTCTTGCAGCTCCACTAGCCCAGACAATCTCAGAAAACAGAAGTGAGGTTTTTCTATGCAAGGCTTGAAGTCAGCCATCTGTATGCAAGGGTAGAATCAAAATGTCAAAAGTAAAGCAAATAAAAAAATTAAGTGATTAGTAAGTCATTAGGTCCAGTGTTGTGAGGAAAATGCAGTGGGCATAGCTCAGTTGTTGGCATCAACTTAATGACCTATTTTCATTAAATACAAATATTTTACTGGAAGCACAGAATCAGTCTTGTAGCTATATATTCTTAAAGGCTCCAGGGCAGTCAAGGAAATCAAAAATTACTGTGTCAGACAAAGAGATTGAAACAATAGTAATAGAATAAAGAAATAAACCACTAAGACTGGATCAGCATGATAAAATAGTGTATCGGTAACACTGTTTCTGTAATGAAAGATTACATTTCACTCAATATTTTTAGCATCTGTCAGTACAGCAGAGTAAAAGAGAAATCAGAGCACCTCTTTTTTTTTTTTCGGCTTGCAATAGTACTTTTCCACATCTCTCTTAAAAACATACCAACAAAACCAAATGCACAAATGGGCATTGCAGTTTATCAGGAGGCAAAATGAAATTCAGAACTACTGCCCTGAGCTGCCTTGGTCGCCTTAGGCACAGCTCACCCCTCTCTCCATGGTGCCATGCAATTGCCTGTGTGGATATGAGTTAAAAGTCAGTTAAGAAGTTATTATGAGGTGAGAGGCAAATACCACTTGATCAACCTATCAGACAGAAACACAGGAGAAGTGACACTGTCATAGCCAATGCACTTTAATATTTCATATTAAGTGCTGTATGGTATATTTATTAAATGCATGGGAGAGTCAGTCTTGGGGCAGCAGCTCTTGATTACAATGCTAGATGTTATGAGTTAGCAGAATTCATGTGGGACTATGAAGAATTTCAGTGAGACAAAAGAAAACTGAATGAAGAGGTAGGACCAACTCAAATTTCAGTCTTGATGAATGCTAAAATGTAAATTTGAATGGCTTTTAACTTGTAAAGGGTTCAAAGCTGAACACTGCACTGAGGAAAGGGATGCATGTTTCACTGTAAACAATACACAGTAAAAAAACTTCCAGTGTCCATCTGATGTTGAAATAAAACCAAACAGAATGCTAAGGGGTATGAAGAGTGGATAAGAACACAGCAATTTTCTAAAATCCAGTTGTAGAAAAACTGAGGTATGTTAAATGAATAAGCAGCATTAAATAAAATTCAGAAAGGTAATGCCAAATTTCTAATATTAAAAGACTCAAGGAATGTTAAGAAAGATGAAAGTTCATTTCATTTACCCAAGTAGATTTTGGAAAACACTAAGAACAATGGTGGAGCAACATTTTGTCAGCAAATAAATAAGCTGCTGCATGGAAATAAAGGAGAATTGAGGTAATGCCAATATTATTTGATAATAACTAATTATAGGGGGTTTTAAAAGGCTTGTTAAACATGCTTCCAGTTTAAGACAATCTCTGTTGTGAGTAAGGCTGAGTCCATCACTGTGAGAAGCTCTATTCTATTTTTAACTCGGCATTACAATTCTTTTCACAGACAATTTGAGATGATTCCTCACTCTGATAATCAATAAATGGTGCAATATGGGAGTTTGAGTGTCCTGATGTTAGGCTCTGTGCCACTTCCTGTGTAGGCTTTCTGTAGAGATTTTGCATAAGCGGTGGATTCGCCAGCTTGTTCAGTACTCCCAACAGGATAATGCTTTGTGTGATGGAAGGCATTTAATGAAAGTTGTGCTCCATGGTATGCAGAAATCGTGTGTGCTTTGAATACAATTTCGATATTATCTCCTCCTCCCAGTGTAAGTGTAGCTGGTTCCACTGAGCTGGGGACCATGAGCTGCTGAAGAGAGACATGGCACCGTGATAGAGCACATTGGACTGCACTGTGAATGCTTGCCCTTACTTAATTTCACTGTTTAGCACTCATATTCCTAAAACTAATGCTGGAAGCCTTAACAAAAGGAATGAAACCACAAGGCAGAAACTGTTTTTAGCAAGTCATTACTGATGAGTATTCCAGTTGGCTGGGGTAACCTGAAGGAGATAATGAAGAACAGGCTTTGGAAGGAACCAGTCTTAGAAGCTACATCTGAAAAGATACTACTTGCTATTGACTTAACATTCTTTCTTTCTTGGGTTTTAGATTTAAAAGAGAGCTTTGGAGTCCTTCATATGTCTCACCATTATCATAATACTTGATTCACTGCTTCTTGTTGGCCAAGTTCAGCTGCTTTTTTCATGAACATACTCTAGATGTCTTCTAAATATCTACTGCAATTTTGAGTGCTGTGAAGAGTACAGCAATATAGAATTTTAAAAAATTATTTATATATTATACAGGAAAATTAAAATAGAACTGTTTACTCATACAAAGTATGAATCATCCTTTATTCATAAAAAGTAAGGATTTTGCCAGTTCGGAAAAGTGTGTGTGTATTTCTATTAAGCTAATATTATTGTGGGACTGGGCACAGGGACAGCAAGCACATCATCTTCTCTGATTTAGCACTCATGTAAAGTACCTTAGCCAGAATTTTCCAGAGAACCTGGTTCCTGCAGTTAGCTCTAGATATGTTTTGATTAATGGTTATCACCTTTTCTGGCAGGTTTTTCTGGCATTCCTCTTGGCAAGGAATTTTAAAGATGTAGGCCAAAAGTGTAACTGTGGGCATGCAGAAGTACTCTTCATCTAAGAATATCCTGGTTAAAATTGAGAAGAAACATTGGAAATGTTTCAATTCTGTTTTTCAGAAAATAGCTCTTCATGTAAATTGGCCATTAATTTGCTTCCTTTCCAGAAAGAAAAAGTGTAGAAACAATTAAAATATAGTTGGTGCTGTCAGAATCCTCTCTGGAAACCCAGTTAGTGGTACAAGAATGTGGTCTTAAAAGATTACACTTCACTTAGGCTTTACTCTTCCTTTTACCTTCCCAAAAAAGCTATAGCAGGAAAGCGATCCATAAATCCCTGTGTCCACTTTATGGCATGGTGCCTCAAATGATGAATGCTGACACATTTTGATTTTAAAAAAAAAATGGAAGTCCATAAAAAAATACAATCAGCTTAGTGAATTGAATGTTGCTTCCTTAACGTTTTTTCATCCTGAACTCATTTAGTAGGGGAAATGGATATTTCATCAGACATGGATTTGACGTTCCATCACATTATACAGTAAACAGTACAAACAGTGTTATTTTTTTTAAATGGAGAAGCTGGAGGAGCTAAGACAGTAGCTGCTGTAAGGCACTGGTTATCTCATTTAAACAGATATTAAATGTAGGTGCCAGTGGTGTGATCATCAGCTGCTTCCCACTTTGTGAATAAATTGCTTAGAAGGAGTCTTTTTTCCTACCAGATGTGACCTAGATTTAGATTTCCAAAGGCAAAAAAAAAAAAAGTCTATTGTGTAAAAAAACAATTGTGGGTAAAATGCATGGTAAATGAGCTTATCTCACTTTTCCAGGTGTTTAAGCTAATATGTTACGGAATTACAGCTTCATTTATGAAAAATAATTGAGGAAAATGTTCCAGCAAATCAAATTTGGATAAAGGCTTAGTATAGTTATTGTGTTGTTAGCAAGTTTCTAAATGGAAGAAAGAAAAGGGAGCCAGCACAGATAATAAAATATAGGAATTTGTGAATCTGTGAAGAGGCTCCTGGAAAGGGTCAGGGGTAGCAGTGGTATCCCACCTGTATTGTGGTCCTGCAAAATGCCTTGGAACAATATAAAGAACTATATTGCTGACAATGCATATGAAAGCAGAATTTTTTGTTAAAAGACCAAGCATTGATATCTGTTGGCCCTGGATAAGATTAATGGCATTAGTAGGTTAAATGTATAAACATCAAAAAAATAACACCTTTATTCTTTTTCTCATTCCTATTTTTCTTTTATCAATTCCATAGGGGCTGCCACTCGAAAACCAGACCCAGAGCCTGAGAAGCAGACAGACCACACTGTTAAAATTGCTGGAGTCATTGCAGGCATCTTGCTGTTCGTCATTATATTTTTGGGAGTCGTGCTGGTAATGAAGAAAAGGTGAGTAATTAGTGGATATTTTCTATGTCCATATTCATATTGCATCTCCTACAGCAGTACTCAGTTTGATATTGGTAAAAGTATCCAGCCACCTTTGTACCCACAGAGAATTGATGTTTGTGGCTTTGTTTTGTATATAACAACTCGAGGTTAATGCTAGATTCTAGCACTTCTTACATCAGCACTGCCTGATGGACTCTAATAATGGGAGAGTATCTGGTGCTGTGTGAGTCTCCACCCTGTTTGACAGATCAGCTGGAAGCTAGATGTAGTTTCATTCTTGCATGTAAAGGAAATCCTTGGTCAAACAGGAGCTAGAGCTAAGGTAATTTGTGCTAAGAATGAGGTCTGTATTGTTCTGCATAAACTTCATTCCCTGAAGCAATGGAAAATGTTACAATGATGCTGAATGTTTCCAAATGCTGGTTCAACACACTCAAGCATTGAGATTGCTTTGCCTTGAATATCGTTTGAAAACTGCTACATTATTAGGAGTATAAGGCTTTTAAAACTGTCTTTCTCAACACCGTAAGAGATAAAATAGTAACAGGAAAAATATAGCTAGAGAGGTGGCACAGATAAGAAAAAAGCTCCATATGATCTTAGAAGCTTAGTCTAGATTGTGAGAAATTAATTAGCAAATAGAATTAAGGTTTTAGGTTCTATAATGAGCAGTGCAAGATTTGCAGCTGTTGGAGGTAGGGTTGGGAATGTGAAAGTGCTGTGTAAAGGAGCTGAGTGACAAATTCTCCTTCCACTTCTGCCACAGTCTCTTACTGTGTCCCATAACCCCTCACCTCCTTACTATTCCCCTTGAATTATCCCCCTTTTCCCTCTGAGAGCAATCCTGGCCTGATTTGGCTCACCCCAGCCCTGTGTGATTTAATTGTATGTTAACTAGTGTGGCAGGTCTGAGATAGTCCAAACCCCTGAGCTGCCTGAATTTCTTCCAGAATTTGAACAGTGGAGGCGCACAGCAAAGGAGGCAGCTGCCTGACAGTGCCTCAGGGCAGGCAACAGAAGTAGCTGCTTTTCACTTTCCTTGAAGACAGAGGCAGGGCTGTGACTTAGAAAGGCTCTGTGGAGAGAAAGGCAAGCTGTGGCCAGGGCTGGGGGCTAGGTCATGACAAGAGGTAGGTAAAGCACTCAAAAGCTGCCATACAGAAGAGTCTGAGACTTAAGCCCCAGGGTGAGTCTGACTGGGGCAATGGAATTGGCCCAGTAACCAAGTCTGCTCAATAAAGTACAGTGGAGCAGAGTTGAAATCTGTTCTGACTTTGCAGTACTTTTTTCTTCCCACTTCCGATTTCTTGCATCATTCATACCTTCAGTTTTAACAGCTGAACTCCCAAACTCCTCCCTAGGGCCAGACACAGCACTTGGCATGCAGGGAGGAAGGCTTCTTGGATTTTCTGGCCAATCCTTCTTCACACAATTCCTAACCAGCATTCATCATTCTCTCTCTTCAGTTCTGAGCCTCTCCTTAAGTGTTCCTGCCAAGGGTAGAATGTATTCACCCAAGGGAGACAAGTTATTCTTAATCTTGAAGGGAGAGCATTGCAAAATGATCCAAATAGTTTCAAAGTGAAAAAGGTGTCTGGGTCTCCGGCTAAATGGATGCTATGCCAGCTCCTGCTTAATTCTCTGGAGAAAAACTCTTTGATAATCTAATTATTAGAAGCAGGAGGGCTCAGATCCTAAGTGTTTGCATTAATGCAGAAGGATATTTGATTCTGTCTACGACAGCGGAGTAATTATTATTCATAGTAATTCTGTTGTTAAGAGAAAAAGTGCATTATGTGAGCTTCCTTGGTTTTTAGAATAAATCTGCTTGTGACAGAGATGGAGCTATTGAAAACACAAGTCCAGGAACTCTGTTGCCAAATACACACAATTTCATTGTGTAGTACAGAAAGAATGATACCAATAACTTAAACATGTCCCAGAATGAGGCTGCAGCCTTGAACAAAACAAACTGAAATGAGTTGAAGTGAATATTAAAAAGAAAGGATGGTTCATTTGTGGAACAGGATGTGACTAGGCTTTAATGAGAGTTTTGGGAGGTGGGTATATTGTGTCCCAAGCCTCTTAAAGCATCTGCTGTAGCATAGAGGATCTTGAATACAATTACACTCATGACTTAAGCAGAAGATGAACCAATTTTTCAGTAGATTGTTATTGGTGCATTAATTCACTAGGCTGCTGAGGGCCCCTATGGTTTCACCTTCGTTCAGTTACTGCGTATATATTATGCATTTGAAGAAAAAGTATAAATCATGCCACAAGCTTAGTGTGACTGTGGTGGTTTTGCAGTTCTGTGAAATTTTAGGTGCTACTTTGGGAAACAGTCTTATCAAGCTAGTGAGCCGTTTGACTTCTGCACTTGATCATTTTCTTTCATTTACTTTATCAGGAGCTTTACTGGTGTAAAGATCTGAGTGAAAAATAAAATAGCACCTCGTAATTCAGTGGCACCTTTCCCCTGACAACCACTTTGTTCTCTGCACTATTATGTGGGCTACAACGGTGGGTCTCACTGTGCTGAGTCTACGTGCTTTGAAACTTGTCTTGTTTGGAGTTGGCTACAGCAAAATCCCATTCACATTCTGCTATCCCAAGGCATATCCCAAAGCAAATGTGTTATTCATTCTTCCACAGAAAAGAGTCTTGTGTACTTCATCTCCAGATTGTACCAATAGGGACTCTGTCCTTGGGGCTTCACAGTGCCTAATTAACTTAATACCAAACCATTTAATTCCATTGTCAAGAGATTTAAAAAGTAGTTTCACTTGTGTTATAACCATGACTTTGTCCAGCACATTCCTTAAATAGCCACCTCATTTCATTCAACAACCATTCTTTGATTGGTTGGTGCCAGGCACCACAGATTTTCACAGATCAGTTTCTTGAACTTTTTATTCAGTAGCCAAGTAGAGAAGACCACCATTCAAGGAGGTTTTCAGTGCAGCACAGATGTGCTTTGGATATGCTCATCATCAAAGCAGTATGTAAAGTTCTGCAAATATTAATAGTTATTAAGCATCATTATTAGTTTCACTATGTAATTGTCTTCTGAAGTAGTTGTATCATAAACCAGTGAGATTAGGTGGCCTAGCAATTCAGTGCATGGTTTGGAGTCACTAGTGAGGGTAGAAACATCATGAATGCTGAAGCCTTTTCTGTAGGGATACTCAGCTTTTAACTGAAGTAAACCAAATTTGTAAACTTGGCACATGGGGCTGGGGAAGACTGTTAGTGCTTTCCTCTTTATCTCTCCACTTGGTTGTTCATAGTTCTTTATCCATTCTGTTCTATCTTTTCTTTATCCATTAGCATTGCTGCATAAGGGTGTTGTGTAATGCGGTCTAGGAACCTGCAACCTATTCCTAGCACCAGTATGGTCATATCAATGAGATGATTCTTCTCTGTGAAATTAGAATAGTGCCAGTAGGCTTCCCTCTCTCCAGATATCCTCTGTATCGCTCACATAAGAACTAACACAAAGTTAGATGAAAACGATACATGTGTTTCCACAAAATTGATCCACAATAAAGTGGACTTTTAATCTGGTCCTGAATGTTAAATCTTGGGCAAGACCCAGTCTTCAATGTACTTGCATAGGATTTTATAAAAACATTAAAAATAAAGAATGCACTAAGTAACTTCATCTTTTGGTCAACTTAAAGTGGAGCAGTGAAAGTGAGAGTACTGTTGCTACAACCTCTGGAAAAGCAATAGCAATTAAATCAAGACTTGCATAAATTAGACCCTTACTGCTTTATTTTCTCCTTCCTTTTTTTTCTTTCTTTATATTCTATTTAAGTTAAATTTTAAAATTTTGCATAAGCTGGTAAATTAGTGGTTCGGCATTTGCTTAAAAGCCTGGGGCAGCTGTATCCATTGGGGTTGCCATTTTGTTGCTGCAGTAGGAGTGCAGGAAGGAAGCAGTTATTAAAATTTTATTCCACTGGCTTCTAATTCAGTTGTAAAATAGAGTTTTTCTGATCATAAAAAGGCTATTTTGTTTTGCCTGGTTTTAGTTTCTGTTTTCAGCTGTCTCTGTGCCTGAGCCTTCCATGAGTTTCTAATATATGTAATTGTGGCATCTGTTTAAGTCAGAGACCTTGGTTCTTGGCAGTGGATAAGGAAGGGTTTTGCACTCAGTGGAGCTGGGCTGGGAATGCATTGTTCCCATTCCCTGATAGCAAATCAGGCTGTTCAGTTAATACGTACACCTTTGCCAACTATTCCAAACACTTAGGATGGAAATTGAAGATAATAAGGCAGAAGGAAAATTCCAGCCTCCTCTCCCTGAACCTTGTTTTTCCCTGTAGGCCAACTACAAAAGAGAGATGATGAAAGAAAACACTGAGGTAATGACGCAGTTCCAAAAGTTTCCATTCTGATGGGTCAATCCTTCTGCAGCCAGCCCCCTGTGCTGATTTTGGTACATTTTACAGTGGGGCCTTATTCTACAAGTGGTATTCATGAATTTAATTTATGTCTTCAGTCCTAAAGGAGTTAAAAGTGCTTAATATTGTCACTATATGCAGAAACAGTTTATTGACGTAAAATAACCTCACTACTGAGAAGTGACTGAAGAGCTATGCTCATAAGAAAATTTGGCCTAAGTTGGCCAAAATCTTTGCATCAGTCTTTTTAACAGAAAAAGACTTTTCATACATAGACAAAAACGTTAGTTTGTATTCATTATGGAGGAGGAAAAATGGAGCTTGTCCATATTTCTTAAAAAAGCTAAATCCATTCAGTTAGAAATGGTGCTTCAGCATATGGCCTGAAATGCTTGTATAAAACTTGCAAGTACAAATTTTCTGCAGGATCTTAACATGTTCTTTTTACCTGTTTCTTTCAGTGTATGGTATTTTTGAGAGTCAAAACCTTGATGCTCTTTTTCAAGGACTTTCATATGGAAAATCTCACAACTATAGCAATATAAAAATAGCTGGAGCTTGAGACTTGCAATTTTTCTCATGTTACACAAATTCTTAATGGGACATTTACACACAATAAAGTTGCTGGATTTTCAGCATTTTTTCCATAAGAAATAATTTATCTCTATAACATATTTGGCAGAATTCTGCATATAAGTACCAGCAGGGCTTCACTGATTAATTGTATTTATTGTTGTTTCTCATATTATTATACATCTTTTAGAAGTATGAGAACATTTGTACTAATTGCATTAAATCTCTCTCGTGGGCAACATATGGCAAGAAACAGGGTTGGCAGTGTCATGAGATTCTAAATCAAAGTGAGAGAATGAGTAATTCTGAAAAGAAAGGTAGGGGGAAATATAATTATGACTGAAATAGGAAACAATAGTGCAGGTAAGTGCTTTGATAGGACCTGATCCCATGTTCCCTATGGAATGCCAAGAGGATTACAACTGTTTTGCAGCTTACCCCTTACTCTATTCTTAGGTATCTTTTAAAACTCAACTTTAGCAGGTATATGTTTTCCAGATGTGCCATGTGATTAAATATGCAGTGTGTAGCATCCTGTGTTTGAACATTACTGTTTGCATCAGAAAAATGGGAATAAAAACTGGGAAATATTTCTAACGGCATCTTCACACAAAGAAGATGAGAGAGAAAATTTGATGAAAGCCTGGTTTTCAAAGGGACGCCTGAAGCATGTAGCCAGAGGCGAGTTAACGTTAGTTATAGTCCTTTGCAAGGCCTGTTTACATGTTTCCTCTGTAGTCAAAGGGCTGCATGCATGTGCTGTACAAATTACAAATGCCTACATGGTTCCTTTCAGTCTTTTATCTTGCCAACATGTGAATGCTAGTTGACATTATGCTCAGAGATGTTTTAAGATCTCCAGCCTTCTTTTAATTGCAGTCAATATATGGAATTCATTTGGGTTGAAACTTGCCCTTTCTGGAGGGTTGCAGTCCTGCTTGTAGTGGGCTCATAACTGAGGGAGGGAGGGAAGGATGTAAAGCACAGGAGCATAGCTGGAGGGCTTCTATGCTTTGTGCTCACACAGAGCATGTCTGGGTGGAGTATCTGGCTGTGCAAGAGGTTGTGCAAGGCTGACTGAGCCCATATTTGTCAGGGTGGTGGTGCTAGGTCTCCCAAGTTGTTCTTTGTGGCATTCACATGGTCAGGAATAACATGGATACAGGATCTATTCTTATTTTTATCTCTGCCACATGGAAATACCACCGATATAATTTTAGCCCAAAAGGATAGATTTTTTATTTGCATGACAGTATCTTTCCCTTCTGAATTTAAGAGGTTATTTAAAAGCTGAAATATTAAAAGAGCTGTGGCCATTGATTTTCCCCCTCTGTAAACAAAGGCAGAACTGACTGCCTTAAGTAAAAAATGGGATAGGCTAAGATTCTACAGTGCTATGACAGGAAGAGGAGCTGTTTAAAGTGTATTCTGAAATTCTATATTGCTAAGCTTCTAACACCGTGCTAAAATTTCTATATCCTTATTCCTAATGCAGCTGAGGTGTAATCAGAAGTGGTTTAGCACTTTAATTGGGAATGTTTGTGTGTATAGTGTATGCAGATATGAACAGACATTAAATACCTAACATTATTTAGTAGGTGTACCTTAAGGTGGTTTGATTTCACAGTTGGAGATGCATTATATATTGTATTGCTCAAAGTGTTATGGAGATTGGATATGTCACCTGGCTATTCCAGAAACATTACATGATATGCCAAGATATACATTCTTGCTACCTTTCATTTGTGTCACCAGTTCAGGTCTCAGTTTCATCTTGATTTTTCATACATTAATATTTGACTTTTCTTTCCTTCCATTTCATCTTTTCCACCACTGCCTAATCCTTCCACCATCATGGCAGAAGAAGCTATCACTCCTACACTTATTACCTGTAAGTAACTTCTTTGTCATCAGAGACACACTATCTGCCATTTTGTTCCATGCCTAAGTAGTGAATGCTAATAATGAAAGTTCCTTTATAAAAACATACTTTGTAAAAGTTTCACCGAGATAAAAACAACATGATCAATAATGTAATGAAATATTTAGCTTTATAAGACTTTCTTCTGTCTCATACTGTGCATTAGAGTCCTTTGAATAACATTATGTAAAGAATTTTCTTAATTGAGAAGTAGTAGGTATAAATATCACTGCCATGTCAATGAGAAATTTTTGTGCCTAAGTAACTATTCTTAGAATTTATTTAGTAGTTTCTTTCTTGTTTGTACTGTTGAACTTGCAGCATTGGTTAGACATGTACAGGCATTTCCGTTTGTTGCTGTGTACATATTACTAGTTTATTATGAATAGTTGGTCATGCATAAACATCATAAGTTACCATTTCTGGAGTGAATTTCAAAGGAGAGAGCACTAAAAAATGAGGGCAGGATGAAGCATAACTTTCAGTAAGTAACAAATTTTTTGTTTTGATGCAGTCCTTAGTAATACCATTATATGCTTCTTTATTTACCCAAAGCCTCGCTTCATTCCCTGTTGTCAGCAGGTGATGAATGAGAAGGGTTCTTCTGTGAATTTAGAAAATCTCTTTCTGAGGCTATTCACTTTTACTTGCTTTCCAGGTACAAGGAGTACATAATAGATTAGCAAAATACTAGGGGTCTTGCTTAGTTGCAAAATGAGATGTGTTTAATCTTGTGTAATCCTGTTGGCCAGCAGCAGAAATCAGCTGTTCAGCAGTTATCTGTTTCCTTTAAACCTCAGATTTAAAAGTCACGGAAACCTATGAGGTATTTTTACATAGTTACAGAAGTTGAGGTTTTACTTGCATTAGGTAAATTTTAGTACCAGTTTTTAAGTACATATGATGGTAGCATACTCTTGAAAGGAACATATTTCAGCAATGTTTCTTATTTAAATGCAATATAAAGTTTATCGTGTTCCCTCTAGCTGCGCTTCAAACTTTTTAAATGCATATTGTTTCAGTTTATATTTTGAAAAAGTATCAAACATTTATTTATAGAATTTATTGAAAAATTATTAAATTATTTCTATCTTGAACACTTGGTCTTCAAGAAACCAAGCAGAACTATTCTTCAAATGAACTGTAGCAACTAAAATCTAAACCTCATAACTGAAATTCTCTAAGACTTCACAATACATGGAAACTGCTCATGTGGTTGGTAAATCAGATTACCTTATTTGGCACTTTGTGTATAGTGCAGTTTTTGTAAACTGTTGTTTAAAGAGATATATTAATGTGGAGATCAGAAAAAATCAGCTTTTTTCACAGCTCTTCCAAAAATTATTTCTGTTCCTGAGATGAAGAGACATACTTTCCATGAAATACACCTTAAAAAAATAAATTCAATTTGGGACCATTTAAATGTAGTTCTTAAAAATGTAAAAAGAATATAATACAGCAGTCACGTAGCATGGTCTTGCCTTAATAAGTAAATATATTTAAATTTATATTTTAATATGATTCATGTCTCAAGGCTGAGTCAAAAACAAAATTGAAACAGATGGAACATTAAATGAAACAGTTTCATTATTTAGAGAAATTGGATTATATTTTTTTCTCTCTTTTTCCACAGACAAAGGAAAATGCCTGAATTGAAATGGTTTTACAAATAGGTTTTGTCCCTAGTTTTGCAGTCACAGAGACTGTTAATAATGGATGGAATAGGGCATCTCAGGATTATTTGAAGTACTCTCCTAGTGACTTGAAGAAAAGATCTTTTTGTTAGTGTGATACAAATTCAGTAACTTTGTAGCTTGTTGATTAACTCTTCCGAAAGCAATTGCGGGATTTTGACCTCATACCTCATGTTTTGTTCCCCATCTGGCAAAAGAAGGGAAGTAAGAGCCCTGAAAAGTGCAGTCAAGATGGGCTGTCAGTAGGAGGAAATACTTTGGACAAAATTCTCCACCTGTTTACGCATCACACAATTTCACCGAAATTGGTGGAAATCTTAGGATGAATGCAGGATTCATTACAGTTTTATTTTTAGCTGAGGAAGTTGGTATGGATTATAAAATGTTCTATATTTTGAGAAACATAATTTCAAGTACTCTGCCATTGCTAATTTACCACTTCTATACTGAGTGTCATATTCAAATTTACTGATTAGTCATTGTAAATGCAAGCTGTAACATCCAAGTGAGCATCTATGCACTGAAATAGTTACTATTGTCTTGTGTGCTGCTTTCCTTGTGTGCTGTGGGCTCCTTTTCCCTAGCAGACTGCAAGCTCTGCCACTTCTAGATCCATCCTAAATTAAAATTTAAAAAGAAAAAATTGGCAGATGCCTAGAGCTGCTGATGAATCATCAGAGGTGGACCTACAGCTGTGCATGTTTGGCAGAGAATTATTTCTATTTTATCTTGTGTTTACTAGTTATCCAGTCAATAGATATTACAGAAAAAAAGAGTTGAGTACTGCTATTGAGAATTCTTTTTAATGGGCCTAAGAACCTCTGCCAGTCTTTCCTCCCACTCTTGCATTCCTGATATCTGGTGCATTTTTTACCTTTTGCCTCAGTCAGGCAGCAGATTTTTTTTGGGGTTTTTTTTTGTCTGAACATAGTTAGTTCTCCATAAGTTCTTTTGTTCTTAAGATCAGAGCAAATTTCGTAGTTCTCATTAACTCTGCAGCAGGTCTTTTGAGTTGGCAGTTGACTCCAGGTGGGGAAAAAAAAAACAATGGAGATGGTGGCATTTGTTACACTGGCAATGAGTGATGTTCTCAGCATGGGAGGTGGCACTGGCACAAGTGCTTGCTCCTGACACATTTTCTGATGGGCAAAACCCCTGTGCCATGGGCTGAAGAAAGAAAAGTGCATTAGTATTTTGTTGTGTAATTATGGTTAAATGGACTAGGCAAGCCTGTTGCTGAGGTGATAGAGAGTGCCACTGTGCTGACCATTGGCCTTTTGTATTTGAGATTTTCATTTTTATAAAGATTCTGCCATTGGAGCTCATTAATCATTTGTCAGGAGCTAACAACTACATTTCATGAAAATTAAAGCATCAGAAAAACAAACTGAGTGCTTGGACCAGACACTGTTGCCTGACACTGTTGCCTGATAGTTTGGCCAGTTCAACTTACCCCAGATTCTTGGCAGGTAGTCACAGATTTTAGCTTTTATAAGTTCCTTTCTATAAAAGATTTTATTATATTGCTATGAGTAGGATGTAGGATGTACACCAAATTAAAATGCAAAGTTGTGAAGGCAGCTTTTGATGCTGTTCCTCAGTTTGAGCTTGATACCAAAATGATATGTTATGATTATTATTGAAATTAAGTACTTATGCAACAACAGTGCTGCACAGCAGTTAGGTGTATAATGTTATATTTTTGTGCCTTTTCACATGTCATTTCAGCTTGTAAAAGGTGAAGTAGGGAAATAGGAGACAATTATTGCCCAATATTCTTATACAATGCTAATCATGTTAAGATCTTAATAGTGTGGAATCTGCTGTTGTGTGTCCCAGCAGTAATCATCTGGTTAGGTGCCCTAGAACAGGAGTGCATCACAGATGCATCGTCTGTATGGAAATCTCAATCCCAAAGCCTAATGCTGTATTAAAATATTAATATAATAGACTGTATAGGACTAAAGGCTCTATTGCCTGGTGCTTGGTGTACAACACAGGGGACAAAATTCCTCCTGCAAGAAAGCTAATTCCACAAACATGGAGCTTTTTCATATAAATGTGAATGAAAACATATCCCACTTTTCATGAGAATTTGATCAGTTGGTGCTCAGTTTAAGTATGCTTTTCTTGTGTATCTAGCTTGAGCTCAGGAGCCTGGCAGTCTGTTCTCAGTTTAGTTCTCTTGTTTCACTAGCAGATATTCAGTGTTGGCTTCTGTATCTCTGTACAGAGACTTAATTTCTAGCTCATTTGCCTGGTCCCACTGCCATTGACCTAATACTTAGGGCAGAAAGCACAAGGTTAGTAGATTTACAAAATGATCCTGATAATTAAAGTAATACTGTATCAAAAAATCAGTAGTGTCAAAACTCTTAACAGCGATTACTGTATAATTCCAGAGAATATGTAGTCTTCACATTTAAAACTCCTGTAGTAATTCAAAAATAGAGAAAGAGGTTAGAAACAGTCTTGTTTTCTCAACTGTAGCTGCCCCTGGAACCAGAACAAGATGATGTTTGCATCTTGAAGGTGGAGGAGAGCATTGAACAGAAAAACACAAATGTGTTTGAACTGTTTGATCTGTTGGATTACACCTGTGATCTCCTGCATCTTTAAATATGCAGAGTTACATAGGCTTGTATCACAGGATCCTGTAACCAGAAATAACCATGGATTTCTGTAATTGTCTTGTAAGTTAGACTTACATGATATGGAGATGTCCAAAGAGATTTGTTGCATGTTGCAAAGTCTACAGTGCTGACATACTGAAATCTTCAGATAATATTTAGTGTCCAAAATAAGGTAAGGAGGGTGTTCTACTAAATCACCATTACTAAAAAACACATTTTTGTGCTATGTGCTGTGCTATGTGCTTTGTGTACAGATGTGCAATATCTAGCTTTTATGCACAAATAGCAAGCAAGGTCAGAATTGGTATTTTATTTTTAATTAAAATACATGACATAATTTTTTTTAATCTATCCAAAGTCATTATTTCTTATAGTGATTCCTTGTATCTTCTAATTTGTTTGGATCTGACGGTATTGCTTTATAGCCAAGGCTTACAGGATAGATTCACTGTAGAAAAAACTGTAAATAATCCTTAACACACTGTAAGTAATTATTTTTTAAAATTTTAAAATTTTATTAGCTCTTTCTGAAGTGTGAAGGAGTGTCCAGTGTTTTCAAGGGCATGTCTCTGTTTCCTCTTTCTTGTACCCTCTGTCATTAGTATTGTTGCTGTTACTGTTTGTTTTCTTATCTCATTGCTGTTTCCAGTAAATTGTTTTTATCTCAACCTTTACCTTTTGTGCCTCCAGTTCTGCTCTCCTGCCCACCACAGGGAGAGAGAGAGGGGAGCTGGGAGTGGAGTGTGTCTTTGATTTGGAGTGGTTTCAGTGGGAACACTAAATTGGAGAATGCCATTCCTAAACCACAACATAAATTACTGTCTGTGCTCCATTAGTGTCAAGCAATAAATTTGCAGATGAGCTGAGGTTTGGAGACTAATGTGTCCTTAGAGGAGACACTATTTGTTTGGTGAAGGTACCAGACATTTAGTGAGGGAAACAATGTAACTGTAGAAAAAAATANTTTGTGCCTCCAGTTCTGCTCTCCTGCCCACCACAGGGAGAGAGAGAGGGGAGCTGGGAGTGGAGTGTGTCTTTGATTTGGAGTGGTTTCAGTGGGAACACTAAATTGGAGAATGCCATTCCTAAACCACAACATAAATTACTGTCTGTGCTCCATTAGTGTCAAGCAATAAATTTGCAGATGAGCTGAGGTTTGGAGACTTTTGTGTCCTTAGAGGAGACACTATTTGTTTGGTGAAGGTACCAGACATTTAGTGAGGGAAACAATGTAACTGTAGAAAAAAATAAATACTTAGGCAGCCCAGAGACATCTTTGTTCTTTCCATGCTATTAAAAGCTTTGTGCTGTTTTCTAAACTAATACATGGGATTTGAATTGAGTAGTGAGATTGCATTTAGAAATTGTGGAATCCATATACTCTTGTAGGATAAGCCTGAAAGCCTGTCTTTCCTATATATAACACTGAGACATGATACATATACGTGGGAGAGAAAGAGATGATAGTGACAGCTATGTGTATGTAAGAAGTTACCATTGTATTTGAGTATTTGTGTTGCCATCCCATGTGACTCCAGAGGTACTGTTACCAGGGTGGCCTGTCTTCCCTATAAAACCATGTATTGAATAAATTTTCAATTAGCCTGTTGACACTGGGTTTTAGCTTTCTTAAAAATTTGATTCCCAAATCAATCATGCTTGCTGTCAACAGCAGTCATTCTAGGCACTGGGATTTTGCCATTATCAACCATCACTGTTGAATTACACTTTCAATGATGGTATAAGGTGAATAATTTTCATTCACTTTGTTTCAAACTTTTCCCTCAGGAAAAAAAGGTGCTATTTATGTGGTTTTTACTCTGAAATAGCATTTCTGTCTATACTGATAGCTCAAAAATTAATTTAAATGCTTCCATTTTAAATAGACAAATAGGAAGGTGAGTTTCATATTTTAGTATTAGTATCTATTTTACAAGGGAGTAATGGTGTTGGAAACTTAGTTTCTCTAAAAGCCAAACCTGCCATTACACTTTATGTGATTGTAAATGTGTTAACAGAAAGTACAGAATTTATGCCGCATATTAAGACCAAAACTCACTTCATAATTTATTCATGTTGGCCTGTATTTTTTCTAAAAGATTGAAGAGTCAGTTTTCAAAATGGCATTATGAAATATTGAACTGATTGACAGAATATGTCTGCAAAAGATGGGACTACGGGGAATAAGGTGGAGAATGCATTGCATTTCTCCTGGTCTCAAGGAGGACAAGCAGAGGAAGAATGCTTAAAGAAAAATGGGTAGAAGAAATGATACAGTGAATCTAACCCTAAGACTTCGTAGCTCCAGTAAGCCACAGGCTTAGTCACCTCTGTGCTACAGATAAGAACAACTGTAACAAGATGTTCATGTCTGTGGAGTGATGCCAGCACAGGGCACTGAAGTGTTGTAGTCATTAGTGTTGTGGTAGCTTCTACTGAGTGATTTTTTCATTGTTGTTGTTGTTGAGCTTGTTATCTGAAATCTGTTTTCTGTCACTGAATCCCCTGAGAGGTGCTTCACCTGAAATATATTTTTTGAGCCTATGCAGGGGTTGTGGCCAGGTTAATGATTATCCACGCCAAGGCAGCATCTATAACTCTTGCTTGTTAATTTCACACGGAAAATGTTCTAATCTTGGCTTCTTTTCCTACTTCACCTTTACATTTCCTTTCTTACCTAAAGTACACCTTGAGCTCCCTTGAAGAGTACACTGACAGGTCTCCAAAGGGAAGAACTGTGGCCATTTGCTTTCTGTGATGTCTAGATCACCAAAATCATTATTCATTTCCAAGTTTTCCTTCTGTCATTTTTCTTGGCCATTGATTTCCTGCACTAATTACCGCTTTCTGGCATGAGAAGATAAGGAACTGTATCTTAAGTGCTTTCTTCTGCTACTCCTGATGACTCTTCTGTTTCCACTTGAGAGTCTATGCAAGGATCTATCTGACCAGGGTCCTTCGTAAGTTCAGGGCAATATTGCACTTGCAAAGTGTAGCTGAGAAGGTTGCATCAGCTTTGAAACTGAGCATCACAAAAGCTAATCAAGCAAGGGACCAGAGGAATGGACTGTGTTGTATGCTTGCATATCTAGCAAAGCCTGCCTGGCATTTCTTCAGCCCCAGACGCTCCGTTGTGAAAGAATATAGCTTTTATGAGACTTATCTTAATAAATTAGAATCATGACTCCATTTCATTTACAAATGTGCAAGAAAGGATTTGTTGTTACTGCTATTATTATTATTATTAGACTGTAATATTTAGTGTATGCTACAGAGAGAAATCTATAGGACTGTCAAGAAAGTCTTGCATAATTCTGTCAGTTCCTGTGCCAACCAGACACAGTGATCCAAGTAAAAAGAAGCAGTACTTAGAGCAAAACAGAGTGTTGTAGGGCTTGTGCTGTAAAATATCTGCTCCTGTGGGTACTGAGCTGGTGAACATAAAGACGCACATTTATTTTTCTGTTTAGTGGCTGAAGCTCAGGGCTGTTTCTGCATTTAAATTACGATCTCTCGGTGAGATATTGAACCAAATGTCTGGGGGTGTCTCGATTATACTCTGTTCACCTGCAAAGGGAGGTAGCTTCTCTCCTTCATTCCCATTCCCTGATTCCTCTGATCATGAAAACAAAAGTTGGAGCTACCAGAGACATGTATCTTGTCTGATGAAAAGGCAAAGGAAAACATTTTCCAACCTGTGCATTTCACAGTTGAACAGGAATGAGAGAATCTGCTTTTTTCAGAGCAGTTATGCCACTCCACACCTCCTATTTCAAAGTGATAGTGTTCTTTTCTCCTGTGTTGACATCAGTAGCCCAAAATAAAATCTTCAGGTATGGATTTCATCAACACGTTCTTATTGAGTATAATATTGCACCTTCCAATATTTGCTGCAGCTACATAGTTTTTGCTTACGTTTTAGGTATAAAGGCTTATATTTTGCCATTTATGGTCCTATTTGAAAATTGTTAATGGAAAGGTCACTTCAGATCAACTAAGTTCATGGCTTACAGTGTGTTTTTGAAAGCAGATGAAATACTGAGTGCTTTGTATTTATGACTTTTTCAGGTCAGATCGTCATGTTTATGATACATGGTAGATTACAGCTCTGTTCCTTAGCTATAACATCCAGGTGTTACTGGCAGAAGGACTTCCCTTTCTGCTTACCCATGTGGGGAGGAGCCATGTCTGCACTTTAATATGATTAAGATTATATATGATAATTTAAACTAACAAAGAGTGTTAGTAAATTGTAACAGTGTTAGTAAACCAAAAGGATTACCTACTCTGTGCTCTAAAAAAATAAATTAGAGAACAGAATTCATTGCTTGCATGTCCTAAAACATGCTACCAGCAAGAACAGAGAGTATATTTTTTTTATTAAAAGGTAAATGCAGTTTCAACTTTTGATGGAATCCAAAGCACCATAAACCTATTCTGAGGGAGTAGTACTCAGCATTCATGGAAGTGACCTTAGATCCTACCATTGTTATTTTCCTTCCAACTTCTTTTTCAATACTCACCTGCCCTGCCTCCTTGTTCTCCTGGCCATTTACTTTTTCATCTGTTTATCTTCTTACTCTGTTCCTCCTTTTATTTACTCCTCCTTTTCTCTATCCCCTTTTCGTTTACCCCTGCCTCAGATACTATAATACCTGTCATGCCCTGAAAAATATTTCTTTAGGATTGCCTTGTTTTCATTCTCCTTGCTCTGCGTTTTCTCTTGGGATTTTTGCAGTGGGGATTGTTTCTTTAGTTTCCTGGGAAAACTGTACACTGTTTTTATTTGGTTGGGGTTTTTTTCTTATCTAAAAATCGATTTAGGCTTTTAAAATATTCACCTCCAGGTTGAAACACAGCATGCGATATTTTATATTCAAAAATGAAAAAAATTATCTTAAATAATTGAAAATTATTTCACCGTGAAAGCTGCAATATAACAGTAATTTTAAGAAATGTATAGAAATACCACATAGTTGCTTATGTCAAAACAAGGTAAGGCTTACTGCATTAAGCACAGCTTTTCATTTTATGCTCTCTTGTTCTTCTTTGAATCTTAACCTTCGCTCGTTTCTTTAATTTAGGAGAAAAAGCCATTAAACATAGATACTTCCTGAAAGTGTTTGCTGCATGAAAGCTTTAATTAAATCTACAAGTAAAGCTTTAAAAGAACAAGAATCAAATTAATTGCAACAAGGACCATGCATTTATTTCTGTGACAGGCCCTTGCACATTAGAGGAAAAGGCAATCTGTGTACCCTTATCGGAATTAGCAAACTCAATATCACTTTTCATTAGCATGGTAGGTCACTGCCATGCGTCTTCAGTGTGACACTGTTTACATGTTAATGACCTCACAAATGGAGTCTCTTCCAAATGGTTTGCGGTAGCAGAAAGTTGTAAATCCATGAAGTGGAATAAACTGTCCTCTGCTTTCTGCACCATTGCTTCTTGCAAGTTCCCCTCTAGACTGAGCTTCATAATTACACAACAGTATAATTAAGGCAAATTCAGTAAATGCAAATAGGGCAAAAGGATTTATGGCTAATTATGGTTCTTACAGCATACCTGAAATAAATTAATTTCTAAGCATCATTATTAGCTGACTTTGCAGTGACATGGAGTCTAGAAGTAGAAAGTAGTGTTCACAGAGAACACTCAGAGCTAGAGTTAGCATGAGTCCATGATGATATATTCAGTTTTACACGCTGACATACACACAAAAAAAACACTGAAAGGTTCGGTAAAGCATACTGTTTTAGTTGTTTGGGGTGTGATTGCTCTGTATTAGATGGGATTTTTAAGATTACAAATATATATTTTCTCCCACTGTATAATGTAATGAAACCAGCATGCTCCCTAAAATCATATCCTTAAAGAAAATACCATATATTATATCTGGTAATTTGACTAGACAGTGGAAAGCTTCACTGCATTTAAATCCTGGAATGATAAAGCCAACATCAAATGAATAAAACAAACTCAGCATAACCACTTAAATTTGATTGCCTAAAATAGCTAAAACAAGGCCCATTCTGATAGCCTGCTGTGTGAATTCCTTTAAGTGCTGAATACCCTCAGTTCCCATTGACTTCAGCACCATGCAGGATCTGGTGCTGTATTTCGATGTATTTGGATGTCTCAGCCCTGCCAGAACACAAAGCCTGTTTTCCCCTGGTCACGTACAGCCTGTACCTCCCTGGTGGTGCAACGCTCTGTGGTTCTGCTGCAGCAACCTTGGGAGGTGCTTTGCAGACAGAGAGTGATGGCTTCTACTTCGGTCTCTCACCTAATATGCAAAGCAAGTTTAATTATATGCTGTCCAGCCCTCTCTGCTACATATTTTTCCGCTTGCTGGTTCTGAGTGAAGTACATATTTTCTACATGCAGAGGTTACTAGTAAGTGTGCAGTGCCCCTGGAAGCATTTATGGCTAATCTTGCCCTTGGCATGCGTAATGTGGCTAAGTGCTAATTGAAGGTTAAAGAATAGGGATCCATCTTCTCTGTGCCTTGTGATCAGAGGGTTGTGTTCTGCATGGAATCAGGTGCAACATTCAGCTGGACAGAATTGCTAGGGTGTTGCAAAACCTAACTATATGAGACTAAAATTCGGGGGACTCCAGATTTTCTCGCAGCGTGACAAAGGACCAATAAATCACTGTCTTGTGTTTTGTAATAAATTAGCTGGTTTACTGTGTTTCATATAAATATGTGATGCTGCAAGGCGTACATGGGTAGAATGTAGATTTTATTTCATAAGGGACATTTCTTTTGTCCTACATACTTACTTCTGAAAATTATCCAGTTGAAAAATGGCCCAGTTGTACATTTTTTTCTATTAAATACAAAGAGAGATACAGTTCTGGTTAGGCAATAAGTCACCATGAATATTATTGCTGTTTCTCATATCTAATAGCTGATTAAAGCGACTTTTGATGATTTCTAAATATTGCCATAACTGCTGGCATTCAATATAAGAGAAATAAACTGAGGAGTGATGGAGCTGTGGTGACAGATTAAAAACGTGGCTGTTCAGTGAATGTCTGTCTTTGCCCTGCAATTTCCCCCCAATTTCCAGAGGTTTTGTAATTTTAATACTTCTGAAGAACTTTTCAGACCACTATTCAGTCTATAGCTTTGCAATTGTTTGCAATTGTTTGAAGTTATCCTTTCAAAAATCCTGTTGTTCACTTTTTTCCAGACAGCTTCTTCCTTACGTAAAAATCTAACAGCAATTGATTTTAAAAAAAGCTTCAAAGTAGGTTATGGAAGGAGCATCCAGAAGTATGGTTTCTGCTACCAGTGCTGATGAAAGTTCTTTGGGTGCCGTATTCTCCACATTAATTACATTTTGATTGCTATAAACTGCTGCAAAGCAGTGGTATCAGAGCTTTCAGAGGTCTGATAGTCAGAGAGGCAAAGTGCTTCATGTTTCCTTTACCATCACTTGGATTTGAGAAGATTTGATCTTTGTGTTTCTAAACAGGGAGCCAGCACTGCCAGAATATATATGTTTCTGGAATATTAGTACCTGAAAATGAGTGATGGAGACATCACCAGCCAAGTCAGGACTACCAACACACACTTGCAGAAACACGTTCTCTTAGAAGTAGCCCTTGCAAAAGCACCAGAGGAGGTGTAAAGTGTTTTCTCTGATTGTAGCTGCTTTGACATTCCAGAGTGACTGCAGGGCTGCCTTTCCCACAGTAGGAATAATCAGGATCCAAGCTTTACTGCTTAAACTCTTCGGCACATGGATTACTCTTTTGACAAAGGAAATTATCATTATGGAAGGCCCAGATACTGCAGTAGTGGGTTCCTTTTGACAAAAGCATGGAAACAGAAAAACAGCATAATGCACTAATTTAACATCTCATCATTTTCAGAAATGTATTAATAAATTAGCTAAGCATACTATGCCACTTACAGTCCAGTAATTTGCTGCCTGGTTAGAAGAAGTCATACAGCCATAGGGTGAAAATAAGATGGAAAAGGTCATATGATTAAATTAGCTCCATTCAGACAGGCATTACTTACTTTTTTTTTTGCTATGATTATAGAAGATCAACATTAACTCAAGCAAATATGATTAAGTTAGTGACCCTCAGAAATGGAAGTTAACCTCAATGATAAATAAAAGGCTACTGTCCACTATGAGCACTCCAAGATACGCTTCTCTTGGTTAATCACATCTTTCACTTTCAGCTACAAAATCTGCATTTAACTGCCATTCTGATTATTTACAAAGGAATGCACATCCTTAATACAGGATGCAAATATTAAAACTTGTTTTCCTTTTATTTTTGACTCACACTGTTTTTAGTAATACAAGAAATACCTACTCTGGTCCTAGTGCTCATTTCATTTAATATTATGCCAGATTTGTCACTATTTTCTTCTTCTGTTGTAAACAGGTTCGTCTGAGAAGTGCTGTTTTCCATGTAATTTAATCTCTTGTGTTTCCTATCACTACATTATTGCCTGGTGGGTTAAATTAATATTGACAACAGGTTAAAATTTTGGTCATATGTTTCTCCCTTTTTAATGTTGGGTTTATTTTCATTTTGTAGAGTTCCTTGGGAGGATGGGTTTTTCTTCTGCTGTGTCCTCCCAGAGTCTAGTGAAAATCTAGTCTTAATTAATAGGGTATGATTTTCACAATATATCTCTTGTATTTATCTACTCATGGAGAATCTAGGCTTTTATACTCAAATCAGTTCTCTTTTTCAAACTTTTTTAATATGGGTGAGAAATTGCAGTAGTCCAAGAAGTTGTAATACACTGAGAATAGTCACTTGATGTTATTTTGGTACTTGTGAATTTCCTTTGAAGGAAATACTTTTCTGTCTTGCATCATCTGAGAGCCAAGGAAAGTGTATATATTGGAGTAGCTAACCAGGAGCAAAACTCAGCAGGAAAGGTCACTTTCATGATTGCTTCTGAGTCACCAAAAGTTCAGAGCTAAGTTGGCCTGTCTTCATCTTCCCCATATCTCACTGCCCTCCAGAGTACCTGTGATCAAGGATTTTACCATTAGACTTGATGATCTTAGAGGTCTCTCCCAGCCTTCACAATTCTGTGTTTTTCTGTAAATATTAATGCAGATCATGTCTCTTACTAAGGGGATCTCCATGCACATAGCTATTTGTTGTAATTTTACGAAGTTCTGTGCAATTGGTTTCTCTTTGATGTTGAGAATTGTCCACATCGTAGACTTCACATCGTAGACTTCACAGACTTCACAGTGAACTCTGGCAGAAGGAAAGACAGTGAAGGACTGTCTTTTTTTTTGTTGCTTGTTTTGCTGTTGGATGCTTAATAGAAATTAAATTTTAAAAGCTGTTTTAAAAATCAGGCCAAACAGACTGGTTTGCATATTCAAGACAGCAGTGTAGTTAGCAAGGAAACAATAAGTAGTTAAATGGTTACTTAAAGTTTTTGCTTTTTGAAGGGATATCATCCCCTCAGTTTTGAGTAGTCCTTGAGAAACTGAATTGAGATACTAACTAAATCTGTCACATGCTACTTCTTCAGTATCAACTAACAAAATATTAATGTCACAGTTTCTCCTGCTCTCTGCAGGCGCTTGTTTTATTGAATTATGTCCTACAACGACACTGTCATCTTTACAGAAAAAAGTCTTTGCTTTCCTTATCTGTCCAAGGTCAGTAAGAAGGAGAATGCTAGTTTGTGTCATGTGCATGCAAGTCAGGAATGAAATGTTAAAGAGAGGTTGAATAGACCAGCAAATGTCCTAGAAGTTCAGTTGCAGTTAGTTTGCCCTTGCTTTAGCTAGTGAGAGTCATTCGACAGCTGTACTTTGTAGTTTCTTCCTTCTGGAGGATGTGATCATGCTTTGATAGCAGCCCTTAATCTATTATTAATGTAGTTGTATGTAGATCAAAACTGAAGAACCTTGGTCACGTCAGAAGGTAATGCAAGTCTATTTTTATATCATTTGAGGACGTATCTGAAGTGAAGGAACTGAAGTGCCAGAGTACTGGCATCAGGTATTTCCTACCTCTGTCCCTCTGTGCGAGCTGTAATCTGAAGCTCTGTAAGGTGTACATGTGCTCTGCACAATGAGCTTCCTCAGGTTTTTGTCCCAATACCTAGTAAATAAGTGCCTCCTTAGAGTCTTTTCCATTTGTTGATTTTGAGCTGTGGTTTTTTTATCAAGCTTTGAAGAGACATTGAGACTTGATAATCCATGTATAACAGCTTTCAAATTAAGGGGGCTGATGTAGGCCTGTGTTTTTCTCTAATACCATCATTACAGACTACTGTAGAAGTAATGCAGTATGAGCGATGTTCACTCTCTCATCCTGAAGTGGGCTTTTTATGGGTTTAAGATGATGTAACAAGCTATAAAACTTCGCTGCAGAAGAGCTCCTGGCCTGCTATGACCTCATCTTCAAACAAGCTTTTGCCCTCCTTTTGCACTGGTCAGTATCTTCACAATTCAGCTCTTCATATGGCTATTTTGTAGCTCAGCAAAACTTTTTGAGAAGAAAATTTGGAAGCTGGTGCTAGGGTGCCTCAGGGTGTTTCCCTCTGCTTGTAACAAGTCTCAAGAGGTGAGATGATTACAGCTCCACATCTTTACTACGGGAGACCACTGAAGCAGCACACAGACACCTAACAGTGAGACAGGAGACAAATGACTGTGAACTGGTGACAGCCAGCGGGCTGTATCATCCCACTCACATTCTGATGCTTTCCTGCAAGACCCAGCGCATCCTTGGCTACTGAGTCCTTCTTGCAGGAGCTCCACTGCAAGACAGATGGACACCATATGCACTAGTTTTTTGAGTATGCTGGTTAATTTGGATCCCAAACCCTCTGGACTTTGGGATGATCATTCTCAGTTTCATCTGAGAGCCAGGATGAAGTCGGGGTATGCACCAGACTACTGGGACTAATGAGCAATCCTGGTTTCCTCAGTTTAGCCATAAGCTAGGACACAGCTCTATGCTTCATCAAGGAACAAATGTGTCCCCAAAAGGAATAGCTAAGGAAATGTCCCAGGAGGCAAACCAGTGAAGGAAAATATATGTGAGACAGAGGTAGCACTTTCAGTAGAAGGAAAAGCATTCATCTGACATCCTCATCTAACAGTACCTCAGCTGCTGACAAATTTCTCTTACAGCTTAACATCCACACGTATCCATTCAACCAGAAAAATAATTAGCTGGTACCACATGGACTGTAATTTTTGGTGATACAGCAGCAAAAGTATTCTGTGGAAGGAGGAGTAACTGTGATCCTTCTCTTCTTTGGATGCAATACCCACACACCTTGTCACAACCTTGTGCCAGAGAGTCACCCTGCTAGTATTGCTGAAGTGGAGATGGCTACAGCAGGAACTTGAGACCTGTCACCTGTTGGGGTTTGCTATGATAACATAACTTACTCTTTTTCCGTATATGGTATAAAAAGCTGTGAAAAAGGAGGTGGCAGAGGTCCACAGAAGCTTCAGGATGGCCCAGATTTGAAGTTGCAGCTCTTGGTGGTGAAGTCTGTAACATAATGCAACAAGACATTCTGTTATTAAATTCTGTCTTTGCAAATCTAAGGGAACAGGGCTGTGTTATGTTTCCTTCACCGTCTATCGGCTCCACTACAAGACAGTGTCATATCTTTTATTACTAGTACTGGAAAATTCCTACAGTAGCTAATTTACCAGTGACATATAGACATTTAAACATGTCAGCTGCATTTTTCTTCTTCTTATATGCTGCTTGGAGTTTATATACAGATGGCATTTTTATGCTTATATCTAATAGCTATTAAATTTTCCTATGCCTTATTTCTTTTGAATGTCTCTTTACCAAGCCAGTCAGCTTTTCATCTCTGAAGCTAAAAATAAATGTTTATACAGAAATCAGAAGAGATTGAAATTACGGGTTGATTCACAAACAGAAAAAAGAAATTACACAGCTTTCATTAATTATTCCATGGATACTTTTGTTTGTGGGAGTGGTGCATTGAGCATCTGTTTTTTTCAGTCCTGAAGAAAGTTAAGTAGCTGAAAACACGAGATCAGAGAGAAACAAGCCAAAGTTGCACATTGCATTTAGTCATAGGAAATATCACTTCTTGTATTACACTGAAAGAGGGATTGCATATCCACAGCTGGAATTTTTGCTACCCTTTATTGTAGCAGCAGCAGCTGCCATTTTTCTATTCCATAGCATTAAACCAACCCATAATTTTGCAGCAAATTCTGCCAGAAATGTGCATGTGAATACTGATACTCTATACTGAACCAGGCCTCAAAATCTTTTTTCATTCTTGGCAACATGTAGAATGTTAAAGGAAATGGCATTTTCACGTCGACCCGGAAAAATAATGGTAAAAAACCGTAATCTTGTGGCATTTTCAGGTGTTAAATGAGTTTACAAGGAGCAAGAAGGATGAGTAGTTCCCAAGAAAATGACACTGCAGCCATAAAAAAAGGAAAGAGCGCTGTACTTTGGGCCTTTCAGTGGTCCTGGAATTGAAGATAATGTTCATTTTCAGAAAATGCATTTTTCTTACCTTTACTTGGTTACATGTGATAACAAGGTTAAAAGTGTGATAGATGAATGAGCTTCCAGAAGGAGATTTGATGCAGCAGTATAGAAAGCTGCATTTCAGGAAGAAATTCCATGGAAGATTTTAAAAAGAATGATGTTTCACAAAGAATATAAGAAGCTAAACTAGAAGCAGAATTCTGTATCTTAGTCTATTTTTTACCCAAAAAAAACCAACAAAACAAAACAAAACTTGAGCTGAATGTGTCCTTCAGCCATCAGGTGTTCTTTATTCATGTATGTGTGGCTTGCACATAGTGCAATTTGTTTATTCAGTGCTCAACCTTCATCCAAACATAAGAGCATTGACTCCAAGGACAGAGAATTCTTGCTATCAGTACTGTACCTCGCTTACTTATGAAGGTTCTTCCCTTTTGCCCCGCTCAGATCGATGCAGCACTATTTCAAGCACCTGATGATTACTCTCACATATGCAGTTATGCCACACAGGTCTAAGATAAATCAGAACTGCAGATGAACCTCACATTCAGGCAACTATTTGGTAGGTAACTTTTAGCAAAGACACAGACCATCTTTCTGAAGAGACCTGGTGAATTGCAGAAAAGCTAAATCCAGCCAGCACAACTTACTAAGAGAAGCATCCTACCATGCCAGTTCTGTAGTACCAGTTTATTTTGACACAACTGCTGTTCTCTCCATAACTGCCAGTGAGTTCATGTTCACCTGATACTTACTCATTATACAGCTGGCAGTTAATAGGCTATTTCTAAAGTCAGGTGGCTGCATCTCATCTTTCAGCTAGACTTAGTCCTCAATCTTTCTCCTTTTTGTTAGCTAAGCTCCTCACTTTGGAGCTACTCACAGCACATGGTGATACAGCAAAGCTGCAGTGTGTTTTCACAGAGATTATTTTTTCTGTTGCTTGGAAAACAGTTAATTATTTGAAGATCAGTTGTGTAAATAGTATTTTCACATCAAATATGTTCATATTTTTTATGCCAGTGAAGTAGAAACTGAATTTTTAATAATGGAGTTGAATGTCAGCAGATGTACAGCAAAAAGAAGAGAAATCCAAAACAAATCAATTTATGATGTTTTGTAAACTTAGGTAATGCCACAGTTAACACCTGTCCTATTAGCAAGTAAGAAAGCAAAAAGTAAAATGCTTTCTGTCTGTTCTATTATGAGCTACAAGGACAAAATTTGATGGAAACAATATACACCAACTTTGTGAACAGGAATACCTTGACTTCTCTAAAGTAGCAATGGTAATTTATTAGGCCTTGTTTCTTTCCTGTGATTGCAGCAGAGGAATTGTTACTTGTCTACTCAGTTTGAAAATGGCCTGGGCATTTGTTTGTAGTTAACAAAAAGATGATGTGGAATTTTTTTCTGAGGTTTTTTTCTCCGCCCGTGTCTGAGGTACCAGCTATGTATAAATTCCCACCATATATTCAGACCTCTAGAGAGGAGCAGTGAAACTCATGATAAGCCTTTTTATAAATCTTTGTTTACTTGTAGCCGTTTCTTTGATAAGCTTGGGCTGTTCTGAACATTAGAAGTATCAGTAGGTAAGCAGATACAGGCTTACAGAATAATTTAAGTTGGAAGGAACCTTGCGAGGACAGCTGGTCTGGTGACACTTATCCCCACATCACATCATCATATGGAAATCATTGGGTCTGTACTAGCAAAATGTCCTCTTATATTCAGAAATGCATTTGATGGAGCAATCACAGGTGTTTGGAATCTGGCACAGTAAATCATTCTGACAAAAGGTAGGAGCAGCTGTGATATGTATTTTGTAAGCAGAACATCCTAAGATATTTAGAAATAAAGTAGAAAATAACCTCAGCAAATTTTTGTCCTTCCAAGTGACCTTTCAAAAATTTTTTTGAAGCTTATGCCTCACAAACAGTACCTTTAATCTTTACTTCCTCTCTTTTTTCAACTGGATGATGAGACTGTGTCATCAGTTTACAGTTGAGTTACATGGAGCTTTTTCACCAAATGAAATGTGAAAAATCTTATCAGTTGTGTTGCAATTATTCAGCAGGGAAATGAAACTCTTGTGAAACTCAAGGAAACTCTTGTGGAAGTGTGCTGCAAAGAACATCTTTTACATCCCCGTGGTTCTGGCCTGGATGTATCCTGAGTCTGAGTCATGCTGGCAATATATAAGCTGATTTGAAGGAGAGTATACTGTGGGGCTCCAGACCCAGATCCGTGTTCCCTTCCAAGAAACCTGGTTTCACGAAGACTGAAAGGAATTATATTGGTGCAATTCAGTATGGTTTCAAGATATTCACGAGAAGCCAGGGCCCTAAAATTGTTTCCAAGTCTCCTGTTTTACCTGTAGTTGTTATCAGTTCCAGATGGAAGAGCATCATAGATACTCTGTGGTCATCTAGTGCTAAACTGGAGTAAGGACAAGACAAAATTTCCGTGCTCTAAATTGTGTCAGACTCTCTGACGCTGGCAAATTTGGCTCCCGGCTGGTTGGACTGCCTGAAGGTTTCTATAAACACTGAGCATGATTGTTGCTGGCGTGTGCATAAAGAGCAAGTGGTGTGTTCATCATGTTCATTGTCAGATGAATATTGTTGTGCAGATCTTGGGGCTCTTTGTGGCTTGGACCTGGAAGCTGGTCAGGTGGGTCTGTGTTCAAAGGCAGCTTTCAGTGACCCACTCCCGAAGCAGGTATGTTGTGCACAGAGGCTCTTTGATTCAAAAAATAGTGAAAAAAATGAGTGATAATCACTTTAGTACAAGAAAGAGTTACTGTATCTTTGCACTGAGTGTATTGAGAATATTATATCAAGATTATACCGAGCATAATCTAAGATCTCAGACTCACATTGTGTTCCTTCTCAGCCTTTGATTTGATAGTTACCCATCTGTTCAATATTTCACTAATCAACAGTAAAGTTGGAAAGTAATATTAGGCAGTATCAGTCTTACAGACAATGTTAAAAATCACAGGACTCAACTATGGAATCCAGGCTGTCGTTATTGTTTGTTTAATTTGGAATGTAACGACCATTTAAATAGCACATGTTTATGTGGGTATGCTTTCCTTCAGTGATCAACAGCACACCATCAATGTAAATTATGTACATGGTGAATGTTAAATTCCAAATGTCTTGAATAATTCCTTGTAGATAGATTCTCTTTTTTAATCGCTGTAATCATAGCCTTAATTTGAAACTGGAGATAGAATTTTGAAGCAGCCATTTGTGGCAACTGGAAGTAATGCGATCACATTATTTCTTGTTGAGCCTGAAGGTGCTACTGGTCATTGCTCTGAAACCTTTGTTTTTATTTGAAGAAGAAAATTACACTCAGAGGTCCTCCAGGGCATACTTTACTCAGCATTGGATGTTGATATGCTCATAAATGTGTAATCTACATTGTGATCTAGTAATATGTTAATGCCGAGTTCACAAGATTAATTGGGCCACATGCTGTCTTGTGGTTCTGCTAATATGGTTTTGAGTAGCATCAGCATTTTCATGCTTTTAATTTGCAAATGACCCTTGCATGGCAATACATTATGTAAGCAGACATCTCAAAAGATGTTTTCAGGGTCCATCATCCAGACTGTGCTGCAGATTTCCTGCATCTTGACCTGCCGCTGCAGTTTGCCCCCAGTTGCTCTAAACCTATTAAAGACCAACATTCACTGACCTTTAAAAACTGCCCTATTTAAAATAAAATATATAACTCAAGCAACTTTGAAAGTAAATCTTCTATTAGGGGATATTTTTGACCGTCTTTTAATTATACATATGAGAAACCATTTTCCATTTTATATCTGAATCCCCAGACTTCATAATCCAGCACTTGATATTTTCTTCAACATTAAATTGCAGCATCTGGGAAAAAAAAAAACTGCTTGGCCCTGCAGTTGATATGAAGAGGTGGAAAAAAAAAAGAAAATAATAGATTGAGAAACTAAGATACTGTGTATCCATATTAACTATATAAAATATGAACCGTGTAATTTTATTGGGGGAAAAAAGGATTCGCAGGAGAAAATGCATTTTAGTTGTTAATTGGATTTTTTTTTAAATCACAAAATCCAATTCAACATCACTAAATTTATCCCAAAATACTTCAAGACAAACTTGATGTTAAAAATGAATATGCTTTAGACATAGGAGAACCTCATTAGAATGTTGCTATTAAAGACAAAATAAAACTGCAAATGCCAGATTCACTAGTAAACTCCAACTGCTTTGTGATGCTTTGGAGATTCAAACTAGCCATTAACTGGACTTAACTACCCAGTTAAGTCAATTTTATGTTAGTTTTCCACTGTGAAAGCAAAAAAACACATCTGAAATATATTGATCCAACTGTTCTAAATGAGGTGTCTTAGAAGTAAAGCCCTTACGACCAGTCTTAGCTGAGATTATCTTTGTCCACTGCAAGGGCATTGGAAATACAATTCTTTTCTGTTTCTAATATCCTCTCATTCTGCTCCTGAGGAGTAAGAAGGGAACTTTCTTCTTGATTCCTGTGAAAAAATAGCCAGCTTAGTCATGGAAGGCCTAAATCACATCTTTGTATGCATCCCAAATCCACTTTAGCCCTTTAATACAAGCACAGAACTCTGGAAGTAGGACCAAACACCAAAGCTTCAGCTTAGGAAGCACATTCTTGTTCCTCTTGTGTGCTCTGTTCATTTACAGCTGGATTCAGTGTTGGTTTTCCTTTTTACAGATCACTTAATTACCAAACTCCCTTCACACTGTATCTCAGGCAGCAGAGTGTGGGTAACTCCCAGTAAAAAGACAATGATGATTGTAAATATGCAATTCTCAACCTAATATGCACTTAATGAGGGGGGAAGGGGTTTTTTTGATTAATAATACACAGATCATATTCTAGTATGGTGCGGTATGATCCATTCTGAGAATAGAGGTTCTTTTCCTGACCTTTCAGGCAAGGCATTTGTGAGATGCAGGGGTTCATAACATGTCCCTTGATGGACCATATTAAATTACATCATTTTGCAGCAAACAGAACTGAATTTGAACCTTAGGTGTGATCAGCATTGCCTAACTCATCCCTTTTTTATGTCTGCTACTGTCTTTGGCACTCACATCTGTCCAAAGATCAGACATGTTTCTGCTGAAATCTGTCGCGGAGGGTTGTACTCACTAGCGTTTGGAATAAATCAGGCAAGGCAATACAAGGTGAAACAGGTAGCATCTGCCCTTGCTTTTTAAAGTTCCTCCACCTAACCAGAATGGGCAGCTCCATTTAACCCAAACACTCTTCATTTAGGTTCTTTTAATGTAATTCAGTTGCAAAAATTGTTGATGATGACTGAAAGCTAAGTCACAAGCTAAAAGTTTAGCACATTATCTACATTCTACCTTCTTTCTTCTTCTATTGACTGCCTCTTTATTAGTAATGTGCTATCAGGTTTTGGCCCATCTTGGGTGGCTTTTTCTTGATTTATCAAGAAAATAACTTGTAATAGTGTAAAAGCTTAGTTAAAATACACCAAATTTGCATGGTTACTTAATATCCAAATCCTGATTCCCACTAAAATTCCAACACAAAAAATTACATAATTTATCCTGTCAGAAAAATTTTGTGTACAGAAGACTGCACCTTTCATCTTGATATGGGATATCTTCCTTTGCCAAGTTGTATAACTCAGTAAAAAACCATGTGCACAATGTCATGCATGAAAATTTTGCTCCTGCTGTTCTGATTATCCCACCACATAAACTTCTAAGAGTGTAGGATTTTCCGACTAGAAGGCTCATCAAATGTAATCACTTTCTCCATAATAATGTCATAAAATTGCTTTCATAAATTTATATGTAGTGGGAATCTTCCTCTGCTGTGAAGTTTGATCTATACATTAACCACTTTGGTCCATATTTGACTACTTCAGCACATACACTTCATGGGAAATTTTTTTTCTTTATGACAGCACTGGCCTCTAATTTATGTGGTTCTCTTTATCTCCAAGTTACTAGTTGACAAAGACATAAAGTTCTTCCTAGCTACAGGTGGTCTTCATGTGTCATATCTGTATGTGTCCTAGGTGGAACTCATTTCCTCACATGAGCTTTCTGAAAATTCTCCTCTGTTAAATAAGGTCTCTGCTCCAGATAACCCAGAACCCCTTCTTTGTATCTAATCCAGTTCGAGAGAGTTTTGAGGTTTTTTTTCAATCTGGAAAAGGTCCAGGTAAGCCAGTGCCTTGTACCCTGGCAATTCTGACATTAATACTTCTCTGTCTCTGAAAACTTCTGGTCCTGTTACAGCCAGGAATTGAATTTCCATCTTCAAGTCTGCATCATATTGGTGCATTATAATAATCTGATGATAAATAATATACTAAGATCTTCTATTTCTTTGTTAAATGTGCTTCAGCTATTACCAGAAATTCTTGATACTAGAAGTGTGTAACTTCATATTAAATTACAGGACTTAGAATAGGAAGGAAGACTTACTTTCAAATTGTATCCCAAAGCTGTGTTAAAATTTCTGCCTTTGTTAAAACCTTTCCTACATGTCCTGGGACAAGTCAGTCTTTCTGTGCCTCTCTGGAACAGAGCAGTGTGATATTTTACATCAGACCACTTCACTGATGTAAGATCAGTAAAAAGTCAGGCACAGGGATGATTGAAACCACAAAATCGGCACAATTAGTATTCTTCAAAAATAATTTCTTTTAGCTGCGAATTAAGGTTCAATTATTATTAAGCCATAAGGTTCAATTATTACATAACTCACCAAGCAAATCATCAAAGATATGAGTATAATCATTTGAGCTATACAACATAATACCTGTTCTGCATGCATGATTTATCTTTCTTATGCTGTTTCTTCCTGGTCTCCATGCTGAAAAAAATTCCTTGTGCAAAGGCTATGTTTATATCTTGTGACTGTGGTTAACATGGGGATAAACGCCTGTAGGAAGAATGACTGCCATGAATAAAGATATGGAAATTACCATATAAATAAAATAAGGTAAAATAAAGAAAATAATTTTTAAAAAGGAAATTACCCCTGCATGGTGGAAGCAAAACTCAGAGTCCCAAGCTGGAGGAAGCAAATGATGCACCTTCTCAAATTCCAAAAGAAGTGTCAGATGAAATGACAGGTCCACTAGCAAAAGCTTTTAATAGAGTTATTTAGTCAGAATGGTTGTGTGTGACTGGAAAATATTGAATGTAGTCCCTGTCTTTAAGAAAAAAACCTCATGGGCAACTGTTGTCTTAGATAATCCTACGTTTATTCAAGACTTTAGAACATTTTAAATAAAAAAATCTGCAAAGGAGATTAAAGGCAAAACATATGAAAGTAGATTTTCCAAGGTAGGTCATACTAAATTAATAGGATATTTTTGTGTAATAGTATAAATTATCTACACAGCAGGAATGTAACTGGTCAATCTGTCTGGTATTCAGTAAGACAACAGGTGCAGTAACATTTGGATGTGTATTACTTAAACTGGGCAGGATGGCAATTATTACAGAAATGGAAGCACACAAAGTGATCAAAGGAGAGATGGCAATGCTTAGTTATATTAGTGGCAAAACCTTTTTTTTGATATAGAACCTTCTTAAGTATCGCTCTAAAGACTGATCTGCCATTATTCGTTGTGTCACAGAAAAACCCAGAAGTGTGCTAATGAAGTTTACTGATGGGTAGCAGGCATTATAAATATCCTGGAGAACAGGGAAATGAGGATGAACTGGGGACAAAAGTACTGGGGAGAAGATGGTGGAGTTTAATAGCAGAAAGCGGCAATCTCATAGAGAATGCCTTTTAGCATGCACATTATGGATAGTAATTGCTGTCTAGGAGACCAAGAGGTGGCCTGGCATGCTGGTAGGCAGTGTTGTTCTTTGATACGTGGGTTCTTAGCAGTTATAATCACTGTTCCTGCAGTCCTGGGTCTTTGCTTAGACATGAAGGCTTCACAGTGGTGAGGAGAAGGCATAACAGGTTCATGGGAGCAAGTTGCACTGATTCCATCTTTGTTAATTTAGCTGCCATGCAGTCTTCCTCCAGATAGTCTCTCCTGTTTCTCCTAGCTGTATGTACAGCCTTGTGCTAATCTAAAGCTAAGTTAAAGGTAGGTATTTTGACAGCAGAAAATAATAGTGGATCTCAGTATGCTTTGCAGTATTTGGATTACTCCTTTGAACTGCTTGGAATCATTACAACACAATGCAAACAAGAATAGAATAAATCACTGAGTGGTGCAGTATATGTGTACTGAAAACGTTGTGTGATCAAAATACCTTTGCATTAACACAGCAGAGGTTTTTGCTAGCATTTTTGATGTGATAAGCAACTAATTAAGTATTGCAAATTATATAGAGCATACCTTTAATACCTGAGAGGTATTTCTCCAATGTTTAGCTCCTTGCAGACTGTTCAAAATTATGCTTTCAAGACCAATCTTCATTATATACATAGGGGTGATTTATTGTTTCTTGGCTTATGTCTGTGAATTCATTCTTAGTGAACATACTGTCATGAAAATGGCAGAAAAAAGACAGGGAGGAATTCTAGTGGCTGCTATTGAAGTTGAAAGTGTCCTCCTTAAATTATTTTGCAATCATCACCTTAGAGTGGAGGCACTCTTCCAAGATAGAATAAAAAAAGGGGGAAAAAAAACTTGAAAAATCTTCAAACAGTCTCTCTACTTACTTAAACTGCCATTGCTATTTTTGTAGGAACAGAACACAGACAAATGCTATCACTGTATTGTGGATGCTAACAGAGACAATAGTGAACTCATTTCCCTTGCTTTAGTGTCAGTTCATATTTATTGTAGATACACAGATTACAGTCTTAATTATCGCTTTTTTTCCTGCCCCTCAGGGGTGTGTATGTGTATAATTGTTGCCATTAGTACCCACTTCTTCCTGTTCTTCCCCCAGGTTTATCAATAGCTCCCTACCTAAATGTGACATTTTTTGATTGGTAGTTTCTCACTACACTTTAGGATATATTTTATCCCTTCTTTGTGTGTGCTGAATAGCATGGTAGGGTGAATTCAATCTTGACATTTTGAAGTGAAATAGGCTTGTTTCCTTTTCAAATCCCTGAAGTTGTTTAGTGAAATGCTGCAGTCTAGGCTTTCTTTTATTGATATATAAATAGAAAGAAGATTAGTTTTGAAAGCACAATGGCTGCTTACAGACTACAAAAGGGTGGAAAAAAGGGACGAGCATACCTTGATTCAGTAACAGTTTTCTGGGGTGGGGGTTGTGTACAGGAGGGGAGCAATTAGGGAGGGAAAGATTCAGAGATGATAGGAGATGACTCTCAGCCTGGTATCTGCATCAGTGAAGTGTGCTGAATGGAAGGTGGGGTAAGAAAGGTCAGTCCTTGCAGTTCACTTAAAACTTTCCTGAATTGTATTTGCATCTGATTCAGAAGAGTGATTAAGATTGGAAGTTCCGTATCTATACATCATCTTCAGCCTATTATTCCATGTATGGTGATTTATTCTTTTCAACTTTCTTTCATCCTAAGTTACTTTTATTCCTTTGAATTCCCTTAGTTCTTTGTGATCTGTGATGCTCAGGTCTAGTAATGGAGATAGCTGCAGTATACAAAAAGATTATATGAAAACTTCAAAAGATACCTGATTTCTGAGGTTACTTGTACCTGTACTACTTGTAACTTTACTGCTGCTTTTTTGGAGTGGTTTCTCTGCTGTTGTTGACCCAAATATTGCTAAGTTAAATACTTCAGATTTTTTGGGGTTGTTTTGGTTTGGTGGGGTTTTTTTTTGTCGTTTTGGGTTTTTTGGGTTTTCTTTCAAAAAAGCAAAATCATAGAATTGTAAAATGGCTTGGGTTGGAAGGGACCTTAAAAATCATCTTATTCTAACCCTCTTGCTGTGGTCAGAGACACCCTCCACTAGACCAGGTTGCTCAGAGACCCATTCAGCCTGACTTTAAACACTGGCAGGGATGGGGCATCCACAGCATCGCCATGCAACATACTTCAGTGCTTTACCACCCTTAGGTAGTGAATTTCTTCCTAACATCTAATCTATATCTATCTTCTTTCAGTTTGAACTCATTACGCCTTTTCCTATCATTACATGCCCCAGCTCTCTGAACCTCTCCTAGGTACTGGAAGACTGCAGTGAGGTCTCCCTGGAGCCTTCTCTTCCCTTCTCTGAACAGCCCCAGCTCTCAGCCTGTCTTCATAGGACAGGTTCTCCAGCCCTCCCGACATCTTTGTGGCCCTCCTCTGGATTCACTTTACAGCTCCTTCTTACGCTGGGGATCCCAGAGCTGGGGACCCCAGAATGGTGCTCTGTTGCTGAGTTATGGGACTTCAAGTCTCCTGACTTTCCCAGTGGAATGTAGTGATTATTTTGAAATGCTGAGTGTTGCTGCATTCACAGAACTGAGACACAGCATCCCTTAAAGACGGAAATCTGGCAGGAGCCTTGTACACCAAACCATCACAGTTGAACTCATTTGTCAAGGAAATACATTTTGGTGCTATCTGAAACAGGCAAAATGAATTTTTTCATCACAGCAGTTCTATACTGTTCAATTATTACCTTTTAGGTAATAGGCTTTATTTACCTAATGGTTCATCCATCACAGACACACGAACGTTCGCACAGTGTATATACAGCCTAAACACAGCATGCATGAGTAGGATTTTACTAGCAAGAGCTTTTTGCAAATTTTCCAGCTTTCCATTTTCTAAGATGCCAATCATCTTAGAAAACTACAGAATCCCAGGAACTTTAGAAACACCTAGAGACAAAAATGTGTTTACACTAGAAGAGGCCTCTGATGAGAAACTTTTTCTATGTTGCTCTCTACCACAAATCTGTGGCCAATCCAATCAGCACAGCTTCAATTTTCAAACACCCTTCTTGGGGTAAAGCAGTGAACTGATAGACAGTACAGTTCCACCTGAACAGCAAATCAAGAAGATTTTTTATTTATATTTGTACTGACACAAACCACCTCTGCAAATGCTAAAATAATAACCATGGCTGTGATTGTGCCATTCTTTGAGGTTACAACCTCTTTGAGTTAAATCACAGTTTCCAAAATTCCTGAATAAATAAGTGCTTTTGACTTACCTATTGCAGTGATAGATGCCTAAATTAGCCTTTCTGGAATGTAAAATACTTCCTTCAGAACTTTCCGAGCACTTCTCATCAAGACTGGGTTTGTAAATCACAGGTTCTAAAAGGAATATGAGAGAGTGTGGGAAAATCTTGTTTGATTCCTAAATGCTCTTAAAAGAAAATAATTTAGTATTGTAAGAGAAGTTCAAGAACCTATAGCTATTATAACACCAAATTTTCTCATAAAGGATTTGAGGTACACACTCCTGAGATATGTCAAGCATTTCCACACATAGGTCCCACTCACATAGTTAGTTACCAATGCAAGATTTTCACTCATTATCCCCAAATGTCAATGGCAGAGCAGATTCAAAAGTTTTTAATAGACTTTTGTGAAGGACAAAAAAAATTACAATTCAGCAATGTCCTAGAGCACATTTAAGTTTATGTAATGAATTAGTTCAGTGGGGAAGGTTTTAAAAAAAAGCCATATGCATTATCAAGATAAACATATATGGTAAAGTCAGTTAACTGTCTACTTGCATATAATATGAGTTTATAGTTGGAAAAGGTTTAAGAGGTTATATAGCCTATATAACAAGGCTAGAAACCCTTTTTATAATTTATTACCCTGTACCATTAGTCTGGTAATGCAGAAGGAGACATGTACACTGATCTGTATTATACATACGTATGAAAATAATTTGTCAGATAAAAAAAAAAAGACATTTTTAGCTGTGATCTAGGTTGCCAAAAATACGTCTGTTTATTCAGTTAGCTTCCATATTTAATTGCCTACCTAGTCATCTGTGGACATAATGTTGGCAGACTCTGTATAATATGATAGAGTCTCATTTTAGGTGTATAATGAACTTCAGTTTCCTAAGTGGAGCTTATATTAGGTGACATTTTCCATGTTGAGAAAACTGCATTTCTTTGAGAAGAAGCTTTAAGGCAAAAGATTAGAAATCTAAGTTAGTGCTGTCGGTTTTAGCAAAACATTTGCAATGGCTCACAGTTAGAAAATAAGCTGAATGTTTCAATGGTAAGTTCCCCCATACTAGGCTGAAAAGACATGATCAGTAAGAATTCTGTAATTCTTCTTGAACTCCCATGAATTCTGCTGATTATACCTCAAAAGACTGGCACAGGTAGAGTCGAGAGCTTCTTGAATGACACAGGAAATAAGACATGCTTTTGTTGTGCTGTTTAAATTAGGCAAAAAACAAATCCCAGAAATCTGTGTTAATTAGAATCCACTAGACTGTTCTTCATAAATTTCATCTCATCATTTAGAGTCCAAATGTTGAAACAAATTTTAGACATCATTCAGAGATGGGAGCATTTCAAGCAGAACCTTCAAACTGCATGTTTTATTCACAGTTCTTTGTCTCTTCTAAAGACAATTCTCACAGAAGTTAAAGGTCTCTTGATTAGAGCGTATCACTTAGAAGAGCATGAAAATGCCAGGGATTTAATTACTGCTGTTCTATTGCCACAGAAATTTTTGTATATTTATTTCTCTTTTAAAAGTAGGGCAAGGAGAAAAAAACAAGCACGTGTATGCAATGTGGGTTTTTCTCCTCTTCTTCTTACGAAGCTACAGAAAAGTCCTGACTAAGACAACCTGTGTTGGTTTCTCCAGCTTGTTGTAGCATGATCAGAGCATGGAAGTTTATGGAGAGGAGGGGCCATACAAAGCCCAGGTAAAATAATTGCAGTGATTTTTGTGATGCACAGAGCAAACCTCGCCACACAATCCCAGAGATTCTGGTGAGAACACTGGTAGTTTTCATATATGAAGTCTGCCAGGCTGACCCTCGGGGCCAATTCAAAAGGCAAACAAAAGCAGCTCTGAATAGTTTACAGAAAACCTTGTTATCTCTACCACAGATACAAACCAGATTTTACAAGACCCTGACACTTAGAGAATTCACTTTTGACACAAGTAAGAAAGCTGAGAGCATTCCCTATATGTTTATTAGCTTTTCAAATGAAGGTCAGGCTTTCCCATTTTCCCCTGTCTGGAAAATTTGATGCCCTGAGGATGGAATGGATTTTATGTCATTCTAGACACTCCCAAGGGAAGAAGCCCCTTCCTCTTCTTGCTGTGGTAATGCTGAGCCAATGGAACACACTAATTACATGCGAGAGCTACAACGTGTGCTTGTGCCTCTTTGATTTTCCTTGAAGGCCATCTTGTCTTTCCATTTACCTGGAAGAGGAAAGGTTAACAGTGTCAAGTCAAGTGTTGCTACTTAGAATTTGGAAAGAAATAAATTCTCCTGTCATGCAAGTTTCTGTCTTAATTTGCTCTAGTGAAATCCATCCATGGTCATTAGAGCAGTTCAGAAACACAAAAGGCTTTCAAGTGGCTTGTCAAGATTCTGTGTTGCAATCAATCTCATAAGAAAGTGGAAGAATTCAGTTTAAAATAAAATAGTGAAAGAATTCAACCTAGAAGGGCCAAATGAGCATCTGAGTTGTAAACCTCTAACCTGGTCATAATTTGATCAGTCTTCATCCAAAAGAGAATAATAAAGGGGGAGAGAAATTTCAGAGTCAAGCACAGAATAAGGTACATGAGCAGGGACTGAAACACTGCACATTGACCATTAAAGGAAAAACTTAAAAATAGGTACAGTAAAAGTAAGCAAATAAATTAATTGTAAATTGTACCAGTAATTTCTATTCTCCATAAGTCAGCTAATACAAGCATAAAGGGAACAGTTTTTAAATTAAGTTGCATTTAAAAGAGAAGAGAAAGCACAATTATACTATGAAACTCATCCTATGAAACAGCTGCTGCTTGAGCTAAGATTATAGTAAGTTTCAAAGGTGCACTGGACATCTTTGTGAACTTGTAGAATATGTAGAGCTAAAACTTAAAATTCAGGTGTAAATACTGTTAAAAGAAGCATTTTGGAAGGCATATAAAACTTGATCTTTCAAAATCTAGAACAATCTCTTGCTGATGGGGGATTTGAAACAGTTTTTTTTCCACATTTTCATTTCATGGTATCTCTTACACTTTCCCTAAAACATCCAGAAGTTTATGGAAGCAGGATATAAGACCAGTTGGGGTCAAGTCTAATCCAACATGGCAATTCTTATATTATGATTAATGAGGTTCCCTTTATCAACAGCTGTGATTCTGACCTTTGTGGCTCTGCTGCTTATCTCCTGATTTATACATCTTCATAACCTGCATCTCACTTAGAATTAAATAAACATCTAAATGACTTCCATGCAATTACTATAGCCTTTTCAAATATTTGCTCACTCAAATAATTTATTCATAGAATCTCAGATAGTGCATCAGCAGCACTCTTCTAAAGAATAATACTACTATTAAGATTAGCTTTTTACATGCAGGCATTCATTATGGTATGTAGAAGAGAAATAATATGCTGACACCAAGCTATCTGCATCTAAAACTTGCATTGGAGACACAGTGTTAGAAATGTTCATCTCTCTTATTTAATATTATGACATGGTCAGATATATTCAGTGATTTCTTTCCTGGTTTGTAATGTTAGTGTGATTCAGGACATGTTAGCTTGATGTGTTATAAAATGAGCCAGTTTATCTTTAGTTTAGCCTGTGATCAGGCTAAACAGTGGGGAGAGTGCTTTTCCTTTGGGAGCTGAATGCAAAATAACTGAAGCAGATTGAACTTGGCAGTGACTAATGAAGTCTTGTGAAGGAGTCAGGAGTCAGTGGGTTACTACATAGGATGGATTGAGAAGACAGTAACAGCAGCCTCTTTGTTGAGTTTATGNTTTTTTTTTTTTTTTTGGCATAGTCAGTGCTGCTGTGAAGAAAATCTCCTCAAAAAAAATTTAAAATTCCTGATGTATGTCTCTGAACAGACATCCGCACGCACATTTGTTACAGAGGAGATAATTCTAGGCTTCCATGTTTAATGAGCCAGCATGGTTGCCTAAAGGTGTTCTACATGTTAATAATTTTAATCAGTCACACAGAATTTATGGAGCTAGAATTTCAATTGAAATTAGCGCGAGTTGAAACCTCAGTCATTTATTTCTCTGAGAGCTCCCCCTACTTTGCCAGTCTGATAACGTGCCCTGTTATCACAGAACATGGCACAATAAATCAGTTGTTCCACAGGCTCTGCTGAGCAGCCTGGTGTGGGACCTGCACACGGAGCATCACTGCTGGGAGCAGGGAGCGCTGCAGTTGGGTTTGCCTTTGCTATACTTGTAAAATCCATGGGCACAGAGCAGAAGCTGAAGGAGCATAAGCAGGAGGAGTATGCCAGCCTGGCCAGGAGGGTGCTGGGAAAGGGGCAGAGATAATGCCAGCCAAGCCCCTGCCTCCAGCCTGGCACCTCACCCAGGTCAGGAGTCACTCCAGACTGCTTCTGCCTAAAGCCCATGATAGAATGACTTGAGTGACTGCCTAACCTCAGCTGTGTGCAGGGCAGGGGGAAGGAGGTGGGGCAGTGGGAGGGAAGCACACCCTGACTTATGCAATCTCGGGAGAATTCAGCTGGGCTTTGTGCTAAGGGTAGCACTGATGCAAAGTTACAGCCCTCACCACAGTTCGTGGAAATTTATTTTTTTTTCCAGAAAACTGCTGTGGTGTTACACTATTTTTGTTTCTGAAATACTTGTTGAAGCCTTTTGTTAAACAAAGTCTTTAAGGCTTTTCTTTTTTTAGGCTTTTTCTTCTTTAGGCTCACAATACTTCAGGGATTTTGACTGGAACGTTGTGAGGCAAACTGATTCAAGCTCTCTGCAGTCTAACTGTCCCAGCCTGAGTGCACAGAGTGCAACAAGATTTGTGTTTTCCACCTCATTAAACTGACAGCAGAAATTAGTTTGTGGTATTAAAGACTAAAAAGTTAAATTACAGCTACACATGTCCTTTATGCAGTGGTGTGTGTGAAAGATGTTTGATTTTAATGTTTGCTATAATGGAGAATTTAAATTGCAGTGTTTGTCAAATCTCTAATCTTTGTTTCAGAGTGGAATATTAATTATGCTTTTAACTACGAGAGGTAAATAAAATGAGCATCCACTGCCTGCCTAAGGGTAAATTGCAGATTACTGACAACGTGACATGGCGTACTAAATGTCAGTTTTGTCAAACAAATTTAGAGGAACAGTTAAACTATTAGCTTCCTGTTGTTACAGGGGTGTTTTTTTGCAATGAATGACTGTTCCTAGCAGCAGGGGCACTGTACCATATGGAACACTAACAGAGCTAAATAGAATAAGCGAGATGAATGAGGAGAGAGCTCTACAGACGCACTCAATTAGTTTATAACTGTCTATTAACTTCTGTTGGTGGTTTTGAATAAACAATAGATTAACCATTACACCCCTTCTCTTTCTCTATGAAACCAGTAGGAAGACAGTACAATGAGGGCACACACTGAAGAAGAAACAGAGCAATTTCTTTCTTTTTATTTTTACCTCCTGCTTCTTAATAACTCAACTTGTGTGGTATTGGCAGTACCTGCAAGTAACAAATGCATTAGATCCAAGAAGCAAATCAAAATATTTCACATGTGGTTATGCATGCAAAATAGTTCTTCAGATCACCAGGAGTTATTGTGCCTGATTTTTTGTAGGACCTGGTTTATTAGCAGGGAAGCACTAGTATGGCATGTGAACCCAAGCCAGTCATTGTGATTTATTTGGCAGTTAAAGGAAAAGTGTTGTGATCAGTGCAGAAATAAAATATTATGGATGCGTCTGCCAATCTGTCTGTGCCCCAAACTACTTTTAGACCTGAACTACTTGGAGCAGGTAAGAGGTGATGCATTAGTGTGCCCCTCACTGCTAGAGTCATTGGAGCCAGATTATTTCCTTCCAGTTTAAATCCTAAATAAATAAACATAACATTATATTTTACTATCCCTGGCTTCCATTTTAAGATATTAGAGAGAGATGGGAACCTCCAGAGGGTACTGAGCTTAGATCATATATACTGTATATTTTTGCCTGTTATTTAATTTGAAATGGTTAGCAAAAAATACCTGAAGACCATTCAAACTATTTCATGTCACACTTTCACATTAGGTGTTCAAACACCTAATTAGTGAAGATCTTACCACTGCTAAGCCTGAAATTTAAAATACCAGGCAGAAAAGGTGGGCAGGGTAAGTTAAGAGAGGGGCAATTGATGGAGGGGATAAAATAATAAATACAGCTGGACATGATTAGCTCCTACTGTGTCAGTGAGAGTGATCAATAACTACCATAAGCCTTGTCATCATGTGATTGCATAAAGCTCAGTACTTAGAGACATAATCCTGAACCGAGCTTTAGTTGCAAACTTCTCTTTAAATTCTTAGCTAAGTTGAAAATCCGTATGTTTGTTCTGAATCATTGTCCCAGTGCAGTGCTGAGGGACACTCTGCCCATTGGATCATCTTAAATGAGGAATTTACAGATACTTGGAGACACTTTTAAAGTTCATCCAGTTTTTAGCTTTCTTGCTGTTTAGCAATTAGTGCTACTTAGTTCATTTTACCAGTAGGAGAGGTAGCTGGAAGATGTTGGGGAGCAGGTGCTGTGGACCCAGAGGAGATCTGAAAACACAGTGCTTGGGGAACACAGGACATTAATTTGTAGAAAACTTGAATCCATTAGATGTACTGCACATAAACAGAGTTGTTTGAAAATGCAAAGCTTCCATTTCCTGGACCAAGCCTCCATTTAGGTGGTAACATTCATCCTGCTGAAATCCTTTCAACTGTCGGCTGAATGCAGCAGTCTTCTCCATCTTCTGTGGAAAGAATAACACTGCTGTCAGCCTACTGCTAGCTTCCTTCCAAGATCCATATTACTGATGAGTGAAGTGGTTTTTGTCTGTCCCCTTAGCAGACATATTTCACATGGGGTGATGTAAGTCTTAATTAGCAAAACTCCATGAAATATTTAAAACTCCTCAGGTGAAAGGAGTGATATTAGTAAAGTGGAAAAATAGCATGAGAGTCTTTTATTGTGTAGGAACACCAACTTCATAGATCCTAGTGGAAAAAAATAAAGACTTGGCAGAGACAAACTCAGGTTGGGACTGCAGAGGAGCTGTAAGTTGTCCTTGTCAGATTTAAGCCACAATATTAATACATTCCTATCTGTAGGTTTTTTGACATGCAAAACATAATTCTCCAAGTTACGCAGACATTTCTGTCTGCTTCTGACAGAGTAAGTCTGTTTTTTTCAGTTTTATCTGCACATGGCAATAATTCATAAACTTTACCTAATTTCTGAACTTTACCTAATTTCTGAAATCAGCTGTCATAGTATGGAAAATACTGGTTTACTGCCATTTTAAATTCTACCCAGACTTATGTCCAAGTGTCTGATCTAGATGTCTGTGTATCTTCTTCAGCCTGCATTTCAGAGTCTGGATTTGGGGAAAGCTCTTGTTTATCTAGCTTCTTGCTACCATAAACTCTTATATAAATTCAGCTAGAGTCTCCTCACCTGTAATTCACCTATGCCAAAATACTACTGCAGTGCCACTGCCCACTCTTACTGTTAATTATAGTGTTGCAGTGTTTTAAAGGAAGGCACTGTTTAAATAGTGAACATGTGTCCCTGATGAATCACACAGATGTCCACTCATCTGTTTTCAAGTTGCTTATTTCCTTGCTGTTGAAGAAACTATCACAGTGCTATTTTTTATCCAGTGTTTGTAAGCTTAAAGATGACTAATGACTTTTAAAAATTACCCCCTGATGGAGGGTAATGTCATGCCATGCAGTAACTTGCATGAAACCACATCACCCTCGGTCGGGGGGTAATTTTTAATTACTATAATGCTCTTGCAAATACCCATGGTGCAGCACTGAGGTCATCTTTTCACTGAGAGGATTCCATTACTTAGTTTACTAAGTGACTGAGTTTAATGGATGTACAAGAGATCCTGCTTTTACATTTGGTCTCACACAAGTAAAAGTTGGCAAGTGGAAGCCTTGTAACCTCTTGAAAGAGCACTTCTTTCTGCAAGGGCAGGAGTGGAATATGCTGTTCTGAATTCCTTGTTCACGTAACTGTCTGCTGAAGTCGGCTTCAAGGAGTCTCATAATATCCCTTGGAAGACACTCCTTTTTAACAAATTGTCTAGATAGGCTAGGAGATGTCACTCTGTTCAAGCATTTGTTTGACACCTGGTCCTAAGGTCCTTATAATTTGAATCACACAGTATTTTAAAGAGAAATTGCTGTGGTCTAGTTTATAAATGTGGTAAACTTGCCACTGTGTATTCATATTTCTTTAGATCTGGAAAATAGTCACAACACTATAGATATTTTCAGGTACTTTTGTATTGTTACATAGCCATATATTCTATTATACCTCTTTCATTAGAAAATATACCGACACTTTTGCCAAAACGTGAAAAGAACCTGTTCCACAGTATATGCTAGACTATTTTAGAAACATTCCTGCTCACTGCTTTTTGTTTTTAATGCAAAGAAAGATTTGGCAAGTTCTCCAGGAGGATAAAATATCCACATATTCCCAAATGTTATTGACTGGTGGTATTGCCTTAAAATTTAATCTCCTGCTAACCTCTCTCCCTCTAATTTCTGCTAATGGGTCTCTGACCCAGACCTGTCTCTTGACCTAACCTACAGTTTATTACAGGCATGAAGTTACTACCTCAAGTACCCTCTCCCAAACCATGAAGAGCTTTAACAGAGAATTCTGTGCTGTGTTATTCAATAAAATCTCAGAAAGGGTATTATGAACCATTACATTCCTCAGGGGTGCAAAATCATGGAACTCTTTTAATGGAATTCTTCTAAGTTTTGCTAGGGAGTTATGCTTTGTTTGTTAACAAATTATGATGCTTTTTTGGGTTTTTTTGGTTTGTTTTTTTTTTTTTAATAAAGAGCGAGCAGTTTGCAGCTGTCACACAGATTGTATCCTTTCTCTGTAAATGATGAGTTGGAGAGTTAATTTTAGCACTAACACATTATAGTGTAGAAACTTCACCACTGTCTGTTTTTGCAAAGGAATAGTTTGTTATTTTCAACACAAAAGCCTGTTAGCTCTAGTTTTGGCCTCGTGGCTACCTCCCTTCAGACAGTTCTCTGTATCTATAAATCTCAGTGTACTTACTGTATTACATCACTACAGTAAACTGTAATATTTCAGTATATCTGAAGTACTGGACTGTGTATTGTAAAAACAGCAGCTGTCGTTACTCTTAAAATTGCAAATTCTAACTGACTGATGTTTTTAATGATATAGTAGTTTTTTAGTTGTTTGAGGTTGTTGCCTTCTGAAGAACAGCACAGTACCTACCAGCTCTCATTTTTACATATAGTATTTTTTGTGATGGATGATTTCATCAGGGGAAGGGCTATGACTATTTGCTGCTTTGAGTCTGCTCAAAGGAACTTCACCATGCAAGCTCTGTTTAGAAGTTTCAGGTTTTTCCAAGGATAAAAGATGTTGTTTTGTCTTTGAAAGTGTATTTTCACAGAATTTAGAATTAGATTTGAGTACAAGTACAAGACATTCATTTTTCCTTTGTGTTTCTGTGAAGAGGTATAGACTTAAAGGTAGTGCAGTTCCATGCAAAATTTGATTCCTCAGTCTTTGGATTATCATTCTGCTTGTGGGTGGCAAAGCTCAAAGAGAAAATCCTGTATTATATGCAGTCATTAATTAAAATTCTTTTCAAATGTTAAATTTATTGTGGCTGGAAAACCAATTGTATTTTTCAGATGAAATTGTATTAGAAAGATTTAGAGAAGCTTTTCTTGACACCTTTCTTACATCTTTTAATTAAGAAAGCCTTTGGTGTTAATAGGTTCAAGTTTGCCAGAATTAAAAATGAAGGTATCTAAATATTTGAAATGTTCTTACCTAAAGCCACCATGGTATGCAGCTGTATCAGCTGCCCTCTCCAGCATGCTGTAAAGAGCCCCTAAAGTGGATTAATCAGCCTTCCTTGCCATACAAGCTTTACATGAAAATCTTCCTTATGAGCCATTCAATATAGCACAAAAGGCCCCAACACACATACCTGCTAACAGAGAAGTAGGGTCTGGACAACTTCATTAGTATTTTATACAGGGGGCAGATGACAGTTCCTCCCAAAAGTCGCATTCTGCTGCGTGGGATAAAATTGGATTGAGCGTGCAGCTGCAGCTTAGGCTGACCAAACAGTGTCAGCCCCACAAGGTCTCAGCTGGAGCGCTTCCTCCTCTGGTCATGTCCTTGGATTAGCAGCAGTCCATCTGCCACCATGCTCCCAGTGCCAATTAAATGATATACCTATGGCTTGGGAGAGCTCTTGAATTGTTTACAAGCTACATGCTACTAAAGATCCACTCTTGAGTGCCTTCCTTCCCGCAGTGAGCTCGGAGCACTGGTCCATTAGTGAACCTCCAAAAATGCTCCAGGTGTATCCTCATGCATCCCAGTAGTTATTCTACCTGCCCTAAGAGGATGGCCCAATTTCAGCAGCCCCTTAGGAAAAATGATTTTCTTTCTTACATGACTGAATATTGCCTATTCTGAGCTTTTAGTCAGTGACTTTTGTTGAGACAGATTACTTCTTGTGGAAGCAAAGGAAGATAGACTCCTAAAACTCTATGCACTGGATATTTTGAACTGCTGAGGTATATTGAATATTACAGAAGTTTTGAAGGAGGGAGTTGCTTGAAAAAGTGAAAGGCACATGATAGACTGTAGGTAGTGCAGAAAAAATTCTGTGCAAGTTTGTGAATGCTCAGGACCAGTACTAGCAAATAAGTTCTACAGGATACTGTTTGTATAAGGATACAAAGAGGCAAAAATTATCTGTTCAAGTGAGGGCTGTGGATCAAAAGTCTGAACAAGGAACTCTTTCTTTCACAGAGGGCAGTATATTCAGGAGCTGAAGAAGTATCTCCCACTGCAGGACTTACACAGGAGCTAGGTCAGGATGCTTATCTGTTTACCACAACATCTGGACTAACACAACAGAATTTTTCATCAACAGAAAGCCTTTTGCTCTTTTGTATTCCACTACTGGGGATCAGCAAAGCAGTGAATGAGTTGTATTAGGTTAAGCCTGTCAAAACCTTTGCTTTTGATTCTGCAGTACACCACTACATGTATTTAATTATATGTCTACATATGGACATGCAGTTATATAATAGATACCATATATACAGTACATTAGAATGTACCTAAATAGAAAATATGCTAAAGATAACTCTTTTAAGGGGTGTTTCAGAGAACTTTAAGTTATTTACTTTGATGGCATTTTATGTCCTTATACTGATAAAGCCAAATCACAGAATGGTTTGAGTTGGAAGGGACCATAAATATCTCTAGTTCAAAACCCTCTGCCATGGTCAGGGATACCCTCCCATAGATCAGGTTGCTCAAAGCCCCATCCAGCCTGACCTCACAGGACCATGCCTGTCACAAGCTTGCTTCTTTTGATGTATGCACAGCAGACAATTTTTTTCCCTCAAATGCCTTAGTTTCTGGCCAGTGAGAGAGGGATCTGTATAGAGACCTGAATACCTTAAGGAAAAAACATCTCTTGTATTTAAAACTGTCACAGTTGGTATTGCTTTCTATTAACTTGAGCCTATGTGAATCCTAATCCCTGGATCTTGTTAGATGCTGTAGAGATCCAGGGATCTGCTTCCTCCACTGAGACTTGCAAGACAAATTTTCTAACCCCATAGTGCAAGTAGCAAGGTATTTCACATAGAAGACACCTGTTCCATGCCCACATCAGCCTCACGTAGTGATGTGCTGTGGTGCTAGTAATTTTCTCTCTGTGTAAGGAAATGCTTATGTGGCAGATAGACTTTTCAAGAAAGACATTTGCCCTGGCCATGCTTAAGGACTTTGAGAATATCACAGCAAACCTCATAGGCAGAGGCTAATATATCTTAACAGACATATCTGCCATACCTCTGTGTAATTCCTCATATTCCTCGTGTTTAGAACACCTCAGAAAATATGGTGAAAATTTGGTGTGGGCAAAACCATGCCAAAAAAAATTTGCATTAATTTAACACTGCCTCTTGTTTTGGTTTGTGAAAGGAGAAGGATTCTGGACACCTACAGTGCATACTATGCCTGGGAGTTTGAGGCTCTACTTAAACCTGACAGCTATGGGATAAGAAGGTGTTTTCTTTCATCATTAGCCAGCCTTTTCTAAAATGGTAATTAGTTTCAGGAGGAGAATTTCAAAATCTGTCATGGATGTGTTCCTGTGAAAAGCTTTCATGTTCATGTTGTCTGGCACTACACATCACACAACTGCCTCCTCCTGAGTAGGTCCCAGAGTTGTCTGTTTAGTTTTTTAATTCAGATCATAGGATAATATGATGGGGACAAAGAGGAAAAAGAAAAGCTGTTGAGACAAAGGGGAATTGCAATGCCAAATGCAAAATATATATTTTACAATATGTTATAAATAGGGTGTTCTTCTACCTTATACAGTATCTTTAATATGCATCTACACTGCTATGGAGAAAATACTCTGAGCCCAATATGATATACACATCTTTCATTCATCTGCATAGGTTCCTTTAAAATTTTAGCTTTTGAAACAAGATCAGGTCTGTATATTAATTTGCATGCAAAAGAACCTAGGTACTTGATGGTCTTGGAGGTCTTTTCCAACCTTAATGATTCTGTGAGTAAAATGGCATATATAGCAACAAAAGACAAAGTGTGGGTTCTGTGTAAATTTTCATTTCATGTTCTTCAAACAGAGTTAGCTAAGAGAATGAAATTTCTTTTTGTGGGGGAGGAAGTATTGTCAGGCAAAAGGAAAGGTCACGTGTGTAATCTTCCTGTGACCATACATTTCAGAAAAGGATTTCTTCAAAGACTTCAAATATGTAATTTCAGTAAACTTGAAATACTGTCATAGAAGCCTGTAGTGTAAGGCCATTTTTCATTCATGTACAATTAATGTAGCAGAAATTAACACAAATAAAACATAATGGAAAATTGAACATTTCATTTTCATTTAAATAAGAGCACATTATTAATACAGTTTTAGAGAATCAAAACATAATTTGTCTTTTTTCATGGAAAATTTTTACATTCTCATTATGCAGTTCAATGTGAATATAACTAGCTCTCTAATGAAAAAGCTTTATTGATAAAAATATTTACACAAGCTTCAGTCCTTATGTTAGAAAGGTGGTTTTGTACAAATGGCAGAAAACAATGCTTAAAGAATGAAATCATTAACTAAAAGGAATTTATATCTATCATCACATTTAATTATTTGAGTGCTTGTAATTTTGCTAGTATTATTCTGTATTGGTTCTGACTGCATCTTACATGTAGGACTATTCAAAGAAAAGGCACAATTGAGGATTGTGTTTGAATCTGTAATGCTTTAAATCCCCATGTCTTCCTTTTTATGAAAAAGCCCTATTACTAGAACACCTAATGGGAATTCTAGAATAATTTGGATCCGAAGGGAACTTTAGAGGTCATCTTTTCTAACCTTCTGCTCAAAGTAAGCTTAGAATAAATCAAGTTGCTCAGGACATTGTCCAGCAGGATTTTGAGTTATTCCAAAGATGGAGATATCATCTTTCTGAGCACCTGTTCCACTGTTTGACTACCCCAGTGGTGACAAAAACGTTACTAAGCTCTAACAACAGGAATTTCCTGAATTGCAACTCGTGTCTTGTCCTTTCACCTTTTTCCTAGAGTCAATTGCTGTCCCGTCCAGATGCACCCATTAGGTTGTTAAAATAACACTAAAATCCCCTGTGAGCTTTCTCTTCTCCAGGCTGAGCAAGCACAGCTCTCTCAATCTCTCCTTGTCCAGGATTTGTCTGCTGAGAGAAATCCAGGCTGAATTCCCTGCTCAATCACATAACATTTAGAAGTCCATTTCCTTTTCTGTCAAAAAGGCCTTCAAGTGTTCCAGCTGGGCTACTGGATTATTCCCTCTGCTCATAAAGGATTTGCCATACTTTGGCCTTCTCCATATTCTAAGTGGCACCCTGATCCTCATCCTGCAAATTCTACATGGCTGCTCTAATCACTTAAGTAAATAAGTCTTTAGTGAAATGAACAGATTCATAAGCATTTGCCTTGTAATTAATTTGTGGGAAAAAATGAGTTTTAATATTCTGTGTGTTTTTCTTATATACCCCTATAATTCAGGAAGACCTATAGGTGAATTAAACATTGTGTTCAGTATTTTATTTGTTAATTTGAGGATCATAAGAAGCAAACCACAAATTAAAATTCATGTTGCAAAATTGTTAAATCTTGTAACAAATTTAGAGAATTTGTGACTTTTCATTTTTCCTTCCTTAGTTCAGCTGAGAAGAATGGGACATTTTTTGCCCAATTCATTACTTACAGTATTCAAGATCATGGTCAAGATTAGATAATAGTAAATTATGGGAAGTATTGTTACTCACATCTCATTACTTTTTTATTCTATTGGGGAGGCAGAAGGTTGTCGGATTTTTTTTTAATTGTGTGGGTGCATTTTTTGAAGACCAAGGCCAGTGACTAACCTGAGCCAAAAATAGTGCAGCCAGCAGCTTTGCAGACATAGAGTTCTGCCAGAGCTTCTCAAATTCCCTTTTACTGCCATAGCCTAGAGCCTCCCCTGAAGAACCTGTCAATCACACTAAAATGCATCGAGGTCCTCTTGGGTGGATGTGCAAGAACTAAACTGTAATCACAAATTTAACTTTCTCTGAGAGCTAAGACAAGAGTCAGCCCATTTCAAATAAAGGTTGTTACATTAATCTGATGCACCAGTGCATAGCTCCATTTTTTGCAGTCGTTCAGTCACCAGTGTTCCCCCTCTGCATCAGCAAATTCTGTCGGTGCAGTGCCTCCTGTGACCTGAGGTGTTCTTGGGTGTGATGCTATAACCCTCACTTGCAGCAACTCAGATAACCTGGTGTGGAGTTCAGACAAAGCAGAAACTGAGAAACAAGTTAGCAGAGTTTTTTTATGTTGTCACTGTAAGCAAATCTCAAAGCATGTGCTGTGTATTTGAGTTCAAGAAAGAACACTTAGCAGCAGAAGTAGATGAGGTGTGTGTCTCTGACTGCAGCTGTACCTTACTTTTCCATTATCTTTTCCTTCTCATTTCCCATTCATCTCCATATTCTCTTTCCCTTTTCTCAAGCCTGTTTCTCAAGTCATGCCATATTTTCCCTGTGACCTACAAGTGATACTTATAAGGATCTTTCCAAATAACTTTTCTTTTTTGCTCTGATCTCTTGTGATTCTAATGAACCAATCTACTAGTAACAAAAAATGCAAAAAGACCACTGAAGTTCTTACATGCAGTGAGTAAAAACCAAGTTAAGAAAAAAACACAGAAATCAAAACTGGTTTTGTTTATCCTAATAAAAATAAAAACCATTTTTGTTAACCTCCTCCTTATTGTAAAAAAATTGCACTCTTCTTGCACTCAATTTTCTTAACTCTGTAAGTTAAAGGAATCCTTCCCCCCCATCCCTCTACTTGTATTCTTTTCTCCTTATTTCTTTACAATCAGTCATGGTAGTATTGGAATGTCTTCTTGGTCTGAAAGTTCATCCAGTGTCTCTGTGGCAAAAAAATTAAAAACACAGTGACAGAAAGGGATGGTATCAAGAACACTGTTTCCAAAATTTGAGCATCATCACAGCATTTTCTTAAAGTTTGTTCTGTTTTCTTTATCAGAGAATGCAAGAGCATGATAAAAATGAAATTAATAATGTTAGCATTTGCTTTGAAGCCGGCAGCTGATAATTAGAACAAAGAGAAGGCACCTAAAAGAAAAAGAAATTATAATAAACCTTTGTATTGTAAACCTTTGTACATCAGGTAAAAAGGCTGATGCACTCTTGGCTATATTAAAATATTCGTAATCTCTAAATCAGTCTTCCATACTGTTCTGATGTCAATTCAAAATAGATGTTGAACTTCTTAGGACAAAGAATAATTTCATAACCTAATACAGGATTGCATACTAAGAGATCATAAGCAAGGAACAATGCAATTCAGTGTTATCCTGCCACATTTTGCCTTTTTTATAAGTTTCCTAACAATTATTCTCCCTGAGGCTATTCTCTAGAAATGCTAGTCCTTCAAGTGGGGACAGCTTGTAAAGTATTTTATTGAGTGTTCTCTAGTTCTTGCTGGAAAGTGTAGTGCCTTTAAAAATATTTCTCCTAACTTTATTTCATGTCTGATAGAATTCTGACAGAACACAGTTTAATGTCACTGTGAAGTTGCAGTCTGGAGCATATTGCATTTCAATATAAGACACACAAATGTTAAATTGAATGACAGAAGTTCAGGTGATTTTACTGACACTAATGTCATGCTGTTTATACTTCACTTCCTTATTTGATTTCAATTGCTTCATATTTTTGGCTCAGTCCATTTGAGGGAGATAGAAAGCTGTTTGGATAAGAAATGTAAAGTAGACTAAAATACTAATTACTTGTAGTTACAGTTATTTGATAACACTTAAAGAAATTCACCATTTTGATTGAATTGGATTTGATATTCAGGCTCTGAAAACTTGTTTTCTGTAAGGACTTTTTAACAATAAAAAGCAACATAAAGAGTACAAATGAGACATTGGGGATTCAAGGTATTCCCAAATAAAGGAAAAAAAAATTCTAAAAGTAGAAAGTAGCATTTTTAATTTTCTAATGCAGATTAGAATAATACCCAATGTTACCAAATGTGTACCAGCTCACACACATGTAATTCTCACAATAATATGTGATAAAATGATAAAAAACCAAAATTTTAAAAACTATATGTGAGGTTTGTCTCTGCCTTAGAGGACTCATTGTTGAAGACAGGAAAGCAATCACAGATATTGAGAAGAATGGTTTTGTTGTTCAAGAAAAAATAATTTCAACGTAAATTGGGAAAATGTACAAAAACTCAATAAAAAAGGAACAAGTCTGTTATCTTTGCACTTTTTACCCACCTCCTGTGGAGAGCTTTTATCACATTACGTCTTCATGCTGAATGTTGCTGAATCAGTTATGCTTATTAAATTATTTCAGGTTGAAGCAGATTTCCCAAAATTAGCTTTGAGTTTTCTTTTAGCATATCGTAGGCAGCCAAAATAGATGGGCAAATAATTAATTGAATTTATATACAACTAATACTACTACTACTAGTAATAATAATAATAATGGTGATTGATACAGCTGGTATTGTAAGTACACTAAAAAATCAAAAACAGTGAGTAATTCTGAGTGTTGGAAAAGCAAATAATGTATTCAAATCCTGTTTCCTGCATTATCCATTAAAGGGATTGTTAATATAATAAAAAAGTTGTGGAATCAAATTTTGGGATAGAAGTCCGCACCATGTCTGTGGTAGTGGTCAGTGACAGACCTTCAGATGAATACAGAAACAGAGTGAAGGAAAGTTAATGCATTCACTGTCCTCCTCTCAGCCCTTAATCAAATTTTCTTTTACTGATACTTTTGATATCTCATGAGTTCTAGTGGTGATGTGTTACAAAATTTTCGTAGAATGTCCTGAATTGAAAGGGACCCACAAGGATCATTGAAGTCCAGCTCCTGGTCAGCACAGAGCAGAGATCAGTGTCTGCCCCTCCTCTGCCCCTCATGAGGAAGTTGCAGACCACAATGAGGTCTCTCCTCAGTCTTTTCTCCAGGCTGAACAGACCAAGTGACCTCAGCCACTCCTCACACAGCTTCCCTTCGAGGCCCTTCATCATTTTTGTTGTCCTCCTTTGGACACTCTCTAATAGCTTCATGTCTTTTTTATATTGTGGTGCCCAAAAATGCACACGGGACTCAAGGCAAGGCAGAGCAGAGCGTTTTCTGGGTTTTGTGAAAATACTTACTTTTATATTTTAAAAAATCTATATACTCCCTGCTTCTGGTTCTTTCATTGTTGAGAAATAGTAATTCTTTATTAATTTCTTCGTTTCCTTCATTTCTTCTTTTTTTTTAATATACTTGTATCATATTCTCAGTTCAACTGCCTCCTTTTTAAACTAGGGACTCATTATCTATGGAAGAATTACTGCTCCTCTGGTAGGATCTGCTCCTTTGATCTTCCTATCACCTCTCTGTATATGTTCTCTACTTTGTGAAAATCATTTTGGGATAGGCATGTGTCAGAACTACATGCAGTGTTCAAAATGTGGAAGCTCCATAGATCTATACAATTGCTTAATTGCATTTTCCATTTTGTTCTCTATCCCTTACATAGTAATTTCTGACTTCTTTTTGCCTTTTTGACTATACATAGTGCTAAACTTCTTGTCTTCAAAGAATCAGTGACTATCAGATTTCTTTCTTCTGTATTTAAGAAGTCATTTAGATGCAATATTGTGTGTATATAATTAGGATTATTTTTCCTATATGCATGACTTTGTATCATTCAACACTGAATTTTGCCTTAAGTGAATATCCAATCACTCTACCTAATGAGATAAATTTGTAACTTTTTTACCCTATTTCCAATTTTTACTACCATTTAAAAATTGTGTTTTGTTCAGAAAGATTCTGGACATCTTCTAGGTCAGTGTGTATATGGTAAATAGTGCAAATACCAACATGCACTTATGTAGGATAGCCACTAGTAATGTATCTCTGTTGTGAAAAAATGACCATTTAACCCTACACTTGGTATCACATCTTTCTAACCAGCTGCTAAAGCATTTTACTAAAAGATGGTTCTTATTTTAGTTTAAATTCCTTTAGAGGTTTGGTGAGCAAACTGTTAAAAGGCTTTTGCAATTGTAAGTGCACTGCATTACTGGGTTACATCAAAGCCCCCAATCCTTTCTTCATCTGAACCATTTCTGTGATTTGTCCACAAGCAGAGAAGTAAAATTTGAAACAAAAACTATGTAAGAAGCAGCTATTTTATCTTGAGTTACAGTAAGTGCAATAGTTCAGTGCATTAATTAAAAGAAAAAATTCAGCCCAATTGCTTAAGCAGCACAATTACAAATTTCATCTCACTTTGTTTATTAATATCTTGGTGATGGTAGTATTTTGCTGGAGCTGTGGAAAGTGGCAGCATCTTGTTTCTCCTTTCTTTGCTTGGTGAGAAAGGAGGCATACTGATACAGAAAGGAGAGTACCACTTGGCGTGGAATGGGGAAGCAGGAAGTTTTTGTTAGATTCAAATTAATATGCTTTTCTCATTTTTCCTAAATTAAAATGGAAGGCACATTTTTGGCAGGGCCTGAGTTCATTACAACCCCAGACACCATTTTAAAAAAAAATTTATTTTTACTCTTGCTACATTCCTCTAACTACGGCAGTATCCCATTGTGCCTCATTTTTTGTGCCCAGTGCTTTTTAAACATGAAGAGAAAAGGCAAGCTACATCCAAAAGAGTTTGTTATTTAAGTAAAGACAGGACAGAGAAAAGGGATGCAGGAAAATAGATGGAAAATGAACCAGACAGAGGCTGACAATGTAGTGGCAACTTAGCAGTTATTGGAGTTGGTTTCTTGAAGGGTTTGAGGGATAAGTCACTGAGAAGGAGGATTTTGAGAGAGATACTGAGTTAGGCTTGCACAAGTTTCACAGAGTGAGCCTTTCAACAAGGAGGGACTGTACAGGAGAAGATGCATCATTGGAGAGTTTCATCAAGGTAGATAAAATGGGTTTGATTGTGATGAGCTGTTTAGTTTACTATTTTACTGGACTGTTTTAATTAATATTTGTAAAAGAACAAAATAAATGATACACAAAATCCCACACAGTTTTGCAGGGGAAGTCTGTGTTTTGTCTGCTCTGCATTTTACTGTATTTTAACCATTTCACCAGTTCACTTCTTGCTATTTCTTGTGCCTTGAAATTCCAACAGTTCCTAGCTAGTTCTGAGATTGTACTGAATACCAGACTCCTCTTTCCTGGGACTGATCTAGTACATTCTATTTCCTCATATAGTCATGGTAACACTATTTGTGTGATAAGCTGATCTTTCTGCTTTCCCTACAAAAATACTGTCATCCTAGGTAATCATCCTGGGAGCTTCTATCTGTTTTATGTTTTCCCTTTGGTTGTAGATCTCTTTTCCTTTAAGAAGGATGAAACATCACATAGTAGCTATGAAGTGTCTTTTCCATGAGTGAAGATGATCAAATATTTAAACCTTTTTTTTCCCCCAAAATGTACTTCAAATATAAGAGTATGAGTGGTGGTGGAGATGTGAGGTACCTCGGTTCTACAAGTTTCTTAAATCTTGTATAGCTAGACCCTCTTGGGGATTGAGAGATCCAAGGAATGGATAAGATGCAGAGACTGCAGCACTGCAACACTTCCAGTGAAATCCAAAAACTGCAGATGCTAGAAATGTTATATTCAGCTAAAGTTCACTCGACTGAGTCCAGTGGGGTTTTTGTTCACAGTACAGAAGTCTGGCTGGTATTGCTCTCTTCCTGTAAGTTGTTTCAGATTTGAGCTTCTCCCACAAGACCTATTTCCAGAATTAGATTCAGATTGAGAAGTACTGTACAGTTGTTACTGTCTTAAAAAGTAAATCTGCTTTAGCTTGATCATGGGACCCAAGGATTGGAAGGGAGTCATGCATGACTGCCATCTAAATGTACTGCCATCTAAGGGTGAAGGAGGAAAAAAATTACCCATTTCATGTTACCACTTTGATAAGCCTGTCCTTACAAAGGACTTCCATTAAGTTATTCATGTATTAGGTGATAGGTCTCAGATTTTACTTTGAATAATATATTACTTATTCATTACAATTAGATACAAAGGAGGGGGAAGATTGAAGGATGCAAAGATCTAGGAGTTTTGTTTTACTTATGGTACTTGAATAAAATTCAACTGTCTCTGATACAAAAGAGTTCATACCACACTCCCTACTGCATTTCTGCACTGTGAAATAAGAAACTGGTTTTATTATCAATTCTACAGAGTAGAGCAAAGGCTCAAGCAAACACAGGTGACTCCTGATCTGGGATGGACAAAGGCATAACAGTGCTCATTGCTGCAAGTGCTGCAGCAGGTGTTTAAGGCAGTGTACTTCACTCACTTTCAGTCACAGGATGTGCCCTCTGGAATGGGTGGCAATCTGTCAGCTTATTGAGGGCCAAATGTGACCCTTAATAGTTCCCAGTCCAGTGACCCAATACCATGCCTGCACTTACTATTCCTGCTTTTATTGTTAGCAAGCCTTTAATTTCAAAGACATTTTGAGCTTTATTCGTGGATTAAGATACTGCTGAGCTTGGTACTACATTGGTACAGAACACAGCCACAGCTCCTTCCCAAATGGTTTCTCATCTAGGTGAAAGCTAGGGGATAACAGGTGGGTAGATGGGGAACAGGAGGAGACTGAGGCAGTTGTGATCAGCATAGGCAGCAGTAATATTGGTACCTTGCAGTTATGCCTGCAGGCAGTTTCCTGAAGTGGAAGAATGAGATATCGGTCAGGAGATTTACAAAAAGCCCCTCCTGTGTAGCATGAGAGGAGACAAATGTTTGAAAATCTAGGGGAGGCTGGTGTAAAATTTTGTCTGGGGTAGGAACTATCTTTTCATACTGAATAAGAGTTAACAGACAGAAAGGCTTTGAAAGTTAGCACAAGTTGGTTATGCTTGATACTTTTGGCCTCTAGAAGTAGTAGGAACCTGGTGAGATAATAAGCTCCTGTAACTTCTAGTTGAAGATATGTAAAAGATACTTCTGGCAGATGAATATGAACTGGCTCATTATGTTTTCCACAGAGGAAAAGTAATTGAATTAGCAGACAGGACAACTAAAGTCTGTGGAGCAGTTATTTTTTTTTAAACTTACACCTTGAAGATACTCTACAGAAGGAATCTGGAAAATTTAAATTAAGGCTGTAGGCAAGACCTTGGAGAAAGGCTTGGTCTCAGACAGAGTCATGGGAAACAAGCCAAATAGTCACAGGATCCACTATCATCAGGATCACAGATGCCTCACAGAGGTTGAAAGAAAAAATCAAGCATTTTGGACATGATGTTATGTGATATCGCTTGTCGCCCTGACTTCAGCCTTCTGAAGAAGAAACTGTTTTAATTTTCGTGAACATGTTTTAATTTTTTTTAATTTTTTTTTTTAATTTTTTTAATTTTTTAACATGTAAACATGTTTTAATTTTTGTGATAAAGTTTATCACAAGGTTTTCTGTAAACACACAGATGTTTTTCTAACTGTCTTTTTGTTTTTCATTCTTTTCTCCTGGGAGGAGAAAGGTTTGATGGTGGACCTTTTCATTGGCCAGTGTGGTTGGAGAGGTGGTGACCTCTTTCTCCAATCCACAGCCGTTCCCAAAACTCTATATAATACAAAAATCAAATTAAAGTTTTCTCTTCTTCACCTTTTCCCCAGCTGGAGTTTGCTGTGTCTTTGTGATTCGTGTCTTGCTCTATTGTGACAGTAGCTAAACATAACTCAGGGGGAGACAGTGAGACTTACACTGAAACAGACAGATCTGGGAAAAAAAGAGGTATATGCATCCATGGCAATTCTATAGTTTAATGAATCACTGTTGTAGTATCAGATTTAAGATCCTGTCTCTGACAGACCACTCCTGCTGAGAAGCAACTAACTCATGTGACTAATTCTCCTGAAATGAGGTGTGACAGAGAACAGTTTTTAGGAATGTGAGTCAATATGAAATGTCTCTTGAGTGTGCAGTGCATATTCAGAGCTCCAGCATACACTACACAGTGTTATATAAACCAGGTTGCTGTGTTGCACAGGGTCTCAATGAAACCACTCCAGACTCTTCTACGTGCATGAACATTGGTACTGATTTGTCAGTTCCAGTGAAATCTGTCTTTTCCTTTTCATTGAAATGTTTAATCAGATGTAGCCTCTGATACTGTAGCTCACATCACCTTCATATCCAAGTAGTCCCCTTTAATTCAGTGGTGGTCCCCAAGGATTAAGGTACTGTTGACCACATGTAAGTGCACTGGCAACTATCCCTTGATTATCAGACTGGAAGAGATGAGAGTAAAATAAATTTAATATTCCAGAAATGCAGAAACAAATGTAAATGTTACTTAATAATATGGTCACAAACTACAGTACTGATGTAAACAACATGAAGACTATGTCTGCTTACTGAGAGTTGTTTTTCTCCTTTTTTTCCCTCTTCATTCATTTCTTAAGAAAATTGGCTAAAAAGCGGAAAGAGACATTGAGTAGTACTCGGCAGGAAATGACAGTGATGGTGAATTCAATGGATAAAAGCTACACTGAGCAAGGCACCAACTGTGATGAAGCTTTCTCTTTCATGGACACGCACAATCTAAATGGGAGATGTAAGTTTTTTCTTCTCTTTTCTTTTCCTTTCTTTTCTTTCTTTTTTTTTTTTTTCAGGTGAAAGAAAGGTGCAAATGGTTCTTAAAATATTCCTCATTACTCAGTCATGGAAAATCCATGGGACCGAGAGTTTCCCACTGTGCAGCACATTACAGTGTCTATTCAAATGAGCAAGACAGTCAGACATCAAGTATAGACTTCTTTAAAAATAATAAAGATAATTTGAGCTTTTTTCTGTCCATCCTTTTCTTCTGCAGAAGAGCAGTGACATTACTGAAACAGTAGTTCTACCTTTCTCCAATCTCCATTATATTGAAAATTTTATATCCCTCATGCTGTCCTAAGTCCTTCAAATGCTTCTCTTGCTCCCTTTTTTTTTTTTTGGTAGTACAATTTTATTTTTGAATGTAATAACCTAATAATGATCTGATTGTCTTATTATTTCCAGTTCTAGATGATGCTCTTTCTGTTGCTTGTGCAAAGGAAGAACTCAGTGGACTTATCTGTTCTGCAATTTCATAAGAGATTCTCTAATACCCTGGGTCTTCTTGGATCAACCCTGAAAATAAATAAGATTTGGGTTATAAAATTTCCTGTATTAGAATTTTAGTCAAGGTCTTACTCTTGTCAGAAGGTTGGGACTAAGCAGAGACAATAGTTTTTTATAATTGCATGACTAGGTTCAAAAAGTTTTTTTTTATTTTGGTTCTTAAGGAAACTCAGGGTTTTTTTGTATGACAGTGATTTTTTTTAACATCTTCAGAATTTGTCAAAGATTAAACTTTTTTTCAAGTACTAACAGTATGCAAGGCCCAACTCCCACTCTTTAATAATATGCTTAAGAATTTATCTTTGATGAGCTCAATTGTACAAACACTCTGTGAGGTTTATACTGTGAGATTTTTCTCAGCAGCATTAGGCTCAGAATTTGCAATGTTAATTTGCATTTGAGTTACTTTTGAAATTGATTTGAAATAGATCTTTCAAATCAGACCTGCCTTTCTGGTGAGAATATACCCTTGCAGTTAATGAGATTGCTTATTTCTGTGAAGAGATCAAGAGGTTTTATTTCATCTTCCATCATCATGGTACAGTTTTCCAATGGTGCTACTGAATGGTCATAACTACAAATGAAGCTGCAATGAGTTCCTGGGACTAAATCCTCTTTATGTAAACCACTTCAAACCTCTTTGAAATTATTGCCATAACAAGTTTTTTACACTGCTTGAGGGCTAGAACCTCTAATTAGACTTCCCATAAGAAATGTGACCACCAGAAGATGCACACTGACAGTCTTAGGAATAATCTTTGTGTTCAATCTTTGTGTTTGTCTTCAGGAATAATCTTTGTCTTCAAGCCTTGTACTCAAGAGATTTAGAACATTCCTACTTTCTATAAAAGTTCATTACCCTGCCTGCCTTCTCTGCCTAGCAAGTTTTATTACCTGCAGCAGCCCTGACCTCAACTAATCTCTGTATCCATAAGCAAAAGAAGTATCACTTTGTTCTGGCCATCAAAGATATGTAATCTCCTCCTCCTGGAGGCATAATCAAAGGAACATGGTCTCAGATATATAAATTTATACGATAAATGATAACTACCAGCATTATTTAAGCCAGTTTTAAGCTATCCCCATATTAACAAGGGCTAGTAAATGTTTGCCCTAGAAGATCAACTGGAAAAAAGATGGATGAAAGCCAGCAGGAGTAATCTCACTCCTCATCCAGTAGATCCTGTCTTCCCCAACTCTGTTTTGTTTCACACATCCTGTTAGTCTGTTTACAGGTATCCAAAATATGCTTACAATCACTGGTCAGACTGAGTTTGAGATGTGTAGACAAGTAACTAAAGTGGAATTTGCAAGGAGCTTTGCTTAAAAGCCTCTAATGACTCTTTGGCTGAACATCCTGTAAAATGTTGTGATTAACTCCTACCTGTTAAATGTATCTGTGTTTACACTGGTAATTTGCATGGTATTTGTATACTGGGGGCAACCTGAACTTAATTTGTTCCCATTGGGCTTTCCTGTTGGTTTTACAAATGGTTCAGTGATTAAATAACCAATGTGAGCATTGGTCTGTATGTCACTCCCTGAAAGCCACCTTTAAGCAAAGAGTAATATTCAGGGTCTATTAGAATCCCTATGCACACTATGCATCTGTCTAAACAAATCAAATTTAAAAAGGAGAGGAAAAAATAATAGAATATTTGCATTAGGTATTTACAGTATTATAAGGAAAAGTTATTACTGATCAAAGCTTCTGTCAAAAACCTCTTGTCGTTGTGATGTGTTGTTTCAAGCATCAGCATTCAGTCTAATCTTGTGATTTAAGAAGTGTATTTCCCATCAGCAATCAAAATGCTTCTCCAACTACACTTTTTTTTTAGAGAATTGATCAAATTCTCTGAGCTATTTTATTCACTAGAATTGCCTGGTTTTCCCTAGGTCCTGATTCCAGTGCAAGAAACACAGCGGGATGAGCTCTAAGTCAAGTCATTCCCATCTGCTGTGTCACTTAAGTAGCTGCATATCATATCTCTGTCTCTAACCAGCTTTGTTTCTCTTTGCAGCTGTATCTTCACCATCTTCATTTACAATGAAAACTAACACACTGAGCACAACAGTGCCTAATTCTTATTACCCAGGTAACCAGTTTTTTTCTTGGTTTCCACCCTCTGTAGCCCTTTCCATAATAAAAGCATACACATTTATGTTACTGTACTTCTTGCCATCAACATTTAATGTATATATAAGAAACATACTGGTTGCTAACAGTAGCTTTCTGAAAGAAAACTCGGGAACATGTATCAATCATTTACTGTTCTCTCTCTTTTTACCTTTCCTGCATTGACCTGCTTATGATGTATGACAGATCCATTTGTGCCAACTGCAATTTTAGGTGAGAACATTTCCCTTTATCAAAGTTTATTGCTGAAGTAATTTCGGAAGCTGCAGTTCTTGGGGAGCAGACAATAGTAGCAAAATGCTGGAGCTTCATGCTAAAGGGAGGGGTGGTAGACTTGGCTACACTGGGGTGCTAAGGGCAGTTACCAGGTTTGACTACTACTGTCATAGCACAAGTCAGGGGAGAAAAAACAGAAATAATTTTAACAAGTGGATTTGCAAGGAAATGTTTATGCATGTATTTGGAGTGACACAAAAGAATTTGGTTATCGCAGCAATTGAAATAGTTTTCCTCATTTTTTTTCTGTTTTATCTCAGAACTGAAGATGTCACTTCTTAAAAATAACTTTTTTCCTAATTAAATTGCTCAGGATACAGAAAATCAGACAAAATACAGTTCTGGCCATCTACCAGCTATCATGTCTTCTGACAATTCTGCAGAGTTTCTGACGTGCTTGTCAAAAAGTGAAGTTTCAGAGAGGAGATGGTATTTTGAACAGCAAAATGATAACATGACACTTATAGTATATAGTTTATTATGCATCAGGTGTCACAGGGATGAAATAAAACAGTAAAACTGTAGGTTAAAAACATACAGTTGAAATGTAAAGCATTTCCACTTGGAATTTAGGAAAATCTGCTATTGTCCAATGTCAAAAAGAGAGAGGTTTCTTCACAGTGATAAATAGTAAGCATGAGGTGCTGTTGCATTTTCAGTGCTTAACTCTAACCCCTTTGTGGCTTGTGTTCATTTACATCTCCTTCCCATGCTAACTTTAAACTAAACAGGGGCAGATTTTAATAGTAATTCAAAACATGACAGTGCACTGTAGCAGGAAGTCAAACTCCTTAAGTGTTAAGCCTATTTATTTACTCATTCTAAAATCTGTTTTTTCACAACAAATATTTCCCTTTCTCCTCATTTTTCTTCCAATCACTGTAAAAAATTTAAGACCCCTTAAGTGATTCCTGCCTTTACATTGTAACTTAAACAGGCTTACATACACATAGAGTGAAGTATATAAGAAGTAAAAGTTTAGGAAGGTGATCTTGAAAATTTGTTATTGTGAAAGAATATTTAGTGCAGTGCACTTCAGTGTGATAACTTTGAGAAGGAACTTTGCTGGTTTTATACATTATGTAAATCTGGAAGAAGGTAATGGTAGTGACTGTAACAATGTAATAATCTGCATGCAAATGAAATTTGCAGTGCCTTTTAACAGCCTGAGATGTTAGATTTTTTTGTGTGCTTTAGCATTCATTCAGCGCTTCATGCAGTAGATGTTCTTTCTGACCTTGTGGGTGGGCAAGGAGAAAAGTACTATTATCAGGAGAAAAACTTTGAGATTTCCTACCTGTATTATTTAGTTCATGCTTTCTTTGGTTATTTTTGTGATCTTCTCTATATAATAACAACGGTAAAATTATTTGTTAGCTTTTTTTTCCCCCAAGAAATAGTCTCTAAGTAGATAATTCAGCTATCAGGCAAACGCACACTGGGAAAAACAAATTCTCTGATTTTACTAAGTCTGTAAAATCTTTTAATTGGTTAGGTATGTATTTTGTGGCCTACTACAGCAAACCTGTGCTTACTCTTCTCAGAAAATATTTCAGTTGTTTCACTGTATAAAATAAATATTTTTTTAACTTTACATGTTAAAAATTTAGTACTGCTTTATGAGCAGTGTTCCATTCAGATTATATCTCTCTCCCAGTATGTATTTATGATTCTCTGTACAGAAATAGTGTCATATCTGAGGTAAATGAAATTAACTATGCTTGAGCTGGTAGAGGAATACAGCTGTTAACAAAGTATGCAGGGTTTTAATTACAAGTGATACCTGCTCTTGCTGTCTTCCACTGTCCAAAGAGGCTGTGTTAAACTGCAGGATCATTTAGTTGATCTTCAGTGATCTCAGTGTGACCTCCTGGGAAAGGTACAAGTCTGGAGAATGGTTGAGTTCAGCTTTCAAAATCTGATAGAAAAGCCACAGCACATTTACTGTTTCCAAAGTATATTATTTAATAAATGTTGTATAGCTCTATGGGAATGAGTAAGTGTACAGTAGGACAACTGCAGCTGCAGGAGTGTTTAAGCCAGGTGAACTTCCCATTGCACATGGACACTGCATATAGAGGAGCTCACCCTTTGAAAAAGTCACAGCCTGAGAAGCTCACGCTACAGGGCTCAGAGGCAAAATAAAAAAACTCAGAGGCTCCTAATGTACTATATAAACCAAAGATTAAAAACACTTAATTTTAAAAAGCTTAAATGATAACTCCTCCTGTATTAATGTAGCTATAAGGGATAAATAAATTGAAAGAGGAAAATTAGTCTAAAACTAGGGAGCTTGCAGGAAAGAGATTCATAAGTATTAAACTGATGCTTGCATGGTACAAGACTTTGATAACTTTGCCTTCATCTTAGTTACTAACAGTCTGTGTTGCAAAGAATTTTGCAGTTTGCAAAAAAGAAAAAAAAAATCCTCAAGTTTTCTAACCTGTTTCTAAAATTGAAATAAGCAACCCAAAAAATCATTATCAACTTTCTACACTTTTTTTTGTCTTTTGTGTCTTAGCCACCTTGTAGTTTTCAGGTGCCATTTCAGCAGCAACATACTGTACCTACACTTGTATACCACGCTTCATGCCATGCATCCCGAGGTGCTTTGCAGTACAATTTTATGCCACATCAGACAGAAGTTGTAAAATTTTATGACTAAAAAATGAATCCCTTTCCTCTGTATTAGACCAGAGTAGCAGACTTATGGGAAAAGGAGTGAAATGGCCATACTCATAACCATACATTTTTCTCTGCTGTTTTTGGTTTAGGTGTCAATGCACAGTTCATGTTGACTGTATACTTAGTGAGGACCAGATTTCATTTGACTTAGTGGGAATTGAGAGGGCCTCAAACCAACTTTGAAATATGATTCATTGAGCTTCCTGGCTTTAATGTCAATTTGCAATAGTATAACTAAGACCAGAATCTCACCTTTAACAAGGTGTGTTAATATTTTAGGTGTGTACCTGAGGATCTGGGACCTTTTCATACAGAGTATTTGTGGAACTTTCTGCTGTAATATATCTAACTTATGAATGTGGAAATATTATTTTAATGCTTCCCTTTCATATGGCTTAAGAAGTAATATTTTATATAAATACCTTTTTTTATAAGCATTGTATTTTATAAGCATTATACAGATATAGTATTTTTTTCAATGTTCAGTCAGAGAGGAATAGCTTGAATAAGTCAAAGCACCGTATTAACAATTTTGGTTAAAATTAAGAAACTCTAAGATATAGAAAATTATTATTTGAGTAAACAGATAAAATATTCATGATGATTCTTGGACTTTAGAATTTGGGGTGGGTTTTATCTCTTTTCAAGTCTGAATAAATTTTTAGAATTCCATCTATACAGGAAGCAAGTCATTGCTTCCTTAGGTAGAGTGCACTTTCACATCTAATTACTTCAAAGTATAGGTTTTGATCTCAGTTCCATATGTGTGAATTGACTTACAGTATAATACTTTGGTTTTAGTAAATCTAATTTCTACTGTGAAACCGAGATCAGAATCTGACTAATTTAGGGAAACATTCTGTAAAGATTAAATTAAAAACATAAAAATTACCTGTAATTATTAATGTAGTACTGTTGCTTATGCCCTGTTTCCTTTTTCTCCTCCTCTTTTTTTCTCCTGATATGTATCTTCTTAAAAGTGCCAATCAATGGTAAGTTGCCCATTTGCCCCATGGAAGAGATGTGGAGGGTTGGGAGAAGTATGTGTCTCATGAAGATTTTAACCAGCCCACGGGGGTCTCCTGTTTGTTGGCTTGCATGTCAGTTGACATAAAACATTCCATGCCTAATGTGGTGGCTCATGATGCACCGTGGTCCTAAAGCATGTTCAGCAGTCAAGACATTTTTCCTTACCAGATGATCCTTTGCATTTGTCCTCTTGTAGTTTGTCTCCAAGTGTCTTTTTCAGATCTACATTTCCATTGCAGTCCTAGCTTGATGAAACCATAAGCCATTTTGTGCATCCTTTTATTTTGCTCACTCCAAACATTTGCTCTACATTTGCAGAGTAAAATACAGCACTTTAGTAGTCTGTGAAAAATACAAGTCCAGTTTCATTCCAAGGGACTTGTTGAAGTTTCAGAAGGAAACTTCTATGCAGTTTAAAACAAAATGCCTGTTTTAAAATTTGTTTGCAATCAGCTAGCAATATTTAAAACAATATTAGAGTTTGGACTGCTCTGCAATGCTTCCATTGTAGAACTATGGACTTTGCCTCATTCCAGTCAGTCTTGCAATTTCCGTGTGTAAACTGCTCATGGATTTGCTGTTCTTCTGGTGTAGCCTTCACAGACAGAACCAATGCCGATGGTGTCAGATTTCTGCCATTCCTCTAGAAATCTTTGTAGCTTCTATTTCTTCTAATAAGTGGAAGTGAGCCAGTGCATGATGAGATACTCTTTTTCTAGATGAAACCCACACGATGGTCAGTGACACAAGCAGCCTGGTCCAATCCCATACCTACAAGAAGAGAGATCCAGTGGATGTGCCCTACCAGACCGGACAGCTCCATCCAGCCATCCGTGTAGCTGACTTGCTCCAGCACATCACCCAGATGAAGTGTGCAGAAGGCTATGGATTCAAGGAGGAGTATGAAGTAAGTGTCAGGTCTAAGGATCTGATTATTATGTCTTCTGCACCACTGGTTGTGTGTGTCTGATGCTGAGGTTTTACCAGTGTGCATACTGCTTGCATTTTACAAGAGATGGTGTTTTTTTGAACTTCACGCTTTGTCATGCCAACTTCATGTTATAAAAATTGCTTAAATATATAATTGTTTAAAATGGTATTTGTAGTTTTAGATGTCCAAAAACCATGCTTCAGGCCACTTCAAAAGTCACTGATGACATTTCTTTTCCCTGGAACATAGAAAACAATTCATTCCCAGGAGGACCTAATCACTTGTCAACTTTCATTTGTGTGGCTGACTTAAACAAGTTTGTTCCTGTGAGGTTTTTTATGCCACTGTTATTTAAAAGTGATAGAATTGAAAATTCTTGTGTTTGGAAAAGATTTGCTCATCAGCCAAAACCTTTTATACCAGCATTAAGCCTAGAGGAAAACTACAATTAATTTATTAAAACAAAATAAAATCAAGACCGTAAAATGAAATTTATAATGCAACCAATGACATGGCTTTTTAACTACAGTGGAGCAAATGATTCTGCTGAAAAACAATTTCCAGGAAAATCACGTAATTTTCAGCCTACCAAGCCAATGAATGGCATCCCATTACAGACAGTAGGTGTAGTCATGACTAATGCCAGTAGATGCAATACATCAGGGTGCAGTTTGTTAATAGTGGCAGGGAAGGAGGACTTAAAATAGTGAAGTTGGAACTGAAAAACTCCTCTTTATATATGGAAATTGTTATAATCAGAATGAATTAGCCATATATTTGAGGGTTTTTTCCATTGAGCTACTGCAGTAATGCTCTTTTCCCTCCATATGCAGTGAGTGACTGAATGAGTGAATATATTCTAGCACTGCAAAGGTTGCAAATCTCTTGGTTTACATTTCTGTTAGACTGATACTGTCCTCTTTACAAATTTGAACTAGACAACAAAAGAATTTTTTCCTTATGTATTATCAGAAGGATAAATGTCCAAATGAAAAGGAAGAAATAGTTTGACAGGGGATTTGTTTTGAATGAAGTCTCATAGATGGTTTTTGCTGTAACAAGACAGCAGGATTATTTAGTCTCACCAGGGAAAGAGTTTGATTCAGGAGAAGTTCACAGAGGATTCACTCTGAAAATAAATCTATGGAACAGAACAGAGAGTAAAGTTGCACATTGCCCATTAGAAGCACTTCAGAGGAGGCCAAGGATACAGAGCACTTGCTGTCATGATAGTTTCAGGTGTTTTAAAATAAAACTTAATAATTAGAGCCACTATTCTCAATCGTTTGGGGTATAGTTCACTGTCTAAGCACATATATGTAATTTTAAGTTCTATTGGTGTCATGCACAAGTTTTTGGTGTAGCATAACTGACACGAGGGATAAATGTTGAAAAATCATCTTTGGGCAACGACAGGCTGGTACTTCCTTGCTCACTGCTCAGCTCTGCATTAGGATTTACCCACTTGGGATACTGAGTACCTATAGCTCCCAAGATAGGGGCTTGGAGGAACACCCTGTTTTGGGTTTTACCCTTTTGTTCTCCTGGGAGAAGGCTCCTGTTCCCGCAAGCAGGATCAGGCCCTTGCTCTTGGCTGGAGAGACCAATATTGTGCCTGTTTGTAGAACCAGAGCACATGTCCTTAGGGCCACACCAGAAGAGACTTCACTGCCTGCTTTCCCATCTCTTTCTTGGGTGTGGAAAGAACACAAATGCATTTCTGTAAGCTGTGGACTTAAATGCAGACCTTAATTTGTGGCCTAGTGGAGTGCAAATGATCAGGATTGCACAGAAATCCTGAAACGCAGGGAAATTTCCGCATAGCTAGTCTGCAGTGGATCTTTAAAATCCTTTCTATCCTCTTCCAGACCTTTAAGAAAGGAGAGATTTTCACTTGGTTCCAGTGGTGTTAGATGTTAGACTGCTGGGATTACTCTGGCCTGATTTCCCAAGCACCCCTCCACTGATTGTGGGTTATTTAATCTGTTCCCCAGTACTGCAGCATGGGAGAGCTTTTACTGCTCATGAAGGAGCCTCGTTGCTCACCTTCTTTCTGCATTAAAGAAACAGAGTAACTAGAAAAGGGAAAAGTGGTTTCCTCAATTCATCATTTCTTCCTCCTTACATATGTCACCTTTTGGTTTTAGACTCAGTACTTTCACAGGGATTTCGCTATATCCTTTCTCAAAAATGTCCATTGTCAAAGGGCCATAAATCCAAGTAATGAGTTCATCTGCTTCCTAAACAGATCAATTAGACTACTGCCAGCATGGTTTGGCATAGCTCAGATAAATTCATTAAAGTCTTAGAATTTCAGATAAGTTTTATTTTTAACCCTGTTTTTGGATCAACTTAAATTGGTGACTACTCAGTGTAAAGTGGTTCTTTGCCAAATTAAGGTTAGTTGACATAAGACAGTTCCAAATCGATTTCAGAGTGTCCACGCAGGAGCTTGGACTGGTTTAACAAAATTGATTTGAAAACACACCTTTAATTAAACCAGTGCAACTTTGTGTAGATAAAGCCTTGAAAAATCAATTTCACATTATGTTCCATGACAGGGAGTTCTGAGCTTCCATTATCTCAAAACCAGAGGTTCCTTTGAAAAGCCAAGATTTGCAAAGGGTGTCCTGCTCAGATCAGCCTCACTTACTGTCACTAACAGGACTGTGTCAATAACAGAATTTAAAAAAAGGTTCCTCCATGTAGCTTTATCTTTAAGGCTTTCCTCCCTATCGTCCGTCTCGTCTTCCCTCTCCTCCCCTTCTGTCGAACGCATCCTTTCTCAAGGTTTTCTGGCAGTTAACTGTTTCAGTCCAGAAGTTATTTTATATCATTAAACCAATGCTATTTCAAATACAGTAATGTTATATACTGTCAAGATAAAATGCACTGAATATCTTCCTTCTGTGCCTTCATTCTGATGTGTTGCACCAATTTAACTGTACTAATGTCTACATTATCATAGTTAAATAGATGAATACGGGCTCAGGGTGCCTGTCAAGGATAGGAACATAAAATATATTATCTAATGTGTGTTAAACAGTTCATTTCAGTTTGGCACTTCTGGGCACCTGTTATAGATGGGTAAAAGTATTTAAAAATAGGATTTAAAAATATCATAAGATGGATAATTTAAAGAGAATTTGGAGATGAGTGCTGAAAGTGATTGGGGGTATGAAAGAAATTCTGTCTTAATAGTAGTATATTCATTTAAATGGAACTTCAGAAGATATGCTAATGTAGAAATGCTAAGGGAGATGTGGTAATAGTCAGTAAAACCCACCTCACTGGAAAAATCTTATTGGCCAGTGGAATATCTGGGGTAAATACAAAATTATTTTAAGAAACAAAATAGGGGGGAAAACTCTCTAAAACCAGTAGAAATACAGATCCTTGTTTGGGGAGGCAGAAAGTATTGGAGACAAGCAGGAAATTTTTCATGGAGGATGTTTGCCCTATAGGTGCCTACTTTGAATTTTTTTTTTTCTCCAAACCACTCTTAGAATAATGTCTGACTTTGAAGGAAGTCAGATATGATTTCCATTTTCTGCTGTCATGCAAAACCATAACAGACTAGAATCCTGTCACTCAGATGCAGTCTCCAGTTGCATCTTTTCTTTCTCTTTGGTTCCAGCTGGAACACAAATTTGCTGCCACGTGGCACTTTTAAGATTTGTGCTTCTGGGGCCCTTTTCTGAAATCTTGAAAATAGTAGGAAAATTGAGTATTTTTTAATGCTATGTTATTATAACTACTGGTAGGACGCAGCTGGCCCTATTTTTTCCTGCATGTTCCTTGTGACTCCAGCCAATCTTTCTCACCTCCAACCTGTATATTTTTATCACACCTATTCTGCAACGCCAGCTGCGACAGTCAGTACCACAATCAGTGCAAGTTGTTTTCTATCCCACAAGACACAAGTTACACAGAAAACAGAAAGACTCTGGAACACTGGGTGAGGATGGGGGCATTAATCTCAGTGTAAATACAGGAAGGACAGCATCTGTGTCTTCAAGAACCAGGAGCAGGTAACTGTTTCTCTCTTTCCATTCTTGTAATACAGAGGAGAACTCATTAGGGATGATAAACGTAACAGAGAAAGAAGTGAAATAGTGGGAATTTGTGCAGTGAAAATGGCATGGAAAATTGTTAGAAATATTCATCCATAGAGATAGCTGCTATTGCTTTTTTTCAAGTTTCATCTGTTCAGATGGAGCTCAGAACAATCGCAGAATGCCCAGGTTAATTGTTAATCTAATACTGGAAATTTGTGGTGGTTTGGTTAAGCCATATATTGCTGTGTAAGTGTTCTCTCATACACAAGGAATAACCCCAACAAATGCGGATGTAGAGGTTCTTTACACGGGGCAGGTACTCCTCTTTTATCAAAGAACTTTGTTCAGAGAACCACTTTCTTCACACTGCTGTGGGATTTGCAAAAGCCTTCCAGCAATACCAGGTAACTTGTTCCTGGTTGGGATTATCCCAGACACTTGAGCACTGGAAAACTTGGCACTGTGGAGGTCATATGTAGGGAGGCTGAAAGAAGTAGTAAAAATGAGTGATTGCCTTATACACAAAGCATGTTTTGGTTTGTAAATCCCAAGGTACTCCAGATCAATACCAAATTGTTGAAATAAAGTAATCCCAAACCTGAAACGACATTCACTGGTAAATAGCCTGTGTTAGTAGTGACAGCTTCCCAGTGCATGCAGTCTTCATTTAAGTGTCATAGAAGAATGGGTGCCTTCCAGTTGCTGATCAGCAAGAATCAGTTTTCAACAATTTCAACTGTATGGCAGTTTGGGAATTTTTTTACGTTCAGGGAAGGACACTTAGTTTGCTGAATGTTGTTGTCAGCGAGTTTTATGCAATTCTAAACCTATCCTTTATCACCTTGAATTTCTCTTTTTAACAGATTGCACATGGATGAGAAGTGCTGTCACAGTGCTTAATATCATTCACGTGACACTGCCTTTTGTAACAGTGTGGTTAATTGCCCAGTGATCAAGATGTCCCACAACTTTCTAAATCACTGTTTCCCTCTCCCACTCTTCGTAAACATATTCTCCTTCACTTTAAATAAAAGTGCATGTATATGCAGAAACAGCTCTCTAATTTGTTTTGTTTAAGCAGGTTTAATTAGAATTTATTCTTATCACAGAAAATAGATTTAGGCAGGTCATGGCTTCATTAGAAAGGCTTTGTGCTTTTATTTGTTTCAATAATAAAATTGCAGAGTTGTATAGACTAGAACACTTCCAGTATCCTTAGGATTACTCTCAGTGGGGTGTAGGCAGCTGTTTGTTCATGCTGTGATGCAGCTATTTTTGGTGCTGATCAATCTGTGATTTACTTGGGTATGGACCTCTCATTTTCTTCTTCTCAGCAACCTAAACAGTCTCAACTGTGTGTGATCTCAGGCAGCAAGGACACCTAACAAGAGCAAGGATACCTAATTCAGCCAATGTTTTTTTTTCTTCATGAAAGTCTGCCAGACTTAGTCTTGTACGTAAAGTTTAGAACATGTTTTAAGGAAAGGCTGGTACTTTTAAAGTGCACCTTTGATGGCCACTGTATCTCTCTAAGCAGTTAAAACAGAGATTGGTGGTATTGATCCACACAGAAAAATGTTGATCCACTCAAAAGTCGTGAGGTATAGATTCTTAACCTGATCAATTGGATGGATAAACGAATGTAGGTTGTTCTTATGTAGGAACTCTGGCAGCTATTTCAATCATTCACTGCTTCTACTGAGTCTGGTAGTCCTGGTTCATGCTAAGGCAAACATATGAATGAGTACAAAATACGCCACTAAGAAAAAATGTGCTGTAACATGTAATTTTTCTTGGTCCTGAAGATGCCCTGGGAGTCTTTTCCATGATCAGATATTTAGCAGACATTTGTTTTGCATCTCAGCATAGCTGAAAATCTAAAGCTAATTTAAAGCATGATAAGCACCTCTGATGTTATTCCTGATCCTTAATGAGTGAATCTACATAGGCATTAAAATGGATCATTTTAACTGTTGCATGCAGTTTTGTGGGTGTGCCTCTAGCACTTCATTATCCCATGGTAATAAAGTTTCCATTTGCTTTAGGAGGTTGTGGGGTTTTTTCCCATCTTGAGTTTGGCCATCACAGCAGTCTTTCAAAACTGGTTTTAATCTTCCTCCCCTTTTTACTGACCTGTGACTCCATCATTAGGATCTTCTATTCACTGAAGATATTGCAAAATCTTTCTCAGTTTATTCTGGAAAGTTTTTTGGGCATGTGCAATGTAAAACTGGAGCAATAAAAGAAATAATTTCCAAGTTTCAGTGATTATTGTCAACTTAATACTGAGCAGATCTTTGGAAGTCCTATATCCACATCTGATAAGTCCAACTAATGAACACAGGGGTTATATAATAATAATGGAAAGAATTAACCTTTTCCATCCTACTGCATTCTTCCTACATGTTTGGATGTACACAGAGGTATATTCTTATTAATAACAAACACTCACACATCATACTACTATTTAAACATGTGAAATCTGTTGAACATTTTTCTCCTGCCTGTCTTGTCTTCATCCTCTTTGGCAGCCACAGATTGAGAAACAGTCAAACTGCACTAAGCAGACTTCTCAGTATATTTTACTCTGGTTGTCCATTAGTGAAGTCATTTTTGCCAACTGATCTTGCTACTATGCTTCTGCTAGTATCAAATTTATGCTCTCTATGTACCTATTGAAATCAGGGTTTAATTTCAGATTTAGCCAATCTATGTATTGTTATGTGCTATTGAACACAACAGTAGGAAACTAGATGAGGGCACTGAACGTGATTTCAGTCATAGTGTGAATTTCCAGGGGGAAGTCTGCAAGAATGGCTTTAATGCTCACAGCAGTAAGGTGATAGGTTAAACATTCTAAATGCTAGTGACAAGTATGATTTGAAACAAAGAAAAGTTTTTGAAACGTTGCAGGCTATTTGCCGCATATTTGCACCAGCCTGACTTATTAATTATTCAAATAAGACATTGAATATTTGATCAGAATCTGTAATACCTTCTTCAGTTAACATATTATTTACTTTTGAAAAGTGCTGATGTACCTATACTTTTCCCATTGCACCTGCAAAAATGAATTGGTCCTATTTATGTGCACAGAATAATATATTGTGCTTTAATGTTCAAGATATTATTCATTACTTCCTACTCTTATAAGCCTTCTTATATTTTTCATATTTTATTAGTGCCCTTTAAAAAGACATTAAAAAATCAGTCATGTAGTTATTCAATTTTAAATTATGTAGATGATGTTAAATGCAATTATAATCTATTAATTATATATACACTCTGTGTTTTCTACAGATTGCATTTATTCACTACAAATAATTAGGCATTTTAGTCCATTGCTGGTCTCATGACCAGAGCATTATTACTTGCTGTTTGTAAAGTGAGAGGAACACTTTTCAAATCAAATTAGCATAATTTAGCTATTTGGGTTTTAATTTAGCATCAGTTTATCATTTAGTATATCAGTTTATCAGTTTACAGCATATGTAAAATATGCAATATTTTCTATAATGCATTTGTTTTAAGTAAGTTAAAATACCCATTACAAACTTTTAGGAAATGAAAATTTGTACTTTTATGTAGCCTGTGGCTCAGTGTATCTTTTAAGAAGTTTTCTAACTGGAATACAAAGCTTCTTCTTACGTGTTTCCTGTAGTGCTGTAGTGTTCTGGTGATTGTCCTGTCAATGGAACAGAGGCTCATCATTTCCTAGCAGGATTCTCTTTTTTTTTGTTTTGTTTTGGTTTGGGTTTTAGGGGTTTTTTTTTAGTTACAGCATACTGATTTGATGGGCCCAAAAGAGTCTATGGGAAGTGTTAAGTCCACTGAAAATCTGCCAGGTCATATTTGGGCAGACAAGGGGTCTGTTCTCTCTTGCTGGTTTCCTGCCTCTGTCTCTGTGTGACAGCTGCTCCCCTGGTTTACCCCCCACACCGTGTCTCTGTGATGCCCTGCCTGCACTGTTGTGGGGCTGTGCTGTTTTCTGAGCTGCTTGGCTCTGCATCTGTCTTATTAATTAACAGTGAGGTCACCTGGGTCCACAGCAAGTCATTTCAGAGGTGTAGGGGACATGGCCTGCTAAACAGCTATGAGAAGATGCAGGCACCTTGGTCAGGCAAAGATTAGCAGGGTAAGGATGGGCAGAAAATCGGCCTCCAGGGCAAAGCTGATGGAAGTCCAGAGTACCCTTGGAAACAAAGCAGCCCAGGAGGTGAGCAGGAGGAAAAGCAGGCTGGCTTTGGGGACTTGTGAAATACTGTTAGTGAAAGTCAGTATTTCAGAAATGACATGATGGCAGCATCAACCATGTAAAATTATTGGAGTTACTGGGTTTGCAGCTCAATTCCAGACTAATGAAAATTCATAATATTGACACTTCTTCACAAGACAGAAACAGCAGGTCAGAGTCACTTGACATAAATCCACACACAAAAGCTGAAAGGTTTAGGTCTACAACATGATTTGGAAGCCAAGACAGCAAAGACCTTAAGCACATGTTTAAGTTCAGTTGGTTTTAAAGAGATTTAAGGGACTGTTTTGAAGTTGCTTTGAATATACCTTCTTTCCTGTTTTACATTTTACTATTTACATAAATGGAAGCCACACTAGGGACATCATAGACATGCTCATATAATGGTGAAGAAGGTTGAATATCTGTCCACAAAAATGCTGCAGTTTCTTCCCCTTAAGATCTTAAAAAGATTCATGACTGACACTGCTCTGCTTTGGTCTATGTTAAAAATAAATGGCATGTGTTTCTGTTAAAATCAGCTGAGCTCAGTTATTACTCATCTAGCTTTAAGGTGTTTGCCTATGCTATTATAACTGTTCTTAATATATTACAGAAAAAAGTTCTTGTATCTACAAGAGAGAGATCTGGGTCTCCAAGAGACAGGTGATCTCTGCTCTTACACCACACACCAAAGGGAATAAAAAGAAGTGAGGACATTCCTTGGTGCAGGGGCTGGGGTGTTCAGAGGCAGACATAGCTATGGCTGCCTTCAGCTAACAAAGGGAGCCTGCAGTGAAGGGGGCATCAGCTCTTCTTGTGAAATTGTAGATCTTTGTCTCTGTACTATGCATAAAGGGTCCCTTTCTGAATAGAATGCCTCCTATTGTTTGCTTTGGGATGGTGGACAGTATTGGTTCCTGAAGTAAGCATAGTTTCTGATTAGTCTGGGGGATGACAACAGGAACGCTTTTCCTTTGATGCTTAAATACTTCATTGCATCACAGAGCTGAGTTTTGATATGAGATAGTATTACAGTTCGGATTGTTTACACTAAATATCTACAGGAGCCATTTCTGTGCTTTTCCTTGCCAAAAATGATGGCCAAGCAACACACTTCCAGTATGACATAACAAAAGGTTATAAAGGTAGGTCAGAGCCTGCATCCTCTATTCAGGAAATAGCAGCAAAAGCAGCCACCTCCACCCAACATGAATACAACAGAGGGGACTTAAATAGATGGGGAAAAGCTTGTAGTGCAAAGCTCTTTTTAGATTTTTCATGTCCTTCCAAAGTCCTCTGAATCTAAGCATGACTGTCAGGTTGAGACACATATTTTCTAATCTTGATAAAGTCTTCATGCAACAGTTTGTCAGTCTTTTGTGATCCCAGTATTGCTCTTCCATGTGCTGTCAACCATTAGTCATTGCCAGAACACTTTAGTGTATTGTTTGCTTGAAAAATATTTCAAGACATTGTCTGCTGCATTAGGCTGTGATATCTGCTGAGCTTTTGTTCACTTACCCTTGAATTTTTTATCTGCCGCTGTTTCTGTTTTTCATTGGTGTCTCTTCCCAAGCTGGACAAAGAAAACTAAAGTAAAACTCTGCATTTTGGGTTTGTAGTTTTGCTCATTCACCCACTCAAACTCCAGCTTTTATGCTCTGTGTAACACTGTTGTACACAGCTTCCCTACGGTTGGCATAATAAACTATGTAAAGATTATATGAGTAAGGAAATCCTTAAAAGTGACACAGAGACACTTTATCAGGTCCACTATCAAGTCTTTACTTTCTTTCCAGGACAGCGAAATATCACTCATTCCTAGCTGCTGTAATACTCCCTTAGGATATTCTGAGCTGTGCCAGAGACCAGTGGTACTTCTGCAATGCTAACAGCAATTATTCATTATTCCTTATAATACAGGGAAGCAGGAGCGCCCAACAAAGCTATTAAGCAGCAGGTTTAGAATGAACAAAAGGAAACATTTTTCACAGAGCACATAATTACATCATGAAGCTCATTGCCTCAAGATGCTGTGAAGCCAAAATTATAAATGGGTTAAAAAATGGGCTAGAAAAATTCATTATTAAACACAATGGCTGTGTGCAGTCTCTGGCCGAGGAAGAGATTGCTCAGGAAAGCCATTGATTGCTAGAAGCTAAAAGGGTATGCTGGGGAAAGATTCACTCTCTATTTGCATTATTCTTCATACTTTTTTGTAAACATCTGCTACTAGTTCTGTTGTAGAAAAACTAATTGGTTTTGTGGACCTCTGGTTTGACCCAGTATGGCTGTTAATTCACCTAAAAAGAAAAAAAAAAAGAAAAAAAAATCAATGCTCCTGTATATACACAGCAAACAAAGTGATGTGAAATAGTAATTCTTTCTCTTTTTTTTCCCCATACTGGTAGTCAGTTATATAGAAGTAACATCACTTCAGTTTATAAAGAGCACAAACTGGTTCTTAAATCAGATAGCATCCTCAGTGTTTTCTAGGTCTTTTCTTTTACTAGCTGTTCTCCTGGTGCACTGCCTTACTGGTGGACTGCAGGACTGCTGTGGACTGGGGCTGCAGCTTGATGATGCTGTAAAGGGAAAGAGGAAAAATATAACAAATTCAGTTGTAAAATACTTTTATATAAAATGCATGTAGTTGCTATGCTAAAGCCTAATCCTTGAGCCTTTATTCTGCAGAGCAGTTCTTTATTCTGCAGAGTCTTGTTTCTATTAATTAGACCCTTTCAAGAGAGTTGTATTATCTACAGTACACTGAGGTAATGGAATTAAACCCCTAGTGTGGGCAGTAAACCACTTCTCATGTTTTGAAGAGCAAAAGGGGCACCATAATATATAATTTTGAGTGTTAATAAATGTAAATTTTGAAGTTAAGCAGGTTGAGCTTCCAAGCCACACTAAAGCATTTGCTTTGGTTTTGCACTGGGAAAGACATTTAAAATCTAAGAAAATTTGGTGTCTTTCTGCTTTTTCTACACATTTCGGTTTTGCCACTGACTTTTTAATTGTCTCTTCTTTTACAACATCAGCAGCTTGAATTTTAAGTTTTGATGGTTACATTGTGAATCAAGTCTATAGAAGCGACAGTAGCTAGAACATACAAAAGTGTTTGAATACAAGGAAAATCACATAAATTGCTCATGCTTTTTATATGTTTAATTGTAGATCTGGTTTGAGATTGGCATATTTTCCCTCCATTTGTCAGGTTTTTGCACAGCATTTGTGTTTATTTTACTGGTATTTACTAAGCACATGTATCTCTGGCATACAAAGAAAGCTAGAAAAGCTATGCTATGTGCAGGATTTAGGGCTTTAAAATTTAACTGTTTTGTGGATTGCTTTTTTATTTCTTGTTATTGAGACTATGTGTTTCTCTTTTTTTGGTGACATTTTTTAAAAACACTTTATTCCTGCCATTAATCAATATTTGAACATCACTGAGGTAGAAAGACAGTCTAGTTGGGAAGCATATGTCTTTCATTTTGACATAACTCTGAGTATGTTTTCTTTTAGCTGAAGTATGCTGCAGTGGAATTGCCTTAAATATCTTGTAGGGGATCAGGTTGAATTTTTTTTTAAATAGTCCTTTTCCAAGGGCCAAGAAACTAATGAAGTTACTAAGTTTTTGTCTAGCTGCACACTGACACAGATGTCTGCTTGTGCTTCATCAGCATTTACACTCACTCCCTGCCAGAGTCCCTGGAAACCTTACTGACAAATCTGGAAGTGTAATAGTAACATGATTTTTTTGGTGTCGTGAAATATTTGGATAGTGCTACCCATATGACTGTTTTAGTGTGGAGCAGCAGTGTTTTGGAGTGCTCAAGCTTAATAGTGCAATAGTACTAGGAAAAAAAAGAAACTAAAAAGATTGTTTTCCTCTTGTTTTTATGAAAAAAAAAAAGAAAAAAAGAAAAAAAATACTCCATAGAAAGTACTATTTTGATTGTCACTAATACACACCATATTTTAGCTGAAATACATGTGCATAAAGCAGTGAGGTACTCCATACAGTTTCTGCCCACGCCTGGAAAAGTTTCAACATCTTCTAATGAAAAACAGAAAAATTATCTTGATTTATGCCAGAATTCAAGTTTGATCTGGTATCATATCAAGTGTTTGTATTTTAATTGATATGACAAGTTTATTTGCCAGCTATTATGACTACAGTGAAGTTATAGAGAATGATAACTTCCAAATTCAGGTACCTAATACCAAAAAAACCCATACTTTTTTGTGTTATTGTCTCAGATATATTTTAAATGGCAGAAGTTCTTATGGAAACGAAGATTCAGTTGACTTAGGGCAAGGTAGGGAGCCAGAGTGTGACATGTAAGACCTTACCCCTCTCTTCAGCTACATGAAATGAGGTTGTAACCAGGTGGGGGTGGGTCTCTTCTCCCACGTAGCAAGCGACAGGACAAAAGTAAACAGCATCAAGTTGGTGCCAGGGGAGGTTTAGATTGGATATTTATTATTCCACCTAATGTCAGGATTGGAACATTTCAGTGCCAGGTCACTCTTGTCCGTCTAACTCACTTTTCGTCATTCTTTTTCCATTTGCAGAATCTGGCTCATAGATTTTATTAATAAATCTAATAAATATGGACTTTACTGGGTTGTTATTTTAAACAACTAGTAATTGGCTTAATGAGAAACAGATGCCTGGAATCTTTGTATTGTCTTCTAAGGGAAATATTTATACAGAGACTCAATTTTTTTTAAGTTTTGTTTTATAGAGGGATGCAGAGAATAAAGGCATCTGCTGCTATTCAACAGAGCTGTTACAATGTTGGCTTGCCTCAATTAATCTAGCTTTAGTGCAGTGTTCTAATGAAGGGAAAAGCAGAATAAAAATTTAAAGCTGCAATGTATATGAATCTTGAAATGTCCATGTATAGCTGATAAATTGCTGTGTTTCGTTCCATTTATGCTAAAGTTAAAATCAGGAAGCAGATTGCAGAAGCCAAAAATACACATCAAGTCATTGAACCTCAGTCTTCATTACTGAAGAATTGTTTTGATACTCTGCAAGATCATAATCTGAACAAAAGAGTAGCCAGGTGATGTGTTCAGAAGGGTCCTGCACACCAGGAAAAAATCACGAGAATAATGTCATAGGTGTGATCTAAGTGCAGAACCATGTTTGCTTCTTTTCTGTTCTTAAGGCTCTGAATCTAAACAATATTTTGCACTGATCTTTTCTTTGTGACAAATCATTTATTTCGTTGTTAAGTTTCACATCTCATAATCCATTTGTGTTAACAAAGACTTGGTAACTTTTCAGTTAGCTCTCTTTACTTCATAAACAGCTCACCATCATGTCCTCACTGCATTGTCCTTTAGAAAAAAGACTCTTCAGTCAAACAATGCTACTTTTCTTCCCTTTTTTCTGGAGTCTGTTTGCTGTGAGTCTTACATTTGGATTGTTAAGTTATTAAACTGTGCTGTTACTTGTACATAGTAATTGTAAAACACCACCAAACTAGAGGAGAAGAGACATTGTTGCAAATCTGTGCAGTAAGTAACTCATGACACTCAAATTCCCATCTCCATCATTATTGCTGGAGATAGGTTTTTCCTGTTTGTTAGTTCAGTACTTATTTCACTTGCAGAGTGTATTCTCGGAATGTAGTTGTGTGAGTAATAAATAAGAAGGAAGAGTTATTTGCACTGGGACATTCAGAGACCCCTATTGTATTGCACAAGGTTAGTAGAAGTTCAGAAGACTTTTCAAAGCTCTTTGAAAGTTTCTCTTTTGGACATCGGGAATATAATAGCTGATTACATGGAAAGAGAACTGGACAATCCAAATGTCCATCAATAAGCTCCTGTAAATACATGCTGTAGTGGAACTGTCACATATGCATTGTATTTTTCTACTGAGAAAATATTAGTACCATGTACCTGATGTTAGATGAATGAATGCAGAACTGCTCTTCAAATAAGAGCATCTAGGGACAGCAACCCCTTTTGTCCCTCCCTCATTGTTAGCTTCCACAGAGTGCTTCCACTACACATTACCCTTTAGATGAGCCTGCATCATTTGAGTAGCCTCAATTCAGTGCATTATATATTTGAATGAACTGTCTGGTTTTAAACCTGGTTGATTAATTTCTTCAGGTTTACCTCTCTTGGAATGAGAAGGTGTTTTATATACATTTCAAACATCAAAATAAGGCAATTGAGGTTGGTGAGCTGCAGCTCTTCATTAGTGTGCCTAAGCAGACACTGTTTATTCTAACAAGTAGTCTTGGGGCTGCATTGAAGGTCTGCTGTCTGTCAGTGTACAGTGAGCAAACTAAAAATAATTAGGTTAACAATTGACAGCAACACTTGTCGTCATTGTCAATCCCATTACTACCTCTATTATTTCTATGCTGATTATCTTTATAGGCTCCTAAATGCTCTGTATTATTCTTTGAGTAGTTTCTCAGACAGATGAGAAATCATCTAGGACCAACACCATTTTTTTGAAGTTTTTATCCACCTTTCCAGTAAGTGCGCAGCTGTCCAAAGGGAAGCTGATTGACAGGAAGCAATTACAGAGTGAGAGCCTGCAGAGGGATGTCTGGGAAAAGGGAACAGAACTTTAAAACCCAGAGCCAGGATTTTTGAACAGTGAAGTAGCAGGAGCTCCCATTGCTGTGGAAGTTCTCAGTGGCTCTACTGTGACCCATTACTGCTCTCCCCGAAGCAAGAGAGTGTAGCAAATTATAAGCTCAGGGACTGGAAAAGTGGTAAATATACATATAGCTTTTAGATAGGAGATCTATTTCTTTAGAACAAGGAAAATGCTGGCCTAAAAGTCAAGCCCAGAGGAATGACTGATTGACTTTATATATGCTAGCAAACAGTGTATTTGCAAACAAGCAAAGCAGACATTGAGGCACCAAAGCTTCCTATGGAGATCAAAAAATGTAATGAGCCAGCACAATGAAGTGCTATCCTTTTTTTGAAAGGGCACTGCAAGTAGACCTTTATCTGTTTTAGCATACCCTACTGCTCTTACTTCCCTTGAAAAGTTCTGTCTTATCTGCAGGGAAGAACAACAGTGTGCAAAATATTTGTGTTCCATCCATGCACGCCAGTGTATCCTGGCTTTTATCATGTAGTTAAATGTGATGTCAGTGTTGCCTTGTAGCAGAATTAAAATCTTATTATGTGAGCTTTGTTTCTCTCTTATCTTCTATGCAAACTATATTAACTGGAGCAGCCGAGATACACTCATGGAAACCCTTGAGGCCTACTTAGTGAGCCAAATCTGAGGGGTGCTTTATCACTTCTGAAAGGTTAGATCAGCTGTGTGTACATTACACCTTGGATGAAGATAGGGGAGGGGTTTACTCACTTTTTAAATTTAACATTTGTTTGCTTTTGTTTCATTTTTCCACACGCTGTTTTCTGTTGCTCCAGGGAATTTTATTACATTGAAGATTTTTCCAAATCGTGTGGTTCTAAATCACAAACAGCTTGTCTTTACAGGGGATTTGAAGATCTTATCAGGTTTTCTGTGCCTGAGTTAGCTGATAACTTAAAGTCAGGCAGTTCTTGTGAATTCTGAGCTCAGAGCACTGTCTCAATTACAAAGATGTATTCAGATAAAATCAGACAAAAATATTACTGGATTACCTAGAAATGTGTCGGAAGTCACCTTTCTTATCAGTGTATGTGTCCACCAGTTTAATGTTGATCACCTTTCACAAGAAATAATCTTCAGTAAGCAGAAGTGCACAGGTATTAAAGTAGTCTCTTTTCAAATAATATAATTGCTCAAAGAGTAATGTCACCAGCTTACAGTGTCAGTCAAGTCATGGAAAAGAAGTATTTTCCCATGGAAAGTATTTCCCACTTCAGAAAAGTTTCTTGGAATCCTTCAGGCTTGTTTTCTATATTACATAGCATATCTAGGCAATAAGTGAAATAGCTCTCATCAATCACTATGTAAAACATGAGTGAACAGAGTATTTTAATGACTACAACACAAAGTTTACCACTTCAGTCAAATGTAGACTTTTTATTCTGATGCCTGAATTTTTTTTGTATTTTCTTCTTCTCCTCCCCCTGTGTCTCACTGTGAATTTGTCATTTTAATTTCTTTTTTCTTTTCTTCCATTTGTTGCCTCTTTTTTGTTATATTTTAAACCAATTGCAAACTCTTCTCTTTACTACGGGAGGAACAAATCTGCAGTCCTTGCCTTCTTTTTTCACAGCACATTGTGTCTTTATGCTCTACTTTAATAATATTTCATTAGCTCTTTGAAACCATTCCCTAGGGGAAGCTTTTATTATTTGTAAAGTAAATCAAATATCAAAGTGCTAATCTTTAGGAGGAAAAATGGGCTAGACTCAGAAAAAAAAAAATTTACATCTTTTATTAGCTTTTTGAATTAAAATTTAAAGTGCACAAAAAGATTCCAAATAATTTTCTCAAAGCTCTAAGGTACCTAAAACCAGTTTTTAGAAACCTGCCTGTTTGCTAACATTCTGAGTACATTAAAGAAAATCTAAGAGTGATGTATCTCTAAGTAGCATTGTGGAAGGAATGTTTTGCTTGGCAGAGAGGGACTTGAAAAAGAGTTTCCTGAATAAATTGGAAATTAAAAACACGAGGTGAAAAATTTGGTTATAATGGTATCTTTGAGACCTACATTAGCTCAAATTTAATGTCTCTGCCTTCATACAACATTTTAAGACACATCTTCATTTTGGCCTCATTCAAACCATGTCACAGTGACCACTGAGTAATTTCTTTCTTTCCAAGTTCTTTGAGGTATTTACATGTTACCCCTCCAAACATAGTATAAAGAAGTCAATTTAGAATTCACCTTACCTACACATTCAGTGGACTGTATGTGACCTGGAGTCCTGCCCCTTTAGTGTAAATCATAGAATCCCAGAATGGTTTAGACTGGAAGGAACATAAAAGATCATTTTGTTCCTCCCCTCCTGCCATGGACAGGGACATCTCTCCTTGGCTGCTCAGAGCCCCATCCAACCTGGCCTTGAACTCTTCAAGGAATGGGGCATCCACTTCTCTGTTGGGGTGCCTCATCATCCTTGTAGTGAAGAAAACCTGTGTCCTGGTGGGTAGGATTTCTCATGAAGAAATAAACTACTCTGCACCATTTTTACTCATGTGTGTACAGCTAACATGTGGAATTACATCCTTTGGAACAACGTAGGAAGGAAGCAAGGAGATGGCACTGTTAATGAATAATGATGCAGATAGTTTTGTTCACAAGAGGATAGATTGTGCCTTTCTCTGATTTCCTGTCAAAGCACTTAACTAGTTGCTATTCAGAATTGCCTGTGTTCATTCACTTATGTTTACAGACATTACAGTCATGAGTCCTGCTGAAGTTCTCACTCTTAATTACATACCGTGAGAAGTGAAAGAAAAAAAAGTGAGGAGGAATGGGGAGATAAGAAAACCCCACATGCTGTACATGAAAAGTATTCATTAAATCCTCCAAAAGTAAGAAATTTATTTTCATAAGAGGAAATAAGCATTGCTTGAAACCAGCTTTATTTTCTTTTACACACAAGTTAAAAAATAATAAATCTTGCATTTTAGTTACAGTAAAAGTGTGCATACTGTACCCAGAGGGTCCTTTCTATAAAAAAGGATCATGAAATCCTATCAGCATACTATATTTTTCTGCTGGAGATAAATCAGGAAGATTAATGAGGTTAAGTTATTGCTGTCTAGTATGCCAGGGAATAAGTTCTAAATTAGAATTTTAATTGTATGTTCTATTCCAGTCCTGTTACTAATTCACCATATTTCTAAAATCTTTCTTTATATGGTAGACTTAAAGAATTTTAAAGGAATTAAAGTTATGGAGTTTTTAAAACTTAAGTAGGTAAAATGGAAATGGTTCTGAAAGCCTATCAAAACTAGGTTATCTGTCAAATCTTTAGACTACTCTGCAGAATCTATAAAGATTTCTATTCCTGCTGCTGAATATTACAGGTGATTTTCAGGTATTATCTTCAGTGTTAAATAGCAAGAAAATAAGTTACACCAACAGATCTCATAAATAGGTTGGGTTAAAAATATATGGAAAGTAATTCTTCATTAGTTATTACAGAAATACTCTATGACACCCTCTTTTTGCAGCGTTGTCATGATTTAAGACCAAATGACAATTGGTTATTGAAAACTAAATTTACAAAGCTAGGAAAATATTTCAATCACCAATATGTGCAGTTTTACAAATCACACAACTTCATTCCACATTCCAGGACAGAATTCAGGTGGGTCTGTGTGGTGGTTCCAGCCATACCACGTGTTCTCCTACAGTCTCTCAGGTCACCTTATCCTCTGGGTTCTTTCCCCAAGCAACTGTAGACACTGTCAAATACAGGATTGGGTAGAAAAAAAACTTACTCTTTATTATCTTGTTCAAATGCTCTTAGCACCTAAAAACCAGCCTTCAGCATGGCTGTAACTCACAACGTGCTATTCCTGAAGGTGTGCAACACCTTCACAATTTTCACAGTGACTGACAAGTCACTTCCACTTAAGTTGCTTCTCTGTTCTAGTGAGCTACTCTCTTGTCCTGTAGCGTTAACTAAATTTCATGTATATTTCCCAGTGCTGTTCTCAACTAGAGCTAACTCATGATAAGTGGTGCAAGTACCTATGTCATTCATAGTACAATATGGAAGCAGTTTGATCATTTTAGTATGTTTTCCTTGTGCTGCTATAGGTTGACTAGACTTCCCAGTTGCCCAGGGAGTAGCAAAGCCTGTGACTTTAAAAATACAAACATATTAGGAAGTGCACTAACTGAAAGAAAGCACTGCCTCTGAAAAATGAGCACACCAAAGCAATCACAGAATTAGTACCAGATTTTGTCTTACCTGTGTGGTTTTAGTCCTTGTTTTGAAATCCAAGTGTTAAGGCATGCTGCAGTTAGTCAGTGGAGGAGGTAATAGTTCCCCTTCCATTTCAACATTTAATGTAGGCAGTGAGTAAGATGTTTAGTGTCTCAAAAGACCAGAAGGACTTTTGCTTTCCTACTCTTCTTCTCATGTGTAATGCAAAATAACCTAAATTCACCTGAGAAAGAAAAGACTCTTTCCTACCTCTGGCTATGCAAACCCTTGAGTGGATGTTTCTGGGGTTTTGTGCATCAGTTCAAGGAGGAACAACAACAGAAAGGAGCATTGGGAACAATATCAGAGAAGTGCTGTATGTCAGGCTATGACCTCTGTATCTGCTTTAAAACTGATCTGCATCTTATATCTCACGCATAGAAAACCTTATGTAAACTATCAGCCTAATTTTACCAGAAAAATCTGAACACAACAAGGGAGTTTTAGCAATAACATCAATATATTCTATTTGCAACAGTCTTTACTGGGCTTTGGGGTTTTTTCTTCTGTGTTCAGACTTAGGCTATAGTAACACACCAGTAAGTGCTTTATAGCTTCTGAGGCAGTTTACATTGATGAGATAGATTTTCACATTGGCTCTTGCAACAGACACTTTTCAAGGGCAGGCACAGTAAAATGGTTTTTTTAAATTCCATTATTTGAAAACTGGACATAATTCTCAGTGATTGAAGCTGACAGAGAAGGAAAAGCTGATGGTGAATGTATTCTCTAGTGTCAGGCTGTCATCCACAGATGCTCTCAGTGACCAAAGCAATGACTGAAGTACAAAGAGCTGCTTGCATACTGTGGGTTGCCATCAGTGAAATCATTTACCACTGCTCACAAACACTTGGGGAGATCTATTACCTACAAGTGGTGCATTTTCAATGATGAAAGTTTCCCTCAAAGTGACTAGCAGATTTCTTTTAAGATAACTTTCAGGGATCTTTTTTAATTCCTTAACATTCTAAATACTGAGTTATCAACAAACTGAATGTGATTATTTCAATTTTCTGTTAAAAAAAAAAAACTCAAAACAGTTAATGTTAAGTCACAAGGACATCCTAATATGCCAGATATTTAGCAGATTCTGAATATTGAAAATCCAATGAGCTGACAGATTTACTGCAGTCACAAATCTTGCAGTGTTCATTAAATGAGCCTGAAGATCCTTGTCCTCTAAACGTTTATGGACTTGCTTAAATGTGTATTTACTAGAGTTTGTAAATACAAAGAGGAGCCTAATGTGACCCTAGGATCTTAACTCAGACTTTAATGAATGCATTTTTTCCCCATCTGTAATCTCCACATATAAAATGGACGCAGCATTAGTGTTAAACTAGTAATGAATCTTCACTATCAAATTCGGGGCATTTTAGGCATCTAATTTATCTGCAACTCAAAGGGCTATAGTAGAAAAATTAGTTTCTTCTCTAGCTAATTGAGTTTAGACAAGGACCTCCATTACAATCACTGTTAGTTGTCTGGTCTGGCTTAAAGTAGACAGTGTGCATAACTCTGTAAGTTGCAACAAATCCAGATATATTTATAACTGAGTACATCAAATTACCAATGTTGTTAAAATACATTGTAACCTGGTTATTTAGAAATAGCAATGGAAAATTAATGCTACCAGTGAAGAAACTCAAAGTCAGTAGAGAAAATCAGATACCATAAAGATCGATACATTTAAAAACAAATCCACAGGTCAAACCTAAGAGTGTTACACAGTGCAATAGAAATTCTTCGTACCTAAAAATAATATTCTTGCTTATTTATTAAGTAGGCAGAGAAAGATTAATGATGTCCTTAACTTCTCATTTCTTTAAGTAAGATCTTGCATTCTGTAAATGACATTGTAATGTAGACTACACTGTTGTCACCTAGAAAATATGAATTATTTTTTGGAAAAATTACTGCTTGGTTTTTGGCTAATAATAAAAATACTAATTCAACACTTTACAATTATGGACATTAAAGCACTTAGAAAGATGTATTTTTAAGTATCCTTATCTGGAAGCATGGAATCTAGGATAGAAAATGTGCTGGCAAAGATGACAATAAACAGATACAAATTTTATTCTGAAGATCTCACGCTGTTCTCCACATTCCAGCCTCTTCAAACTCTACTTTTATATAGGTCCTTTCCAATTTTCTTTTGCCTTATGAATTTTAAATTAGGAAAGGGAATAATCTAAAAAAATCTGTATTTGCAATGATTATCTCCCCCTCTCATTTGAGATATTGCAGTTATTTTCTAGTTTGAGGGTCACAGTGAATTAGCCCTTGGCAAATATTTAATTTTTAATAGAAACCACTACGGTATTGAGTTAAAACACGCAAAAGTATCACATTCATCCTAAGATGATACTCCTGCTGCAACACTGACCAGTTTTCATGTTGCATATAAAGCAGTTCTCTGTAATTAATTTTTCTTCAAAAAGTGTTTTATCCTAATTATTCTAGTATTTTCTACTAACTGGATGGCAGTTGGCATGCATACTGAAATGTCTGCTGTAACAACAGCTGGCTTGAAGAGCATTTCATTTTTCAATAAGATCACAGAGGCTGGGTAGCCAGGATTCTTAGCGATTTTGAGTTGAAGAAATATTTATTTTAAATTATTTGAGTAATGCCATATACTCATTTTTGGTTCCCCATTGCCCTTGCCAAGCATTTGGTGGATTGGAGCTGTTTGGGGGCCGTATTTCTTCCTAACGGTTCCCAGTTTTAAGAAGCTTCTAAGGATGAATTGGAATGAATGGCCACAAAGATAATGTGTGGGCTGCTGTGCAGCAGCATCCCTGGAGAGTGATATGTCAGGAAAGAGATTTTAAAAATTTCTGTAATGAAACGTGTATTTCTCACAAGTAAGGAAAGATCTTGACAGATCATCTGCTATGAAATATCTGCTCTGTTCTTTACTTGTGGGACAAATGAGATTCCTCCTTATAATACATTGTGGATTATCATTCTGCTGCAGTTTGTGTAATGGTAGCACACAGGGAATTTAGGAAATGACACTCCAGCTGTCTTCTACAATAACTGGGTTTTTTTATGCTTTTGCGCTGTAATACCTCTTCCTTCAAATTATCTTTGCTGTACTCCTCTCACTGTAATACCAGTCTATATCCCAAAATTAATTAAAAAGAAAAGTGGATATACATAAATAATGTCTTATTTTCCCTGTGTAAAATGTTTTATTTCATTCACTAATTTATTGATAAAAACTCAGGAAAAAAATATCTGAAGTTCCTTTTCTGTAATACATTTTTAATAAAGAAAGTGAAGTCAGTAAGCGGTAGCTGGAAATGTAAATCTGTTTCCTGGTCTTTGCTGTTGTGTGGGGTTTGAGGTTTGATATATATCTGTTCTAAAGAACAGAATTATCTATGGTGCAGATACTTTGTTAGGAGATGGTTTATCTGTAGGGTCATTAAAGTTATCATTGCTTCCAGAAGTTCCGAACACTTGGGAGAAATAGAACTCGTACATTGCATCTGAGATGCAGACAAGTTTCTGAATGCAGTTCATTGCCCGTTGTATTTCTTCCCTGTAATTCTTCCCTGGATTTAGCACCATCTTAAATCTTTCCCATTTGCCTCCAGAGATTTACTTTATTCGATTTGTTTAAAGCAATTTTGTAAAAGTTCATTAGTGGAACAGAGACGCAAGGTGTCCCTTGGAGAGTATTTGGGTCTGGCGTATTTCAAGGTGCAGGCTCAGAAGCTGTGTCAGCAGGACTCTTCCTCTGTAACAGCACATGTAATGCTGACTGAATTAAACTCCAAACCACTTCCTGGGTAGTGTCTTAAGGATCAATTCTGTGCATTAGTCTCTAGGAGAAGTGTAAGAAAACTAGAATTTTCACTACTCTACTTAACTGACTGAAATGTGAAATCCACATCAAATTTTAGATCAAATTAATTGTTAGTTTGTTGTGTCTTTGGAGCCTTGCTGCTGACAATTTCCATTTTTACTTTGCCTTTAACTATGTTTAATTGTTCATCACCCAGCATTGTCTGAGAGTCTGAACTTTGCATGAAATTGAGACACAGATCTTGGCCCATGGAGAGTCATTCCTTATGCAGTTTGGTCAGACTTACTAGAAAAGTAATTTCCATCCAGCCTGAGTTGAGAGTGCTCTAGAGTGGGAGGGCCTGCTTGCTTTAGGTGCTGTTGGCAAATCTATAATCAGAAAAGGATTGACACTTTATTGGCAAAGAGCCCCAAAGCTGTAAATCATTTTAGGATTCACAGAGTTACACTTATCTATCCTGGTAGCAATCAGTGTTTCTCAGAGCTGTACCCAGTGATGGTATGTTATGAGTAAGGAGAAATTTATCTGTGTTAGTGAGTTTTAATAAATTCAGTTTCCAAACCATTAAAATTTTTCTAAAGTGTGATAAAATTTTCTAAGTGTGGAGAGATGAAGGAAAAACAAATTGAAGCCACTGACAAGGCTTCTGGTCTTCTTGAGTTACTATAAATAAACATTTTAGAAGTAGTCCAAGAACTCCCAGGAATTTCTAGATCATAAATTGGAAACCAGCACTCTAGTAAACTTGTGAAAAGAATACCGATTTTAGACACCGAATGCCCTTGTGTTCCATTGACTTCAGCAAGAGATCAAGGGTTTGATTTGACTTTTATGCTCTTTGCTATTGGAAATCATTGGGATTTGAAAAACAACTTTTTTTTTTAATTTGAGGGCAAAAGACAGTAATAGTAGATGATTCTGTGGGCATTATCTGTTTTAAATCACTCAGAATGTGTTGGGATTTGCAAGAGATACAAACTTCCCAATGTTTTCTCTATTTAGTGTAGTACAAAAGATTTAATCTACTGATCATTCTAGTGAAAAAGAAAGAAAAAAAAACAGATGAAAACATGAGTTTGGATTGGTCATAATCATGATATAAGTCCAGTAGTTAGCTTGGCAACAAAGTATTTTTTAACACAAGATTAATATTTCAAAACAAAATTTTAAAAGGTATGTGCGTCATATGACTTACAGATACAATTAATAAATTAGGAGATTTTGCAAATGCTCTTTTACACCACAGAAGGCACGGGACATAGAGGGAATAACAACTTGCTTGCTGCCCTTTTGGTAGCTTCTGTGTTTTATTAATGTAAAAATAAACTTCTAGCACCTTCAACTTTCTTATTTACATGAGATTTACTAATCTAGCTAAAGGACAGCAGTTTGGTGAATATGAGATTATATCTTTCAGAAAATCACATTGATTTTACTCACTGAGAAAGTAATCATCATGGTGGTGTCATAAATTGTGCTTAAGAGAAAATAAGACACAAGTATTCTAATTGAATCCATGTTTTTTTTAAATGCCTGTATATGTTTTGGTCCATGAGGTCGTCTGCCAAGTAAATGAAACTTGGCATATGTCAAAAATAAAACATACCAGTACAGTGTCTAATTTCTACACTCAAATACTGGAGCAGCTCCAACACTGATGATGAAGCTCCTTCAGCTTCACGTGTCTGTATGAGAACTATGTGGGGAATCTGGGTAGCACAAGTGAAGGACTCTCAGTGTTGCAAGAACGCAGATTTGGAAAGGTTTAATAGCACTTCACTTGCAAATAATTCCTCTTGTTATTACACAGATAATCTCATGTCAAATTTTAAGTAACATCTGGAGCTATGCATAAATACCATTTAAACAGGAGACTCATATTTTTGCTCAATAAATGAATCATTTAAATGACACTTTAACAATAATACCCACAAGTACTGTTTGCCTTTCTCTTTCGTTTAGCCATAAGGTAACTCTTGCTGCACACTTTTCTTAATGTCACTTTCTTTTTCCCTTTTTTAGAGTTTCTTTGAAGGACAGTCTGCACCATGGGATTCAGCTAAGAAAGATGAGAACAGAATGAAAAATAGATATGGGAATATCATTGCATGTGAGTGTTGACAACATAATTGTGCACTTTGTTAACTTCCCTTCAGATATGGATAAGAATGACCACAAGCCTTGTGCTCACATCAGGCTTCTATTCCTTTTCCCTAATTAAGAAAATAAAAATGAGGGAAAACGTTACTCTTCCTATTTTTCTTGAGAAAACTGTCAGATTTAATGCATTTTCTCAGCTGCCCTTCTGTATACCTTCCATCCTGTGATCAGTGTTTGGCTAACGGAGAACAACGCCTTTAACCAGCTCTAACAGGTCCCAGACAGCTCCTGTCAGCTCAGCACAAAACTGCCCATGATCACATCAACACCTTGGTATTAGCTTCTGGGTATTTTAGGAGCAAACACTACTGGTGCTTAAGTGTTCCACAATAACAGAGACATCTATGCTGGCTTATGCTAGACAGACTTTAAGGAAAAAAGGTAACCCTTATAGTTACTTAAAAATTCCAGGCTTAATAAGGAATAATCAGATAACTTGAGGAGATGATAACATGCTTTGGTGAGTGACGTCTAAATCTTGCATTATGAGAGTTCCAAAGCATTGTGACTACAGATGTTGCACATGAACGTGAAGGCAGGACATATATCAAGTTCAGTAAAATTATATTACATACACACTGCTCTTGTTGCACTTAAAGATAAGTTCTCAGTATATATGTAGGAGATTATGCTTTCCCTGTTTTTTCATTTTAAAATCTAAATTTAAGATGGAGAGTGTATGTGTTTTTAACAGCCAGCCAGATACCCATGAGCAGATATAAGCAGAGCAATAAGCTGCTGTCACCTTGTTTTGTAAAAATGAAAATGAAGAGCGATACTGCTGAGTTCAGAAATCATACAGAACCCAGCAGAGAAGAATAAGCCATGCTGATTGTCTGAACATTTGGAGGACCTGTGGAAGGAGTTTGTAGTTTGCATATTTGCACTAACTCCAGGACCTGTCCCAGGTGCTTGTCCAGGCATATACCTGCCTAGGTTTACTCATCAGTGAACCACATAGACTTGACAGAGAGAAGGACAGATCTTCTAGAAAAAGGATTCTGGTACAGAGCCCATTTGTATGCTTCTGAATCAGATAAGTTAACTAGATACGGTTTTGCTTGTTTCCCTCCAAGCAATATTTAATGTGTAACAAACTTGTTAGTTTGTGAGGATGTAGCAATACATCATATGAGTAACAGCTGATCATTTGAGTAAAAATATCAAACTCAAAATTAAGAAATACAAATCACTTTTATGCTTATCCTTGCTTTATGAAATTTTTTTTCCAGTCTAAGCCTATTACAATAGATCTTCTCTTATAGTCAGGTTTACTGTGTCGCTCCTCTCTTTTAATGTCTTGTTAGACATTGTCTTACACTTTGACATCCTTTGGTTGAAGAAAGCTAGAAAACTGCTAGTGCTTTATGTCTGAGGTAATCAGGTGATGAATATCCAAGGGAGAACACATAAAAGATATTAGATACACAAATCAATGACAATTAACACAGGATACTGAAGGCTTTCTAAGAGGCAAAATATAACTCAGGACATTTAGATCTCAATTTACTTTAAATGTCCTCAGTATTTAGCAGAGGGAGAGAGTTGGTTGGATTTTTTATCAATAACACTTCTTGTTTATGTGGCTGTGAAAACAAAGACAACTCAAGTTAAAATTAAGATCTACTATAATTAAAGGCAGTATCTTCAAAGAAAAGCTGAAACTGCCCACAGTTTGTGGTTCAATTTGTCATTTGTTGTCGTTAAGTACGTATATGCAATTGAGGTTGTTAACTTTTTAATTATTTTATGTGTTTTTCTCCTGGATGAATAAATGCATTTCTTAGAGTCTGAGGGAACAGTAATAGTCTACTTTTGAAAATTTGCCCCAGATAATTGTATAAAGTATATGCTTTAGCTTAAAAGCATTTTAATAAATTGCTCTTTTATGCTATGTTCAAACACTTAAAATGCGGTGGTTTAGATGCCACTGACTATGGGTACATGACTATAATGAAATGTATATTTTTTCTGCAATGCATATTTTTTTCTATCCATTTACCCTCTTTGTTTTAATTTTTCCCAAGATACTACTGTTACATTATTGCTTGTAGTCATTATTGTTCTCAGAGGGAGCTAAAACAATAGCAACAAGCATCCAGCATTGCAGGAGCTTGTCAGAATTGTAATATGCTTTATGTTACCCAAGTGATGTGCATTTAGTTGGCTACAAGTGTGCCCTGCCCACTTTATGACACTGGCTACAAAAAGTTGAATCATGATCACAGTCCAGTCACCCAGAGAAAACATGTTCTTTCTTTACTGAACAAAAACCCTTCATGTTTTCTCATTACAAACTATATCCAGCATGAACCTGGTAAATGAATCTTTCATCATCTAAAAAAAATTATGTTTCTGCCATAACTGTGCAGGGTTGGGCATGAATTTTGGTCAAATTTGTTCTTTTTTTTCCTCAGGAGAGATCTTGAGGGAATGGGAGGGGCTCTGTATTTTTACCTAACTCAATATTGACTAAACGAGAAGAGAGTATTGATCACAGCTTTTAAAGGCAGCTAAAGATTTTAGGTGAGACATTTATAAAAGGTTTGATTTGCAGAAAATCAGGAATGCATGTCCCAAGAAAGGGTCATTGGCTAGGCATGCTAATCAACCAGGTTCTCAAGGGGCTTGTTAGAGATCAAAGTCTGCAGGCTGGCACATGCATGTTGTAGGTAACGGGAGGCGAGAGAGAATAAAATGCTTATATTTGTTATCTATTACCATATTCCACCAAGACAAATTTATTCTAAGATAAATAATTTTAAAAGCTTAAGTGAGCAGTGGAAAGTTAAATTAGATCTCCTAATGGAAGGGTATCAAAATAAGTAAGATGGAAAAGAGAGTATTTAAAAGCTGCATAAATTGTCAAGAGCAGCTGAAATATACAGGAAAAAAATACCCTAAAAATATAGAGAGTTAACCTAGAGACTATTTTAGAATCAACACACATGTTAAAGAATATGGCTTGTGTACCTCTTAGTTTGAAATCTGCTTGACATAGGCACAGCCCAGACACAGTAACATTTCTTCGTGTTGACATAAGGATTTTTTTCGATTTAACAAGTGTTGCCATGCAGTAAGGAGTTAACTTGGGTTCTCAAAGCAATAAAAAAAGGAGTCACTCCACTTCCACTGCAAATAAATGGGTATTGGACAGTCCATTACCTCCAGAATTCCCAGAAACATAGCTGAGAATGCAGTACTAAAATAAATTCACATGAGAAGAAAAAAGGGAAAGGGATGATATGAAGATATAGGTATAAAGTAACTTCTTTATTTTGCTTAATCCAAAGCAAAAGTTATTGCAAGAAAAGCAACAAGACAATGGAAATGTAAAGAAAAGATACTGCATATTTTTCAGTTGTATAAATCAGTCAAATAACAGGAAGTTACATTTTTAAGAAGCTTCTTAGAGGGAAATCTAATCTTGTTTTCTCCAATATTGAACTCATTTATAGGCAAGTGATCAAATAGGGATTTCAGTTACCTAAACACAGACATGTGATGCCATTTCAGGTGACCTGGGACATCTGTGCAAGACCAGCAAATGCAGCACAGTACATATGAGAGACATGTTGTTCAATAGTGGCAGCTGAAAGCTAGGCAGTATATCCTGGCAGCTATATAAAGTGCCATGAGATGTTTTGGGCTTAGACAACTGAACCTTGCCCTCTGTAATTCAAGAAATGCAAAAGTGTAGATCTTCCCTAGCCTGAGTTGTCCTGGTGAGAATGCCTGTAAAGCAACGATGTGGGAAATCATGAAAATATGGATGAAGATATGAGTCCAAGCAAGCTTGACTTCTGAGTCTGCTGACTTTAGCAGAAGTTGGATCAGGTCCCAAAACTGTAAAAGCAGCAGCCATGGCTGGAGCTTAGAAAGTTCCTTAGTATCTTTCTTAAGTAAGATGGATTTTTAGGATTAAGGTCCTGTGAGCCGAATCTCTGTTCTGAAGAAGCTGATAAATAGCTTAATTAAGCATAGAACAGCAAAGCACTTGGACAAGCACAGCTTGGTAGAGTCAGACAAGCAGTGGTTATGTAATGGAAAGTCACAGCTCCATAAATTTTTATTCTTGGAAAATTGAATAAAGAGGCTGAAAAGGCTGACCTGATTGACATAACTGACTCAAATAGTCCAGCATGTTTCAAAACCTCATTCTTCTGTTGCGTGAAATAATTCCAAGAAAATAGCACTGTAATATCTGTGTGGAACCTGGAGATGGAATTTTAATTCATTGTGATTTACTATGTTGGGATTGTAGTGCACCCCTTCTCTCTCCCAGAGGAATCCCAGGGAAATAAATGAGGCTCTGAGATCTCTATTTCCTAAGACTTGGAGCATAAGAGGAAACAGTAAAGAATTCACCTTGACCAGTTTTTCTCATGACTTGTAATTCTAAAACAACATTATTTTAAGAAGCACTTGCCCTGTTCTTCCTCCACCATAATGTGGCCAAAATTATGCTACTTACAATGAAGTTAGGTTTTTAAGCCACTTCATGTTCTTGCATTTATTTGTTATCTTTTAGGAATTTTAAAGCTTCAGAAATAGCGGTTCAGAACACGAGTGGCAAGTTTTGGGTGTTTTAATGATTATTTACATTTACAACAAAATAATGGCCGTCATGAAGGTCTGTCATCAGCTGCAAGTAATATTAGCTCAGCAGGCAGGCAGCAAAACAAGAATACACAGGTATCTCATTAGCAAGAGTACCATTAGCAAGAGTACCTCATGAACAAAGCAGCAATAAAGTGTCTGTTTACCATCTCTCCATCCTTGAGATCCTACCCTCAAATTCTTTTATCTCCAGCTTGTGCATCATTCTGAAAACGCCATTGTTTGTGGTTGCTTTTGAACTAAGAGGGTCAAGAAGAGCTCACAAAGTCTCCAAGAAGGAGCCCTGCAAGCCTACAGATATTTTTGTGCAGGGTGGGACCCAGCCTCTCTAGCAGCATTGCTATATCATAGATGAGGTAGCTGTCATGAGATTAATTCATGACATGATGTTTCAGATTGGAATTAAGAAAATAAAGTTGGAAGTGTTTTCACAGTCCTGGATAGATACAGATGACCACAGTGGAGCAAAATTCAGTGACAAAGCCACTGTCTTACAACTTGGGTTTTGCCTTTACTGTGTTTTGCTTTCTCTCTTACTGAAAAGATAGTGAGTTTCCTTCAAAAACTCTGAGGTGGCAGGATGTCTTGAATGACTTCAGCTCCTTCTGAGTACTCGCAGAAGCATTAGCAAATGAATAAACCTTTAGCAACTTAATGTTATTTTATTGACAAAAGCAGGGGGGTCAAGGCAAAAATCAAAATTGTGATGGGTTTCACATTATAAGATTTAAGAAATTCATACTGAAAACCAGAGGGGATTTGGAAAGCCTGTGAATGACAGAAATGAGAATTAAATGTAGATACAGTTTTCATGGCCAACAAAATAAGCATGAACTTGCAATTGCTAAGGTTTTAGTTTGACTATAAAGGAATATTTTGATTAGGCCTATGTTACTGAATATGTCTTTAATTACTTTTTTTTCCTCTCCATTGTTCCCTTTTCAGATGATCATTCTCGAGTGAGATTGCAGCCTATTGAAGGAGAGACAAGTTCCGATTACATCAATGGGAATTATATCGATGTGCGTATCCTGGTGTAGTCAACAAGCTTGATCTTGTGTTCAGTCAAAGAGGGAACTCTTCCTCTTCTCACATTATTCACAATTTCTAATAGATACCACAGCTAATAACAGCTGCTAACATTATTTAGCACTGGAGAGTGCTATCTTTGGAAGCTAGGTGTGCACTAAAGGAAGAAAAAAGCCTCAAAGTTTTGTCAATCAGTAAATTAAATGAGTCATTTCCTCCAACTGCCACTAGACTGAAACCTTGCCAGGAATGCTGTATGGCTACTTTGCCTGCTGGTGCTTATATGGGCTAGCAAAATGTTATTTGCACTTTCTGTCAACAGCTTGGCATCATTCCACATTTAAAAGAAAGCTGTTTGCATATTAATGTGACAAAACTCCGTAATGCCTAATGCAGAGATTTGCAGTCTCTTGTCATCTCTGCACTTTTAAGTCGCCTTCAAAGTATATTCTGCAGCTGTTAACCAGTATTTCTAATGCAAGCAAGACATTTCATTAAATATGTAGGCTGTTTAATTATTGAAAGTGGCTTCTTTGTTCATTCTGCATCATGTTAACTTAATGTTTTACATTAGAATAAATTCTTTAAGAGACAAGGTGTTTTTGGTTGAAAGAATGAGCTCAAAAGTAGAATTGAAAATCATTAAAAAGCCAATATTATTTATCTAAAGCCAGAATTCTGGCTTTAGATAAATGGACCATTGAAAAGTATGGATAGCAAAGTTAGTAATTTTACTGTTTACATGGAGTGCTAGATACTAGGCTAAGTAAAACAATTGTTGCTTCATAGGAAACTCTGTCTGCTAAAGATTTCTTCTTCAGCAGTTACATCTTCCAAAAATGGTGTCAGATTTTGCAGTTCAAATTTAATTACTAGTATGAAACAGGAATGTAACAGATTTTTTTTTTCACAATGTGGAGGAACTAGGGCTATACAACAAAAGTAGGTACTTCAGTTGTAACAATATGAAGCCTGAGGGAACTTTCTGAAGATATCTCTTGTTACTGATGTTTATAAGCACATTCAAGAATCGTTAGACTAAGCTCAGATTTCTGCTCAGTCCCTTGCTGTTTGAAAGAATAGCACAGTCACCAAGCAGTGAAGGCACATATAAAAATATATTTAGTTAGACACCACACTAATCTCTGAAGGGAGGAATGTGTCATGAAAGGAAAGAGGGAGTTCACACTGGGGACTTGGATTTTAATTCGATTTCACATTTTCTCCAGCATTCAGGATTGTTCTCATTTTAGGCTAGTAGTATGTTCTTGTGTCAGATTTGGATCTTACTCTAAAATATTATGAGATGTGAGACATAAAGATTTGGGTCATACAGTCTTATATGAAATGCTTATAGATATCTGCATAGGAACCTTTTTTTGGGTTTTTTTTTGCATGCAGTTATTACTACAGTTGTGCTGTCAGTATAACATGTTAATAAGGGAGTGGCACCATCATAGACACAAAGATTATGGTGTATTTCTTCCCATGCTTTTTTCCACTGGGAAATGGAAGTATTTGATCCCAGGCACTAAGGATTAGGTAACACAAAGCAGGAAAAAAAAAAAAAACACTCTGTAGCTCTCTGAACACTTCTCAGTTCACAGACTTCCAAATTTTGCTTCAGTGTCATGTAAAGAAATAAATTCTGTAACTCATGTTATTCTTTCTGTAATATTCAAAGTATCTTCAGTTGTTTTGATTCTTTCACACCTTGTATCACTGCATTTCCCCCTGCCTTTTCACAAAGAAATTGCAATGGCATGTGCGCTACAGCCTTACATTCTTCCTGCTGATGACTGACAGTGCATCATAACAATTATTCAAATATTAACACTCCTACAAACTGATTGATCAGCATACTGGTGCATGATCTAAACATTTGATGACACTCCCATCACATCAGAAATTCAAATACTATAAAAATGCTATCATTACATTTTGGCCACCTTTTCCATGTTGCAAAGAAAGCATAGAGTATTGCTCTTTATTGCTTGGCCAGCTTGTGATTCAGCTGCTCTTGTCATCAGCATTGTATTATGTTCTTCTTGAAAAAGTATGTTCATACCAAATCATTTAATCAAGGAACTTACAGTCCTTTTTTCTGTTGAGAAATAAAACAAACAAATCACCATGGTCCGAGTGAACACCATGCCCTCCTGCCTTCTCCAGGCTGAATGCAAATCTGACATTTTTTAAATGTTAAAAAAGGGATAGGCTTTGCAGTCAACAGCAATAGGTGAAGGTGTATCTCAGGCTCTGTGAGCACCTGATGCCATTAACTGCAAGGGCTAGAGAGGATTTCATGCTGTTCATTTTCAGCAGAGCCAACAAGGGACTGAGAGAACATATTAGTGCTGGCCTCTAATGTACAAGGCTGCAACTTAAGTATTTTGCAGAAAACACATTTGCTTTTGTTTCCCTTCTCACTTGTCCTTCCCCAGCTGAAAAGAACTTCTGCATCTAATACATTATTTGTACTGTTTTGACATTTACTGAATACTATCCTAAATGAAGTTTCACTCATAGGAACATAGCCAAGGTGCAAATTGCTGATTTTTTTCCCTTTCAATTTATTCTAGGGTTATCATAGACCAAATCACTACATTGCTACACAAGGTAAGTTTATCACCCTTTCCTTCCAGTTATGTGAGGCTAAGAGGTTTTGGTACTTGGATTGCAGTTTATTCTCTCTAACATGGATTCTTGCCACAGTCAATATCCAGGGTAGAGTCAGCTCAATCACTTAGGTAGAAGCAAGGAAACTGAATTATTACCAAATTTTCAGGTGTTTCAAATAAGCAGTCCTTTACCTTTGTGTTAAAACAGGTTTTGAGTTAAAAAGCTAAATGCATCCTTTTTCAAAGAAGTTACTCAGCATTATGTTACTCATGAAAAAAGAAATGAGTCATGGTAGAAGTGTTTTGTACCTGTTCAGAGAGACAACAGTGTCCTGAAAATGTATGTTCTCTTAACTGTTCAATGATAACCAGGCTCCAGGTCCTGTAAATACAAAACTCTTCAGCTGGCAAGTTTTGGTAGAGGACCAGAAGACATTTAAACACTGGCAGGAGGATTCATCACAGGGTTCTACGAAGACAGTTTTACAGGCTGTCATTTAAAAATTTGTTCAAGAAGAAGAGCCTGTTCTTTTATCAACACAAAAATTAATTTTCAATTTGTACTTGTCTTCAAAGACATAATATGTGCATTCTGATGTGGTCCTTATTTATTTTTTTGGTCAAGTTCAGAGCTGGAACAAACGGGAAGAATGAGTCTTCTGTGACTACTTAGTCACAATATTGAACAATATGCCAATCTCCTGCTTATGCTTGGATAGCGTGTGTGAAAATTTGATTGCTCCTCCACTGATTGGAGGGAATCTTCTTTGTAATAGGTAGTTTGTGACAGAGCTTCCTGCATTTGCCCATAGATCTGAAAAAGCTGAGCTCCACCCTCAGATTTATTTCAACCTTTTAAGAGACCCAGCTGGAGTACTAAGTATTATATGCTCAGAATAATCTTAACATGCGTTAATTTTGAGATCACATACTTTTTAATGGTTTTTTATCAAAGCAAATAAAATGTTGACCATGTCAAATAAGATATCTTGTGATTTAAGTTGTTTCTTAAATATCCCAGAGTCTGCTGCCTCCAGTCCCCACTTAAACCAGTGGGTGATTTCATATCTATACCTTGCTGTACCTCAGCTCTCCACAGTCTCAGATGTGGTGCTGTCTCATGTCAAATGACAGAGGGGCAGGGCACAGATGTTATTTCCAGAACCACTTTACCAGTGTCAACATTACACTTTTAGACCAGAGTTCTATACTTTCAGAATTTGTGATCTTAGAATATGAGCCATGTAAATGTGCTTTGTCTTCCACTTCTGCTGCACACAGCACCACGTTCCTTAGTCCTCAGTCTCTACAGACAAGCCAGTGTCATGGTTTCAGCCACTTCAGATAGGAAGACAGGAACAAAAATGCAGCATTTTATTTATTCATTTTGGACTTTTACACTCTCCTCTTCAAAGAAGAAATGTTTTTTTTCCATTTAACATTTACCTAATGATGTTGTTCTTCACTTTTAATTGAAACCTAAAATAAAAAGATAAACAGTTGGCCTTTAACTTGTCATTTGCAATAAATTTTCATCAGGAAGTTCACCAGAAGATCTCCCAGATATCTTTCTCATAGGTCCCCACCTAAAGTTTAAATACTGTTTTATCACAATGTTTATTATAATTTATCGTGATTTTTATCACAATCATCATAATACTTGAATAGCAAATACTAAGCTTGAAATTTTGTACTTTCAGGTCCAACCAAGCATATTTTTATGTATGAATAATGTGCTGAAGGTCTGCTTACCAGATCCATCAGCAAGTCCCAACAGTTTCTTTGCCATGTTTTTTACTCATATGGTGTCAAGAAGTACCTAGCCCAGAAAGAGAGAGTAGAAACTAATGTTCTTCCAAGATGTAAAGGATATATGACGGTTGCAGCTGTCAATTTTGGGGATGGGTCACATCAGTGTCTTCTGTGTAGGTGCAGCTAAGTGTACATGGGGATGCCTAACGCCTTCCTCCCATGGTGTAATGAGTAAGAAACAGATTCTCTGAAGAATGTAAAATTAATTTAAAAGCAAGCATGCAGTTTACAGCAAGCTCAAAATTGTCTGGCTGTGATGTTTTTTTGTGGTTTCATCTTTAACATCTTACTCTTTAAGTCCAGTTGGAAAGCAGGTTCGTACCTCTAGTTTGTAGGAATGAAGAACACTGATCTCAAAAGTTTGTGTGTTCTGTCTGGTGCTGTCTCTGGCCTGAGTAAGAATCGTGAGAAAGTTTCTTTTCCTTCCTCTATCTCAGCTTCCCCATCATCAGAATAGGTTTAAAAATACTCTTCTGCTTTTTATGGTTCTCTGCAACATCCTGATAGATGCAGCTGTTTAAAGACTAGTTAGTGTTACTCCTGGTGCCCCCGCTTCCTGACAAAGCACACTGCCAGTAAGATGCGGTCTCTGTCTTTTGCAAAGCTGATAAAGTAACTGGGAATAATCTCCAGAACTCCTTTAGGACTCAGTATTAACTATGAAAGAAACACATTTGTTTCACATGTCAGACTATGCCTCCATATGTTCCAGGGCAGTGGTCACAGCACCAAATTTGCCAGAGTTCAAGGAGCATTTGGGCAACGCTCTCAGGCACATGGTGGGATTCTTGGGCTGATGTATGCAGGGCCAGGAGTTGGACTTGATGATCCTTGTAGGTCCCAGGATACTTTATGATTCTGTTCTATGTCAGCCTTACTAACAGGCATGTCATGTGCCACAGCTTGCACTGTGGCCAGCGATGTTCATGCTCTGTTTTAGAACACACTTTCATCAGGTACCTACCAGCACATCAGTGCAGCACAACAGTTAAGCTGAGTGTTTCATTCCCTTGATATCTACTTTTCATCAATCTTTAAATAACTTTCTCCATCCTCCCTTTTCTCCTCCACAGCAGCTTTCACAGGTGCACATGCCTATTGTTCTTTGAAGGAAAATATCATTATGTGAGTCAGTTTTAAATCTCTGAGGAGTTAGAATGATTGATATTTAATTTTCCTATGTTCTTAAGCTGCATTCAACATATCAAGTGTTAATGAGCAAATATAATTATTTGAAGTGAAGAAGTGGCAAATTTAATCAGTTTGTAATAGACTACCAATCTGCTTTTAACAGAGCTGGGAGTTGCCTAATCACCTGTTTATTGAAGTGTTACTGTCTTCCATACTAACCAGAGTCTGACGTGCAGACTGGTAGCTTTCCACCTTGGCATTCATAGCAACTTGCTGCTGCCTTGATTAAGGGGAGGAAGCATTTTTAAAAAGAATTTCTTAATGGAGGCTTTCTCAACTAAATACCAAAAATTATTTTACTTCAGCTTCTAAGAGTAATGCGTTCAGAGTGTGCAATTTCAATTACTAAATTAATATCAATTTTCCTTTATGTGATAAGTATAATGTGAGTGGTAGACTGAATTTACAGCTAATAAAGACTTTTTGGTGATCAGCTGTAATTGGCATCAACAGATGGGATCTGCACCTGAGTCACCATGATTAAAAAGAATCCCTCATCTAAAGCCAGCATATTGGGTCATGCAGAACCAGCAGGCTGGTGCAATTTAAAACTCATTATTTTGCTTTATATATCCCTTGTTCCCACAGATATAATTCTTCTTTTTATAGGAGAATATCGAGCTCTCGTATGATCTGCTCAATTTACTGGCAGCTAAGAGGTTTTTTTTGCAGGAGTTAGGTAATCAATGAATTTTAACCTGGTCCTTCCTTGAGAGCATTAGGTTGAGTATCTGTACAGTGCTTATTCTCACACACATGCTGGATGTTCTGGCTATTGTATGACTTCTGATCCAGCATGTCTCACCTTGATTACTGAGCCAGAAAAAAATAATTTGGTTTGTATTTATTTGTTCTGTGTCTCCTGAAGCTCAGGTAGTTTACTGAGCTATGTTGTAGCTTCTTTTAGGGAGCCTCTATCAAGAGTTTTGGATACTTCCTCCTGCACAGCACCAGCAGCTGTAAATGATGAGTGACAAATGAATGTTAACACAATTCTACAGCGTCACTCATGGCCATTTCCACCAGGGCTGGTTTTCAAGCAGGTCAGTCGTGTGAAACAGCAGTTATCTCACATGCAGCCTGCATGTTTTTATATATAAAGTATGGTTTTTTGTGCATCTCAGACTTTTGAATGCTCCCCAGAGTTCAGATTGTCTCTGCTTGCTACAGCATGCAGAGCAGCCAGACCTGAGATGTTTTCTGGAAATACTTCAGAGCGTATCTTAATGACTGTAAAAAGTTACTATTGAAAATAAAACTATTTTAGATACAATGTCGCAATGTAGCCTTTCAGCCTCTTTTTTTCCTCTGTATCCAGTTGTAAAGCAGATGCAAATTGCTTTCTGAATTGCTTATTATGGAGACAGATATCTAATCAAGTTTCAGTCAGGAGGAGGTTTTAGGTATAAGTTAGAAACTTTTGAAAACAAATATTTACAAGTAAAATGTTTACAGTCTTCACTACCAACAGCATAACGTTGCCTGTCTAATAACCCCTTCCATAGCCTTTCTCTTTTCTGCAAAATACTTGTCTTTCTTCTGTGCACAACTCTGTGTGCTGTGTGAACAGTTTAATAAGGGTTTTCAGAAACAAAGACACATTTTCTTTCAAACTGAAACTTCCCTTTTAGGCATCTGAATCAGAAATAGTGCATTGAATAACAATACTCTTAACTTCCTTGGCATGGTTTTTGTTTTTATGTCACAAGAAGTTGTCACAACTACAGCAGTGTGGAAGGTCCACACTTCTCTTTACAAAGAAACTTTTGCTTCTGTGGTTTTAGCCTTCAGATGAATAATAATATGTGAAATTGCTTCAGGGAGAATTGAATAACAGCAAGGCAAAATAGTTGTCCACAATTTTTCAGTTTCATAGATGCTGTCATTTTTTTGCAGTATGTGGGACTGAAAACAGCCAGGTTGTTTTCCTGAAATATATACTATGTGATTGAATTCTGTGTATCTGTCTTAATCTTGAAGATTTAACTGGGTTTGATGCTGTTCTTTACTGCTTAATTTTCAAAACATTAAAAAGGTGGTTGAAGCCATCTGTCTTCAGTCAGAGAGATGGGCCCATTCTGAGCCCCCCTTTGAAAAGGTGAGGCTTTATAGAACCAAGTTTACCTGTTTTGCAATACTAGTGACCAGTGACAAAGTTACTTTTCAACCCTACCTAAACATATACAGAAGTAATAGACCCTTTATATATGAAAGTGACATCTACAGGTTATATTGTGAAACCATATGGTAAATTCACCTTTGCTCACTTGCTGCCATTACCCACCAAAAACTTGTGATAACAATTATGTTTGAGTATCTGTTAAAAATTGGTACTTTTAGTGGTGTTGAGGACAAAAAGAAACAGTGTGTGCTAAAAGCTAGTAAGCATCGAAGTCAGTGCTTTTTACAAGTTACCACTTTATGGTACATGAGAATACCGGAGTTTCTCTCTGCCTCTTCATTTGTAATACGAGGGTTTAGTGATAACTGTCAGAACAGCTGTCTTTCACCATTTTCATGATTCTGGGGTTTTTTTTGTCTTTGTTGTAATTAGCTGTGTGGTAGTTTTGTTTGTGCAGGGAATGACACCCCATTCAGGTGGAAGGCTGTAAATGCAGAGCTAGCATGGTTTTCTGATGCAAAGTTGACTTAGGGTTTGTTGGAGTGTTTCATTTCCCTGGATCTTTGTGTAGAGACCAAGTGAAACAGGAGCAGTGAAAACTGCTGATAGGTTCATTGCTACGTGAAGGCACTTGCATTTTTCATGTGTGCCTACATTTTGCATGTAATACATGCCCTCCTTTCTTATACCTTTGGAAATTCTCTGAAAGTACAGACAAGCTCTAGATATTATAGAAATAATTATTTTGTATTTATTTGCTAATATAAATCCGAAATCCCATGTAAGCTGTTCTTTCACTTGCTTGTCAATGTGCCTTGTGAAACAAGTTTGAGAAAATGATGATTTTTCAGTAGTCCAAGCCACAGAGGAAGAAAAAGCAATTCTTCCTATCCTCTTCCCCACACAGACTGAGTTGCAGTAAATCAGACATAAAAGACTTCAGAGTATATATAGATCTCTGTCTCAAAGACAAGGTCAGGGTTTAATTTCTGTGTGTTCTGACAATCAGACTAAAAAAGTTTCAATAGATCTTTGCATATCAGAATAAAGAAGTAAGAGAAATGGGAATCTTCAGTAAATAATTAGAGGCAAATAAGTCAAAAGGAAATGTTTCTTGGTTGTAATGTAGAAAATAGAAGATCGTGTGAAAAGTAATATATTTGTCCTCTTTAAAAATATGTAACTTAAAATATATTCTGCAAACAGGGAAATTGTCATCTTTCTGAAACTCGAGAGCTGAGCACACTGTCCTTGTGAACCAAACACTTTCAGAAAAGAACATTATAAAGGTGACCATCTATTAGTGTTGCTCTGACTACTAATTGCCTGTATTAAGCACTAGAATCCATTTTTTGTTCAGAGAAGGTGTATACAGCATCAGCCATACAAATTCACCTGCATGTCTGTATTTTAGAGGAAGACAAGTTATGAAAAGCTGATATGTGATGAGAAGTTTTCCATCTTTGACAAAAAATCAGTCATAAATTGGGCTTGGTGGGGAGGGTACCTAGCACCCAGAGGTGCTAGACAGAGTGCTGTTAACACACCTGTTAATCAGTGAATCTTGGTGCTAAAGCAGAAAAGAGGCTGAGAAATGCAGTTTGTCAGAAAAATCCCATAGTCAAGGCATATTTTTTTTCCTGTGAAGTTGATTCACCAGATGGTCTTCAGTAGTTTGGAAGAAGAAGGCTTTTGGTCTTCTCATCTGCTAGATAAAAAAAAAAGTAGTGTAGCAAATTTACAAAACAAAATGTATATCAGAAACAAATGTATCAAGAAACAAATAAGGCTGGGGTTTTTTGGGGGTTTTTTTGGTTTTTTGGATGGTTTGGGTTCTTTGGGGAGTGACCATATCCAAATCTTGGAAGTCTGTTGTCTTTTCTCTTTTATATATCCTTTGGTGGCAACTGAAATCTCTATATTGCTATGGCCACCAATGCACATGACAGTCCAGGTGATTTTGAAGCACTGCCTTGTAAACAAGAAAAGATACAGGCCTATTGGATTAATTTCTTTCTCTGTCCATCTGTATTCTTCCATGCAGTTGCATATTCAGATGTAGACTGTGGAGATTTCCTCTGCTGCTACTAAATCTCATTCTGTTGCATGTTCATGTATTGTGTCTGTACTGAGCACAGATACACCTGACATATTAGAATGGTATTCCTTGTTTGCAGTGTACATCAAATACTGCAGTCTCCCATAAAATAAAATTAAAAAACAGTTTAAATGTTAACATTGCCCTTTCACCACTTGAAGTGGTGAAAATAACCAGGTGGTCCCCAAAAATAAAAACAAATAATAGTGCTGAGTTTTTGGTTACGTAGATTTGATTATTAATCATAATAATCTTGATATTGAAAAGAAAAATATCCAATACACATTTATTTTTAATTACTTCTGTACATATCTTGATCTGACTAATAGTTGTTTGATACTGACTGTTTCTGTTTCTTTCTACTGACTTTTACAATGTTCTGTACCCTTAAATATAAAAATACATTGTGAGTGATATGTCTCACTCATAAGATACTTATCAGGACAATAAACTATGACAGAAGTTTTTTCTAGCATTTTTACTTATTCTTTAATGTAGACTAAATTGTCTTGTTTGTTCATCTAGGTAATGCACTTAAACTCCCAGTACAAGTTTAAAAAAATACAGCATCTGAATATTTTACTCACAGGCATGAGCAACATTCCTTCACAATAAGGTCCTTGGGGAAAAATAAAAGAAACAAGTAGCCAAAATGAACTCATATTTCTGAGCTACAGAATAGTGATGATTTTATTACAATCTGATGCTTATGATTGACTCAACATGGAAATAGAAAGCAGAAATGCAAAAGACTAATTAGGTTCTTTTGTCCATTCCCTAAGGAACCTTCTACTGAAGGGGATAAAATGATCTTAAACTTCTCATCCATCATCAAAATTGATTCTGCATTACAAGTTGATATGAAGAACCCAGTCCAACAAGTCAATTACTTAAGATTTTTGTTTTGGAAATGTTAGATGCAGCATGTTTTTTACAAAAAATCTGTATGTGTTAGTCTTTCCAAACTCAGATGAGCTATTTAGAATGAGTGATTAATAGGTATTCATATTTCCATGATGCAAATCACCCTTATTAAGAAGAATGCACAAATCAGGAACAAAACCATCTTTATAGTGGAAAACACTGATTCAGCAACCAAAACGTTCTGTTGGACTGCTCTCACAAAGACAGCTCAGGTTTGAGCCATGGTCTCAAGCCTCCTGGAATAACCCTTCAGTCAGAGCTGTGCCCTGAGGCAGAGAGCCAATACCTCTTGTTGCTGTTCCACCTGAAGGTGTTCATTCCTGTATCTCAGCTCCCCAGATGAGTCACCCATCGTCCTTCTCACATGCTTGACTATAATTAGGCAATTAAAATATCTGTAGTACATAGAGAGAAAGAAGGTCCATGTATGAGTGAGACCTACTTCTCTGTAGCCAGTACACTCCACTGGAAAATACATCAAGGCCTCTAGTTACAATTACATTATTCAAAGTTTTCCTGTTTTGTAGAAGAAAAAACTGAAGCACACTCTCTGCAAGCCACTGTCTAGCAGTGCTGTCTTAAAAGCTGAGAGGTAAAGATTCAAGGCTCTGCCATTATTCAGGTATCCCACATAGCCCTCACTAGGGAATTCCTAACCCCCAGGAGTGCTACATATAATTTAGAATTTGGAAGATACTGGATTTATGCAGTCTGACATTTAACATCTCTGCTGTGGGGCAAGCAAATTATATGAAAGAAAGAGTTCTTCAGTTAGGCTGGATGAACAACATTCAACTACAACTACACTGTTTTGATGTTGTTTTTTTTTTTTTTCATTTCCTGCAGTTAAGATCAGAAAAAGCAGCTTTCTTGAGTGGCATAAGGGTGCATATATAGACAGTAGTACTATGTACACCACTTTCATTGCATTCAGCGTTGTCTCATCTCAGGCTAACTGTTTAAATCTGGACAATTTCTGTTGCTGCCAGTTCCTCTGTTACCAGTCTCCAGTACTTCTGTGAGTAGTCAAAAGGTGTTGTGGAAGTGTGCTATTTATTCTTTGGAAAACCATATGACATTTTCATTTTATTTTGTTCAAATACAACAAACTGAGTGAGTATTGGAAGTCTAGCCTTGGAGAAATGTCAATCAATAAGTGTGTAACACTTTATTAGATGAAAACTTAGCTGGCAGCATTAGCTGTAGTGGTATAAAAACATCTTAAATAGCACCTGTCAAGTGTGCACAAATAAAGTGTGGTCACAGCCTTTAAAATAAGTTCAGCAGGGACTTGTTACTGGAAATGGTGGAAATGCTAACATGGAGCAGGAACAGGCAGGATTATTCAGGAATGGGAGAAGCTGTCATGTTGTGGTTGTTGTGTATTGTACCAAGACTGTTCCTACCTTGCTTCTGTTGTCTTTCAAGGTGTGTTTGGCTTCTTATGGCTGTGAGGAGCATGAACACCTTTAGTGTATTCATGGGCATTTCATATGTAATGCACTGCTGCTGCAATGGAGCTCCAGACTAGGATTTCTAGATACTACCATAATGCAGACAGAATAATGCATTGAGATGGGCACTGTTCCAGCCCAGTTAGATCTGTATCAGTGAAGAAAATGCCATATGATATTCCAGAGAATAAATACCACATTCCTCCATCTGACTAGCCACAGAATCATTGCAGAATAGGATCAGAGGAAATGCCAGCAGGAGAAATGATCCATCTCTAGCCAACAGTTGATGTGTATGTGAATATACATACATTTAGAAAATATGCATTTTCAAACTGATTTATCTAGTTTTATGAAATGAGCAATTTTAAAGGAAAAAATCTCTGGAGTAATCAGTTTTATCATTGCTCAAAGGATAATATTTTTAAGTATCTCTATATTAAACTGGGAATTCAGAATGGAGGGTTTTTTTTATTTTAGCTATTTGTGAAACACTTGCATTTCATAAAACAGTGGGATTCTGGCTCCCCACTACTGTACATTGTAAATAGCAGTGTTTTCTTTTTTTCTTTTTTTCTTTTTTTCTTTTTTTCTTTTTTT
>VWZP01007456.1:1502037-1579721 GCA_013396995.1 Dicaeum eximium | reverse complement strand
TTTTTTTTTTTTTTTTTGCAAAGAGATGGAAAATGTACAGGTCAATCTTCTCCTATTCTTCTTCCTGTAAGAGGTCTAGTGCTGATTCCTTAAATACAGGAGTAGGTGGTATAGAAAGCCAGCCAAAGACTGGTCAGTCTCATGGGAGCTATACATAAAATTTCCACATGCTCCACAGTCACTTAGTAATCTAAGCCTTGTCAAAAGCTAATGGGACTTGAAAGCACTTTGAACATTTCATTTTCTGAAAACCAATTTTCACGTATAGCAGTGTGCAGGCAGCAGAGCTGGCTGATTGGCTAGCTCAAAGCAGGTAGGATTCAGTTTGTGCTTGAAAATCAGCCAATTACTATTCACTGTGCTGTCCCTTGGCTGGTAATGAGAGAAAGCTGTGTTTTTCCACAGCAAAGGATACAGTAGAAAGCCTCTACGTTGCCAGTAACTGCACTAGGCAGGATTTGTCCCAATAAAGCATTTCAGCTTGCTATATAAGAGCATTTTCTGGAAATGTCAAGCTAATAGGGTTCAGTCCTATCTGTTTCTTATTGAAAATCCATCTAAGTAAATAATGAAAAGCGCATTTTAAATTTGTATCTCAGCCCTGATTAACCCATTTGAGTATAGCTGAGGTGACTTACTGTGGAACAGTGTTGCTGCATACTGGTTTTGGGGGGTAAGCATTATAAGGTGGTACGTTGCAAAAGGCCAAAAAAAGAAATGGGAGACTGGCTGGAACTCAGATATATCTGATATGCATGGTATGTTCTGCAGCCTGGGTTAAAACTAGTCTTAGGAGAAATCAAACAGTTGTATTTGCTTGTGAATTAAGTTCTAGTAGAATTTTTGCTTACACATGGTATCTTTTCTCAGCTGACTATGAGGCCATTACTGCCTCTGCAAGCAGTTGGCTTCTCTCTGTGCAATCTCTGAACCTACTACAATGGAAGAACTGTTAAAATAAGGTCTGAGGCAGAGGATTTTTCCATACCTTACATGAGAGTAGCCCTAACCTCAGGCATCCTTGCTGGTCTAACATACCTATAGGGAGCCAGCCATGCTGGTAAACGATCCATAACTTTCTTTATTTATATTTTTTCCAAGGCAAGAGACATTTGTAAGGAAGATTTTATCAGGGAATCCAGCATAGCTGTATAATTACACTATAGCCCTGTTGAAGATTATGTAATAATTAATACTTGTAAGGCTAAAGTTAGAAAGTGCTTTTCAAATGTCATCACACTCAACATTGGAATTAAATACGAATTCAAATGAAATAAAGGGATAAAAGCAAAAACATGTTTCTTTCAGCTCATTACAGGGGTTTTATTTGTTTCATTGAGATTCTTTAGTGCATAAAATGTGTATGACAGCTAGAAATTAGCAATTAATAAATAACACGGAAGCATTAGTGGCCAAGTTTTGCCAGTACAAATGTCTGTTGCTTTTTAGTGTGCTAATTGTTAGTGATAGGCCTGGAAGAGACCTCACTAAAAGTGAGCAGGTAAATGGCACTGGGGTACCTTTTACCCTCAATGCTGTTTTTGTTTCTGGAATGGACTTGGGAGGACTTTATTAAAGCATTTAGAAGACTTCAAGGTTATGTGAGCTGATTCTCTTTCATCATTATTTTCTTGAGACCTAAAAACACAACAGACTGATATGTATGCATTTTGGTAGCTAGTGGTAAGCGGTGGGTCCATATGATGTAGTGATGCCTTGACTTCAGCTTTATCTCCAGTATCAAAATTGTTCATAGAATAGGAACACACATGCAGTATCTATGAAAATGCTCTTGTGTAAACCTTTAAAGATAAGTGTATATGCTACAATATGTCTAAACCTATTTTGAGAGAGCAAAGACTTTTGCTAATCTAATCTTTGCCTGAGTTTTTGAAGTTTTCATAGCTGAGTTTTGTTCTGGACTTCACAGAGGCATGAAATCCTTAAGAGCTCCTGGAAGCATGAGTGAAAGTTCAATGCATGCTACCATAACTATTCAACAAGCACATGGTGAGGACTGCCCCTGACAAATCAGATTATCAGCAATTGAGCAGATCTTCAAATTACCTTCCATTCAGAAGCTCATTTGGGAAGGTGAAGATGATTCAGCAACAGCTGTACTGCTGTGTGGCCATGGAATTATAAAAAATACTGAACCAGCAGTTTATCTTGCAAGTTGGCTATGTCAGCACAACTGGGATCTGTACCTTTTCTTTATAGTAAGCTGACTACTCTAGATAGAAAGATGAAGACAGGTTACTTTCTGAAAAAGTAGAATTCAGTCTTAAGGCTCCTTAGCCTACACCTGGTCACCTAAAGAGATGTCCAGATTTGCAGAGCTGCTGAGCAGTGATGAGCTTCCCATGAGGTAATCAGGAGACTAAGAGAACTGAACAGTCATGAAAACTTGGTCACATAATGATGCACCTGCAAATTCCTGTTGCTAAAATCTTGGGTACGTTGCCTTATTGAGTAGGGCAAAAATGTATTCCGGTTATGGGATATGTTCCCTTGCCTGCAGTCAGTAACATTTATAGTGTAAAGTGACAATTGGCTGCAGATTATTACACACCTTTTTCTGAAGGGCTGTTTACCTCCAAATTCTACCATGGTTAAAAGAGCAAATAACATGTTCTTGTGGATTATCAGATCTCTGGAGTGGCAGTACAAATCTGAAATTTTTCTTCCTCCTGTGAAATAAATTGTCCTATTAACAGCTACATCTGTCCCAAAAGGTTTACTAGGAAAACAAGAGTTCTTAAACTTTTTAATCTACTACCTTGTAGTCTCTTCTCCCAGTATTTTATTCCACTCTGGTTTTATGCTATTGAGTGTATTTTAGACAATTTCTGCTACATAATGGGTTTGGTGGGGTTTGACACTGTAGTTGCAAAGGGAATCAGTGCTTTTGGGCTTTTGTTTTTATGTTGTTGCCAGGCAGCATATCTCTTAATAAGAAAACACTCAAGGAATCTCAAGTTCATTTTGAAGGGAACATACATAGTAAAAGAATGAGGGCTAAAAAGCAGCTCTCTCTAAGTAGGCATATTAGGTAAGGGTCTTTGAGTAGTCAAGCTGTAGGCAGTCACAGCAGCCAGCAGCAGGTTTTGCTTCAGTAAAAAGTGAAGGCAGTTATCATTGCTACCAGAAACTCCAGTAACCAGTGGGTGAAGGGACCATTTTATAATCACCTCCTCATGCAGTGTGGTTGTGGCTACTCACTGTAAGGGGTATTTCTGCTCTCTTTTCAAGATGGAATTTAACTGCTGCAGGTGTAAGTCCTGCATCGTGTCAGTCCCCTGCCTCTATCAGCACATATTTATGGCTCCCACTGCCCATGTGCTATCCCTGGGGAGCCTTTGGAGCTTAAGGGTATCTGTTCATTTTCTGCACATTCCTAGCTTTAATATCTATCACTGAACTTGGTCTCAGGTGGACCAAATGTTTGCTTGTGGATTTGACATTCTATGCTAGAAAAATATTTTAGAAGCTGTTTGTTTCTTGTCTAAGCTGCTTGCTTTTCTAGAAATTGAAAAATGACCCACAGATTTAAAAGTCCTGTGTGAGTAAGTGCTATGTATGCTTCAGGATTCAGGCTTTACTTCTTTCTTTGTGTGCTTGCTTTATTCCCTACACCTGAACACCTTTTCCTATATTCTGGTCTAGTTCATCCCATTCAAATTGATCATATACCCCAGTAGCAATACCAGTTGTTAGAAGTGGGTTTCACAATAGGAAGCAGAAACAGAGGCACTAGAAAACTCTGGTTACAAAAGCAGCTTTAAAGAGTCTAAACCATTCATAAAAGCTGTTGGATGTTCCATTTCCTAATATGTTTTTGTTCCCAGAGCAGCAACTAACTGCTGCTGGTAATAGTACCAATGCTTGTAATATATACAACCAATCATTTCTGTTGAGTTTTTTTCAATAATGCATTTAATCAGCTAGGGGTTTGGAGGGTTGATTTCTTTTTCTTATCTTCCTTTGCTTTTCATCTGCTGGTTGCAGTATGCTGGTGATCTCTCTTTTTTTCACAGCAGAGATCTTTGATACCAAGTACTGTATTGTGGAGCTAATGGGGTGTGCCGCAGGCTTTCTGTCGAGTAGCACAGTGCCTTCTCTTCAGACCTTCTCCTCCTGCAAGGGGGCAACTGCTGGGAATAACCTTTCTGCCTATTGTGCACACATCTGCTAAGCTGATGCTTAGAACAATTATAGCCGCTTTCTCCTCCTACCACGAGTCTCTGGAATCAAATTGTTCAGTTCTTCAGGTCAATAAATCCCACAACCCTACCTAGCCTCTAATGCTTTTCAATTCTCGCTGGAGGCAAGTCATAATTTATTCATATGTCAGAAAATATTTTTTAAAATGTCAAGAAGAAAAGAAAAATGGGATATAGAAGAATTACTTTCTGAGATTTTAAGGTAGGTTTTGGGGTGAGTTTTTATTTTCTGTGGGTGAGTTTTTATTTTCCGTGTCCTGAATGTGAAAGAAGTTTGGAGGCTACATGTAAGAATTGGACCTGAAAAGCAAGAAAACATGTGAGAATATGAAAGGAGAGCAGGAAATCCTGTCAGGCACTTTTAATTATGGTTTTCTTATTTGGATAGTAAGATTGATGAGAGCATACTCTGCACTGCTGAATAGGACATTTCTTCTAGAAGTACACTTGGAATCAAACTTGAAAGACTGGTTACAGCTCAGCTCTTTTTCTGGCCTGCAAAAAACCATTATTCTTCCTAAAGATTTGTTTTTCTTATAATTTATTATCTTTTTTCTTTATAGAGAATGACATTAAAAATCTACAGGAATAAATTAGTGTTTAGGATCTCTTCCCAGCTGTAAGTTGTGATTTCTGGATTTGAAATGTAGGAATATTTAAATCACAGCACAAATTATGTCGTCTGTAGGGAAAAAAGAAATCAGATTAAATTGTTGCAGGTTACCCAGAGCTGTCAAAAAGAAATTACTGTTACAATGTAGGGCCCAAGTGTCTTGTATCTCAAGTGAATCTGTGGGAAAGAAAACTGAATATATAAAGAAACTTGCTACATTGCCCCACAGTTTCTCAAAGATTGTGGCTTCTTGCAAGGGGATGACACCTGTGTAGACAGAAGATCTTTTCTTACCTTTCCTGCAGCATTACCAAAAATATACTCATATTAAATTTATTGAAACATTACACAGTCCTATGAAGACAGAAAGCAGGGGAGCCATCTAGATTTTCTCCATTAAACCAGGATTCTTGAAGCAATAATGTTGTTGTTTTTTCATCCTTGATCAAGCATAATGTTAATAATGTGTCATGAACTTGCAGGCTTTTGCCAGGACACTGCTTTGTGGAAAACCACCTTTCCCTAACCCTTCTTTGAGCTATGCTCCTTGAAAGATAACAAGAGTAGTAATCTAGCTGAATATTAGTTTCAGATTTGAGAGGAAGGAAGAAGGGACAGTATTTTCCTACAGTGAGTGGAATACTCTGATTCCTTATAATCAGTAGGAGAGGCTGGCACAAAACCTTTCCAGTGCTGTTGTGCTTTAATTGCCAAAGAAAGCCACATTGAATCCTAGAATACCAAAACACAAACAAGCTAAACTTTCAATATAATATATACTAATTATGTTACTGTGACATTCAAAATCGCACTTGGACCCTGTCTGTATCATATATCCAGGACACTTAGCTAGAAGTAAATTTACTTGCTGTAAATTTCCAAATGATGGAGAGCAATTAAACTATTGTTGAAATTCAGAATGAAATCTCACAAAAGTGTCACCTGTTCTATTCTGTTAATTTAAAAAAGAAAGGTGTTCAGTTTTGCAGCCATAACATCAGCTTGAATTTAGTAATTTCAGAAACTGTAGTTTTAGATTCTGCTGTTAATTCTACTCTTAAGACCTTCTGACATGTCTCGTGTTCAAATAGTCATAGCTTACTGTTGTTTTAAATGGCTTTTTCTCCTGTTACATGAACAACGAAAGCAATTCAAGGAAACCTGTAAGGAAATGAAAACTATAAGGAGACCTATGAAACTTATAATATATGCATCATTTTTAAAGACAGATAAAATAAGGGGGCGAATACATAGCTTCTTCAGATGATCTGTGCAAATTATGGGTGGAAAAATTATAATTTGGAATTGTAGAAAAATAAATACATTTTTTTAAAAATTCAAGAGTTCTAGTCTAGTACATTTTTCTTACACTTCAGATCTAAGTTACATTGTAACTGTGATGTTATTTGCTAGTGAGTTGGTTTTGCCTTGCCTATAATATCATAGAGTCACAATGTCACAGAATAGTTTGGGATGGAAGGGATCTTTGAATACCATCTGGTCCAAGCCCTCTGCCATGACAATATAGTAGTAATATATCATGACATTTTCCACTAAATACTTGATTTCAGAGTGAAGATTTTATTTTCAAAGGAAGCTCAAAGTACACGACATGGGTGCCAAACTGCCCAAATCTGTCAATGTATGGTTTGGTAATGCTTGAAGAGTCTTGGCTTCTTTACTAGAGGAACATTAGGGCAATACATTATCCATTTGTTCTCCAATTAGCTGATCTAAGTCATTCCTCTAAATAAGCCTCTAATTGTTTACTGCAATGTGACAGTTCAGTAATGGATTCAGTATGGATGTTAAGCTTATAGTTTATACTGTTTACTCTTACTGGCTCAGTGATTTTTTAAAGCACTGGTTTAAAATTGGGGTGGCACACTGGGTAAGACATGTAGGCTACAAACAGACAGGACCAGGTGCACACAAAGAGATGTGTTTTTTCTCAGCATTTTCCATTTCTGTAGCATTTGCTGTGAGCTGGCACCCAGCTTCAGCATGATGCTGGAGGAAGCCCTGTATGTTCATGGACAGAAGCACTCAGGTTGTGTGCAGAGGACCTGCTGCTGTGGCACATCAGGTTTCTTTGCCTCTTTCCCCACTGTTTTGCAAGGTGATACACTGCAGCAAAAAAGCTATAACTTCTGTCTCACTTCAGAAACTGCAGTTTAGGAGCTGGGCTAATTTGATTAATAGTGTATACTAAGAAAAATATTAGAAACCAGGAAAGGCCACATACTCCATTGAGGCTCATTTCATTCCAAATACACCTTCCCTAGGTTATCATCCAATTGCTAAAAGAAAGAGTGATGTTATCCATTTTTTATAATTCCACTTCTGGGTATTATGGAGATAAATACCTAAGTGCTGGAGAACTAACTTTCTTTCGGAACACTATTTCAGGAGAAAAATACTTAAATGCAGATAGGTAGGATGACAGAAAAGAAATTGAGCAACCCTTAATGAAAAATACTATGATAGTGAAATGAATATATGTGTACAGGCATGGTTTCACAAAGATCCCCAGAGACAAGCTTCCAGTCATGAGACTTTCAGATAGTAACCTTTCATTTGATTTATTGTTTCAGGACCAATGCAGGAGACAATATATGACTTCTGGAGAATGGTATGGCATGAAAACACAGCAAGCATAATCATGGTTACTAATCTCGTAGAAGTGGGAAGGGTAAGTGGTTTTTGTACTTAAAAAGATGAAAGACATCCAAGGTGTTTGCTTTTCAAAATTAAATAACAGACCAACAAGGTTCTTACGTACTAAGTATAGCACATAAAATATGTATGACTGCCTATGCTGAGAGGTTCATTATCAATTATTTTTAAACATGCCTTGGATGCTTGGCTTTGTTAACGTTAGCACAATGGAAAAGTAACTGATAAAGCTGCATTTTGTACAGCAGAGTCTGCAAAGACTGACAAAGAGGGGAGGTGTCATGCATTTCTACATATCTCAGATACACCATTTCTCTCAAGAAAATCAGTAAATTTGTTGCAGGACCATGTGTGGAATCGTGTCTTTATTTTTTTTTAAGGTAGGCTAAGGGGGCGCTATTCTGAGAGAGATGTCTGAGAAAAGTAGTTAAATAATGAAATTGCTTCCTGGTATATTTGTCTAAATTGGTCTGGTTTGTTTGGGTTTTCCTTCCTGAAAGCCGTCTAGACTAAAACAGAAGAAATTAGTTTTACAAATTTGTGCACTGTCTGTTGATCAGGAGGTTGTGTTCAGGAGCTGGATAGTAAAGGAAAGCTTGAGTTACCTGATTGATACTGTGTACTTGTTTTTCTTTGCTTGGTAACTTCTAAAGTAGGCCTCCTACTCTAGTCTTTATGGCTGATTTTGTTTTCAACAAGTATTGAATGGAACATTTCTGTGTTTCACACAAATGTCAGTAAGTGAGTCTTTTCATTTACTGCTTTGTCTGTGCACTGCTGTCTTAGTTCTCATCTGGGATGTTTTTTTCAAGAAAATTTGCTTAGGAATTTGGCATATAGCTTTCATTTGATATGAAAAGAAATCCCACTGCTTTTATGGGAACTGCTGCAATTATTGTAAATCGAAGTGTTCAAATAAGAAGTCAAGTGCACACATCTTGGTTTTGAGCAGCACGGTTTTAAGAGATGCTTTTAATTTCATACTGGTGGAGTGTCTGATACCCCTGTGACATTTGCATTGGGAGAAAGCACTGTTTATGTGGTGTGAGTTACAGTCCTTTTGAGCAAGTCCAGTTTTACAATCTCAGCTTATTCTTCCATATGTCCTTTGTGAACTGATAATATAAATCCTAACATTTAGATTTCTGTGTGCTCAAGCCTGCTAACAGATCAGGTGCCAGTATTATTTTTAGATGTAAAAAAGATGGGGATTGTGACTGCAATTAACACCTGCTGCAGGAACTCATGTACAGCTAATTGCTGAGACAAAGAGGGATCATGGAGGCCGCTTTAAAAATGCAGTCCCTTGAGTGGGAAAGAAGGTAGAAATAGCTGGATGACCACGCATCAATTCAAAACGGATGGATTTGTAAGAATAGGAAGCTCTCCAGAAAACCTCTTTGTTAAAGCTTTATACACATTCATAAGTGCCCAAGTGAACAACGTAAAAAGGGATGTTTTCAGTGTATGCATAAACAAGCCTGAGAGCAAAAACAGCATTCTTGCATGAAACCACATACTGTTTTCCCCAAGTCAGTATTTGGAAGCTCCAATTAGAGTGAACTATCGGATGTCAGCACGAGAGACACCCGTCTTGGTGCCAGTGCTGGCAGCCTCTGCTCACAGCATTCAGGTGCACAGCACATTCCCACAGCAGCAAGGAATGGTTTGTGCCACCGTGGAGATTTCTTCAGGGTGCAGGAGTCCTAGTGGGATACAGATCTGCAGCTTTGTTGTTTCTGGCAGTGGTAGAAATGACTTTGTTCTCACTTTCTCTGGAGGCCAGCACAGGTGAGATCAGAGAGCAGAAATTGAAATGAGCTTTTAATGGAAATAGAGTTGTATGAGCCACAGAACAATGCACTCACTCCTCCATTGGTGTTTTTGTGCCGCTCCCAGAGCTGGAATCATCAGCAACAAGGAGGCAAATTACAAACACACCATCTGTCCCTCAACCCCTAACACAAGCTCTGTGCCACCTTGAGTAGTAATGATTTTAATGGACTTTTGGTAGCATTCCTGTAGGGCAAACTTTATAACCTCCCCTGACTTGAGGTTTTCTATTTCTATTGCTATAATTGCTATAAGATTTATAGGGGTTTGTTATATATTTTTACTTTTAAATCATTTTGACCCATAGTAAGCCAAGGAGGAAAATACTTTTGCATTTTTAGGAAATGGGAATTTTTAGAATTTCACATGTCTGCCACACAGTGTATGGCCTTGATGAATTAATCATTGAGGGGGCGTATGTGTATTTGTTTTCCAGGACTGGCTGGATAGTCATTAAATCAGTGCTAGGAACTTGCTTCTTGCCCTGGAGCATTATGCATCAGGACTGTTTTAATTGCTGCTGGAGGAATCACCATGAGGCTGTCCCTACTGCAGGCACCTGCTGCAAATGACTCAGTCCCCCATTACCCTCCAGCAGGGTCCGGGTACATCTGCCAATACCTGTCATTATCTGAGGCACACTTGTCAGAACCACACATCCCTTTAAGCTCTTGTGTGTTCCAGCAAGGGACCCTTGTCAGTGTTTCTGGCACCTGCAGACTGCTGTGCACCTGGTATTTAAATGGCACCGAAATGTGTTTTGATTGTTTTCTCTCTTTAATGAACCCACCTGAGGGACATTTAGCTCTTTATCTAGTAGCCTGTTACCCAGTCAGTCACATTTACACTGCTTGTGTGGAAATTCAGAACTAGCTTGTGCTGCTATACTAATCCATCTGCCAGGAGTCTTATCACAAAATCTGCAGGGCTCCCTAAGGAGACTTTCGTACTGATAATTTAAGCTAATGATTTCTAAACATATTTAGTCAGTTTTATGAAGACCTCATTAGAATGTGACTATTAAAAATCTAAATGAGGTCTCACAGTCATTTAGAAAAAGCATTGCTGAGTTGCATGAATATTCTTTGATAAAGGATGATGAAGTGGCACTTAGTTAAGGTTGGCCTAGGCTGACAACAACTTCTACCAAAACAAACCCTAAACAAATAAGCAGCCCTTGAAACTTGAAAAAAGTCTCTGTCTTCTTCATGCTGGGATCAACAACTTTTCACTCACAGTGAAGTTCAGAAAAAGAAAATGGCAAGTAATTAATGGTAATGATCCAAGAATCAGAATTTTCCAAGCCACACACTAATGGATGAAGCGAGAATCAAGACTCACATAATTATATCAGTGTGACAACAAGCTGTTTCAAAGTAATGTATTCTGCATTATATTAATGCAAGAGGCCTCCATGCCCATGTCTGTAAGTGGTAGAGGAACTGAAGACAGTGTAATTTCAGGGAGGATCTTCACCTGAGAGATTTAGCATAATCTGGTAGATTATTCTGTAGGAAACAAATTTTTTTATCCAGCAGTGTGATGATGTTATGATCACACAAGGTGATCATAAAATAGGTACAAAAGAACATCTTGCTTACTCCAAAAGAGCAGTCTGGAGGGCAAACTCCAAAAGATCCAGAAAAGCAGTGGGAACAGGATCAAGGTGTTTATGTACTGGCCAAAGTCTCAGGTTGTTCTTGATTTGTTTCAGTGTTTGCACACATTGAAACATTTCTGTCTTTCTTGAAGAGGCATGGTGGGAAGATTTAGAATATATTCAACTGTGCCATCTAGCTGTCACCTCCATCTTTGCTCTTGTTGGGTTGGTACTAATACTTAGTTGGCAGAATCAAACTTGGCATGTCACATTATTTGTCATTTTTCACTAGTCACTTTCTCTCCCACTTGCTTTAGGCAGAAGAAATTTTGTAATAACTGGTTAATAAATGCTGAAATGCACTGGCAAAATTCAGTAGAGGTGGTTATAAATAAATGCACTGCAAGGACTTATGATTGTCTATCATGCTTTTAATGTAACAAAGTATTCACAAACAAAATCACTATAAATAATTATAAAAAATAAAACCTCACCCCAGGAGCATAGTAATTACAGTAATTAGAGTTTCTCAATTATTACTCAGAATTAGAAAACAGCCAGTGCTAATAGTGTTAAGAAGCACACAAAAGACCCTTTTTGTGAAAGGAAGCAAGGTTGACTACAGCAGAATGGATGTGACACACAGGGGACTGAAGGTCAGCCACAAAGTGGTAAATAGCCCCTGTGCCTGCACCCACACCTTTGTGCCACCCAAACTGCCTCTCCCTACCCTCTTATCCCTCAGGAGTGCTGTACTTTCCTCATAGTCATTAGGTGACTAATAGTCACCTGATAGTCATTAGGGCACTCTTCTAGGTGACATTTCCCTCCCAGGAGCCAGGAGGGCTGTATTTGCATAGGGGAAAAGGAAGAGTACAATGGTAGTTTAATTTTTCCTTGGCTTGTTTTCCTGGACCTGTGCTTGACATGTGAAGTATGTGGCACTTCTTGGCAAAAATGGGGATTATTCCAACTTTTCATGCTTAAAAGAGTTTTGGTTTCCACATGACAGCGAGGAGATCCATACAACAGTCTTCTGACAGAGGGAATATCTCCTTGGTGCTGGCTTGCTATGAAAAGCATTACTTGTTGTAAGATAAATGGTGTCAGAAAAGGGTTGTTCTTCCTAGGAAAGCCTGTGTGGGAACAGCACTAAGCAGTCGTATGTTCATGTCTTTGGGTTCTCAGGATGTGCAGCACTGGTCAGCATTCAAGAGACATTACTTAAACAGATTCAAATATGTTGCCTTAATAAATAAATCCCAAAAGTCTTTATGATAAACCAGATCCTCTTTAGATCTACTTGATAATTTGTGTTATCGACAGAGATTAGACATCCAAGAAAAACTGCTAAATAAAACCCTGTCCAAAGACTTCTTACTGGAAACAGATTAAAAGAAAGAAACCAAAATCTTCATTCTGTTGCAATTTCAGCAACAAAAAAACTGTGTGAAACTTCCAATAGACTTATCACCTACACTTACAATGAAAATGGAATTTTTGTATTACAAAGCTATACAAAGTATGTACTTATACATTTTATAAGTTTTGAGAATCTTCCATGCAGAAGATCATTCTAATAAACAAAGGTAAACTCAAATTGTATTTAAGATTCTGATCTGATCACAATACTGTGATCTTGCAGAGGTGAAACACAGTGACTCTTCAGCATATCTCACAAAGAGCACATTTGTATTTAGTATAAATGGAAGAACACTCTCTCTAATTGAAACTGCCTCTAAATGCAATAAGCCAAATTACCTATACTGGAATTAATTCAGGATACTGGTGTTAATGCTCCTTAGGAGGTGTGCCAAAGAGTTTGTATGCATACTGGTGACTAAGTTTTCATTTTTACTTTCCTACTGAAAGAAAGAAACCACATTTTATAAATAAGAGGGTAAAGGTTTTTACATGAATCCATTCTCTTCCTCAAGATAATTCTAGTCCCAACTTCTTAAAGATATAAATAGTGTCCTTCCCCATCCACTGATTTTTTTTTCCTGATCTTGTTTACCCCCCCCAAAAATGGCACTTGTGCTTATGGTACATCAGCACAAGGCAAAAGGTATTATATTCTGTTGTTATACTTTCAGTTTCACTGTAATTCTAGTATCTCTTACTGGATAGAGGACAGTTTATACTTTTACAGAATATCAATGAGAAAAACAGAAAACCAATCAAAATTTAAAACTATTGTTAATCTTTCAAGTCAGTGAACCCTTCTAGTCATCAAAACAGATTTCATCTTTCTAGACTTTTTAACCAGAAATAATTCTACATTAGTTTACATTATACATAGTAGGGGAGGAGCCCCTAGGGAAAATACAGTTTGTTTTCTTCAGGAAAGAGAAGGAAGGACTCTTTGCAGTTGTTTAAGAAAGATGTGCCCAGGTTAGCAATATTAGCATCATGAAACAGAACATCAAGCTAGAGGCATTCAGCACTGTCCCATGGCATTCAAAGCAGACATGGGTTCAGCTCTCAGTGTTTTGTTGTATTTTCATCTCCAGTAAAAAAGCTATGTTTCAAAGAATGTTAATCAAAACAGATTAATATCTTAATGCTGAATAATCCAATTGAGATAATTCACTTTGAGAAACGAACAAAAGAGGTTTAAGGATACACAAATGCACTGACCCCTTTGTTGGACTAACTGAAGTGCCACCAAGGTGTGGGATGCAACTTTAGGTGCAGTTTGCTAAGAGGGAGGGCTTCAGGTTCTGACTTGAAATATCAGGGCTAGCAAAATGGCTTCATAACTGCAAGTCTCCTCACCTCAGCAGTCTCTTGAAATTATCTCTCAGTCTCTCTGTAAAGGGAGAAGTATCCTGGCGGCACTGACACAGTTTCACTTTACCCAGTAGAGTACCACGTAGAGCTGTCTAAGCTAACATCAGATGATCAGGATTTAGAGCCAGAAGGCAACCCACTAAGTAGGTGGTGCTCTGTACCCAGCTAATAGCATGATTTTGATCTTGGAATGGAAGCATGGTTCAGAGCACAGGCTGTGCTGCTCGGTGCAGGCACATCAGATCCTTGGAGCACAGGGTCTGAGAAATAGGCCCATGATTTCACAGTTGTGTCAGGAATTAAGACAGGCTTTGAGGAGCTCTAGCTAACCATCCTTCATCTTGGCATGGGACCGTCCTTCTCATGTGTTCTGTGCTCAGCCAGGGCTGTACTGAAGTGCACAAATTCACCTAAACATAAGCAATGAAACAGAGACAATCCATATTCCTCTGTTGGTGTTAACAATGGAGGCAGGAATACTGGAACAGCTTTACCTTGGGTTGCCTTACCCTAAAACTACTCTTCTAGACCAAATCTTCTTTATGGTCAAAGGAAGGCCACACCATGGGTTCAGCATGTCATCTTAATTCCATCTAACCCACTCTGCCAGGTTGATGGCATGCTAACAGAATCCCTGAGTCTTAAGAACAAAGGGTCCCACTCATTTTGTGAAGTGGAAAGCATTCATGTATGGCTGCTGCTGGACATGTCCAGAAAGCCAGCTCTTCTGGGCAGAAGCTGAATGAGAGTGCACCCACCAGGGTTAGGGCTGTGCTGTTGGGGCAGTTTAGGGCAGCAGAAGGTGGAGAACTGTGTCAGCTCTGAGTTGTCCCAGAAAGAAATTGGACTGAGCTAGTAAAATTCATGGAGACATCTCTCCCTACTCTGGCAGCTGTGAACATCATAAAGACTTCTGGCTGGCTTCACAGAGACCCATTCACCTGATGGTGCTAAATAGTATCTCAAATATTGTATTTCTCAATAGTCTTCCACACCTCTTTTAGAAAACTGTAGAATGAGGTATAAAACTAATAACAGACTTGCTCAAAAGCAAACAAAAGAAAATGAAAAAAAGGAAGGCTGGGTTTTATCTCCTGTCAAAGGTTGTTTTATAACATATAAAATGTTCTTATATCATAATACATTTTTTGTTTGAAAAGTGTTTAAATAAAAATACTTTCAATTATTGGATGTTCTTTTAGTTCAAGTCAGCCAAATAAAAGTATCTGTTATCTGAGCTACATCTGTAAAATCTGTTAAAAATTTCACCAGTGAGCATGGTTGGCTGTTTCATTTTATAGCTAAGAGGTTTCACTTCAAAATTTATGTCTGACTTATCGTCATTACTTAGTTCAGGATTAATTTTAGATTAGAATGTATAATACTGCTTTTCACTAATGACAATCCATGCAGGGCATAGTCAGTTATATATATATATATCACCCTTTTGCTAAGAATATTTCAGAATCAAATGCAACTGGAAACTTTGAATAATCAGTGTTATTTAAACTGTTCAGTATGGACTGCAAAGTGAATTTCACAGCCAGCTCACATATTAAGTCTGTAATATTACTCCTATTCCAACATTCTAGGTAAATGAATTACTGTCCTGACTTTCCTACTGCCTTTAGCTACATGTGTCACATTGCCAAATGGTTAAATATACAGCTTCAGAAGTCACAATTTGTGTTCATTAGCCATCCACAGCCTACATTATTTGTTATATTTAGAACTAGCAACAACAACTTTCCACCTTCATTTTTAATTCTAAGTTTCACACGTTAGACTGTTTTACTGGGGGATGGAACTAGAAGGTGGAAGTAGATAATTCTCTTCTCCACATTTCTAAAATTATTAGTAAAATAAACATGTTTGAAACAATTGGACAGTGTACCTTGGGATGAATAGATTAAACCAGAGCATTTTCATTATGTCTCTGGCAATCATCCTTTTATCTCATCTTGTGATGAACATCTGTATTTTTTGGCATGTTGGTAGGATATAAATGTGGGGTGTATGTGAACAAACTGTCAATTATAATTCTGCTCAGATGAGATTTCAAAATTATGTTTTCTGCTTTGTGGACGATATTTACTGTTATGGTAGCAACTGTTTGGAAAAAAAAATCTAGTGCATTTAATATTCAGTTCTGGAATCGTGTATCAATTATTTAGTTAAACCTTCTGTTAGTAAGGCTTTTTTGTAAAACACGTGCCAAATGTTTATAAAATGGAAAAGAGATTTGTCGAGTTATGGTAGCTAAAGCTGTGCTAAAAAGAAAAAATTGAACATATGCTACCAGCAATGTTTCTCATATTTAATGAGTAAAACCATATTCTATTTTGTTGCAATTGTCTTTTCTTGTACAAATAAAGGCCCTCATCCAATAAGCATTTATAAATGTGATTTTGATTTACACTAGTTGATCTACTTCTGTCTTTAAGACACCTTTGCATTTATTTAGGTCCTAGAGGAGATGGGAGATGGATATTTAAGCATTTACTTGACTTCTGGTTCACCAGGAGTCCATGGAGTTCTCAGGTCCGAAGCTCAGCACGTGCAGAGCGTTGCAGAACAAGAGCCAAAGTAGGAGAAAAGCCTGAATTAAAATAAAGTTGGGTTTAGGTCTTTTTTCCTCTGCTAGGGAGTGAATCATCAGTTGGTCTGTGGCTCTGACTGAATTCTGGCACAGTGCCCATGGCTTTTGCAGCCCCTATTCCACCTGGGAGAATTTTCAGGAAATTGTGTTGTCATGGATCCTTCTGCTCAGCTCCAGTCTGCTCCATGCTCAAAATCCCCTGTGCAGCAGAGGAAAAGATCCCCAGCGAGCCCAAGCGGCATGAGGCACAAAAGGCTATAACTTCTGTGCAACATCTCCCAGTGCTTCCCTAATTATTCCACTGTATCATCTTAAATAAGGTTTAAAAAACAGTGGAATAAAATCCAGCAGTTGAGGCATATGAATATAGGGACTGTGCTCTTCTAAATTGATCTGACCAAATTGTCCCTCATTCTTAGCCATAATCCAGGCAGTCTGGACTTACCAAGTTAGGAACAGGCATGTTTTCCTTCAAGGAAAGAACAATTTAATTCAGTGAAGGTTGCTTTCCATTCCCCCCCCCACCCCCCCAATTGTTTATTTTGCTAAACTAGAGCTGTTTCAAGGATGGCAGGCGCCCATCAGGAAGAAACAAGGCTGAAGTTAGCAACAGAGAGGTGCTGATGAGCAGTGCTGTGCCTGGGGTCACAGCTGCAGCTGCTCCTGTCCTACATCATCAGCCCTCTCCGTGTGGTTCAGGTTCCACCTATGGAACAGATATGTGAACAAGCAGGAAAAGGGAATCAGCTCCAGAGAAGGGGTTGTCAGTGCTGCTCCAGCACAGAGGCAGTGTGAATTGTCCTACTCTTCATGAAGAGTCAAAAAGTCATCTTAGCCATAGGTGAGGAAACCTGTTTCAAAGAGCTTCTGGCAATGACTAAAAAAGGGTCAGTTTGCCGGCCTGAGGGATTTGAACAATGTGAATTTTCTGGATTATTTTAGCAACACAGACAAAACAATGAGCATTCAATGTTTTTCACTTAGCTTCTATGAGAGGATTTTTGGAAATACATCTGAACAAAATAAGATCTAAATAAATATCAAGTAGATGCAACAATAGATAGCAGCAGTAACTACTAAACTGCTTGCAGCAATGTTTAATGCTTTTCAAATGTTTGTTCATTGCTTACAGTGGATAGATACGTTTTAGAGATGAATACTCATTTGTCAGAGATCCTGTTGTTAGGGATCCTGGGAGTGGCCCTCAGCTTGGTCCTTGACTGGGGGAATCCTTCTCCTCCTCTCTGGCACCCTGTCAGCTTTCTGGCTCTGGAGCATGGTGGGGGGAGCAGTCTTGCTACCCTTGCCCTGTTACAGGAGTGCCAAGCACTGTCCAGGGTCCCAGCTCCAAGCCTCTTGCCATGGAAGGGAGCTCTGGTGTTGCCAGTCATCCTGAAACCACCCTTCGTACCAGATGAAATGTGAAGACTATAAAGAAATTTTTTTTTTTTTAGCCAATACTATTGAGGTCACTAGGTCTGAAGACAAGCACAGAAAAATAAATAAAAACCTGCTTATAAAGCTACCTGAACTTCAGCTCTGCTCTAGGAGCTTTCCATCAGCTGTGTAAGCAGGAACAAGCTGGTGGGATGCTTGTATAATTTTGTGGCTGGGAGCCAGGGCTTCTGACCAGGCTACTCTTTTTCTCTGAAGGGGATCCTGATGTGGGGCTGTTTTGCAGTCCTTCAACTCAGTTCTATTCAGATTTAAATTTTATCCTGCTAATGAGTCAGAAAGACCCTGCCTGGACAAACTTCTTATTTTATCAGCCAATGCCACTGCTGTGATGTGGCAAGAACTTCCATCTATCCAGACAGTAAAGAAGGATTGTACACAATTATCAGCGACATTCTGGAAACAAATGCTTAAGTAAATGTATTTTCTTCTTCTTGACAGGACAGGGTTTGAGTCTCTGCATAATCCTTTCTATACTGAATCTGGAGTCTGTATAAATAAATCATTTGAATCCTGCATGAGAGTTTTCACTGTACGCTTATACACACGTTGTTTTACCTTTTGCTTGGGATTAAACATGGTAGTAACCCAAATATTTTTGTGTGAAAATAGGTTTGAGAAATACTCTTATCTGTTTTGAAGTTTAATTTTTTTCTATCAGTTTTCCATTTAATATTTAAAGTGCTCAAGTTTTTTACCTGACTCATTTAAGTGCATATTTAGGTAAACTAGATTTACTTGTATTAAAAGATGAATTTTAACTTTTCCCTTTGGTGGGAGAAAGAGAGAAACTGTTCCATGCAGCAGCTGTATAACAGATGCCACTCCTAGCACGTACTGCACTACTGGATGGTGGCCAGATGCAGTGGTGATAGCACAGCTATTACCATGATAAAGCAGAGTAAGAGAGAGATGTAAGTGATGTGTTAGCTTCCCAGCCCACCACTTTGTCCTCACAAATGGGAAGGAGGAGAAAATTCTTAAGTCTGTCAGCTATCTACATCATCATGTACAGTCCTCAAACCACCCACTTATAAAAAAATAGCAGTTTAGGTTGAGCTAAGTGAGATGAATCCTACCCATAATGTTTGGAGTTGTCCCGTGAATTAGCAGTTAAGCTGTGTAAAGTTATAATAGTTAAAGCCTGGGCATAAACCTCAGCTCTTGACCTCAAGAATTGAGTTTTGCTATTTGATCTCTCATCAGTTCCTTTGGAAAGTTAATCTGAGAAAACAGGTACTTTTCTAAAAATAGAGAATCACACAATAAATATTGAGTTAGAAGGACTCCACAAGGATTATCAAAGTCCAGCTCCTGGCCCTGCCTAGCACCATCCTGAAGAGTCACACCGTGTGCCTGAAAGCATTGTCCAAACACTTCTTGAACTCTGTCAGGCTTGGTGCTGTGACCACTTCCCTGGGGAGCCTGTTCCAGTGCCCAGACACCCTCTGAGGGTGACCTTTTCCTGATACCCAGCTCCCCTGACACAGATTCAGGCCATCCCCTCAGTTCTGTCATTGGTCACCAGAGAGAAGAGACCAGGGGCTGCCTCTCTTCTTCCCCTCATGAGGAAGCTGCAAACTGCAATGAGGTCTCCTTCCTGTCTGCAAAACACTTTTATTTTAGAATGTAGAAAGATATTTTGAGACAAATCAACAAGTAGAGGTTGGGGAAAAAACTTCTGGTGGTATTTGTCCCTCTGGGCACACTCTGCTTTGGAAAGCACAGGAAATGAACACTTACCATAACTGAACTGTGCAGGGCATAAATATTCTTTGTGCTCCAAACCAATTTGCCTTACTTCACTAAGCACAACACAAAGCTCACGTGCAGCTCTGAAAGCTGTCTTAAAAAGAGAAGAGGCAGTGTCCCTTAAACATTAAGCATTTACACGGGAAGAAAATGTGACTTCTGTGCATGATTGCACTTTAAATCAGAAATCATTGCACAGAATGCAAAATGGATTCTGTATGAACCTTCTAAAATAAATGAACCTTAATTTCTTTTGTATCTTTTAAAGGTCAAATGCTGCAAATACTGGCCAGATGACACGGAGATATATAAAGACATTAAAGTTACCCTAATAGAAACAGAGCTGCTGGCTGAATATGTGATTCGAACGTTTGCTGTAGAAAAGGTAAGTTTCCAAATTCAGTTTTCTTAAACACAGTGGTGTCTGCCAAAGTAACTTACATACAGATTCAACAAGGGTAAGTTAAAAGTAACTTACATACAGATTCAACAAGGGTAAGTTAAATCTTTTGACTGACATCCTGGGTTTGTAAGTGTTTTTGGGTAAACGACTACCGCCCTCTTATGGTAATCTGTGTTTTTCTTCTTCAAATGCAGCAGCAGTTCTGTGCTTTTCATCACTGTTGGCCCCTGCCTGAGTTAGAAAAAGTGATGTTCCTTGCCTAGGAGAGATCGAAGCCTCCCTCCCAGCAATCAATTGAAAAGCACATTTGTGCTGCTTTCCCATCTTAGGTTCCCCACAGTCATTTTCTGTCTGTACCAGAGGCTGCATGTGACATTATTCAGAAGTCTGTGGTGGAGAGTGCGGTTTTCTGTCGGGCTGGGGTGTGCCCGGTCTGCAGAGACAGAGTTGTAACAAATTACTGTTCTTCTCAAGGCAATTTCCCTTTTCACTCCCTAACATGGAGAATTCTAATCAGTGTGTGGTGTTACTGTTTGTCACAATAATGCCACACATTTGTTTGATGCTTTGTAGCCCATAGAACTTGCAGCTGCCCAGCTGCAATATATGGAAAACCTACAAATAACAAATAAGGTACTTACTGAAAGTGAGAGCAGGCAGGGTCAGTCAATGGTGAAGTATACCATGCATTTTGTGTCAACTCAGCAGTTTCATTCAGAATTCATTAAAGGACAGAAATGTTTTAATTGTATGTATCAGGATCCATTTGAGTTGCAGAGCACCAAGGAAAAGACTTCCTTGGTGAGACTAGATATTCCTAATGGTGCACTGAAGTAATGCTCCATCACCATGAGTAGATTTTGAACTAATTAGCTTAGAAAGCTTCTTTTGATTTAGTTGCAGTAGCCATGATTTATTGGGTCTCTCTAATGAGGAAATAGTATTTGTGTATGGGTTTGAAGAACATAATACTTAGCATCAAAGAATCCTGCACCCAGGTACCTGAAACTGCCAAAAAGACTAACCCACAGGGTCTCTGTACACACGTCCAGAGTAACAAAGGAATTAGGGGTTTTTCCTGTTTTAGTCTTCAATCTAATACTTAAATATGCATCAATACAGCAACCTGAGGGTAATGATAATAGAATTACGTGGTTTGAATGAATTGAAATATTGCATCATGTTTGCCACTGTACATATTGTATACTGAATTCACTCAAGCCTGTTGTTTCCTTGCATTTAGGTATTTTTAATAAACAGATGAGAAACGTTGGCTACACTTTGAAGTAGATGAAGCACTGGTTGATTTCTATTCTGCAAATTTTAAGCTCATGCTTTGATGTTAGCTTTTCTCTTCTTAACTGGGACTGAAGAAAAGACCTAGAGGATTTTGCAGTTGAACATAACCAAACTGTCTTGAATAAGTGCATTAGAACAGATAGAGATAAATGGCACTAAACATTTTATTTCTTTTTAAAAATCTCCATCTGAAAAGATTTCATTTAGACACTCTTTTTTAATAGTTGGTAGTTTTTCAGTAAGCCTCTAAAAGCAGTGTAACTGTAGTTTGATTAAAGTACATTTGTTTTTACTCTATTTTCCATATTTTTTAACTCTTCCAATGTTACTGGAACATCAAGTCTGCACATCTCTTTCACTGTAATTCTCTCAAGTTTATATTATTGATGTACTGAGATTGATACTTTTCACCTTCCCTAAGTCAAGGTGCATGATGAGACAAAGAGCACCCTAACCAAACATGCAGATAATGCAAACTGAAAGGTGGTATTGTCACACTTAGCACTGGAGCCTCCATTCCAAAGGACTTGCACATTTCACTAAAGGAACTTTAGTAATTCAACAGGAAAGAATTGCAGCGTTCTGTGCCTTAGGTGGCTTAACCCCCTGTGTCAGTGCAGAGTGACTTCTGGGGGCAGCATCTGAAATCCAGAATGATTAAAGATCTAGCACCTATGAACTGCAGGGGTGGAGGTAAGAGAACTGGCCTTGTCCATCATGGTAGAGGTGAGGAGGAGGAGTAAGGAAGATCTAATTGTAGCCTGCAGCTACCTCACAGTTGTTCAGAAAATCAGAGGAATCAAATTCTCCAAGACCTCTAGTTCCTTCTGACCATCCTTTGTTTGTTGATGAGCATCTCATACCTGCTCATAAAGTACAATTTAGAAGTTGATTTGCTTGAAGATAAATAGATCACTTACTTCTGGTTTGGTTTTTTTTAATGGATATTGAGTAGAAGGGAGATAATGGTGAAAAAATTGAACCCAAAAGTGCAGTCTGATTTTGAAGACTCTTTCCTAGATATGCTTTGCATTGTGTAAATAAGCAGTTCCTTTGGAGCAGTTTCTTTACAGCACAACAGTTAACTCAGATGAGTAAGTCATACATGAATAGTAACATACAGCAGCAGCGTAAGTTTTGTAGAATTTTTTAACATCCTAGGGTTTAGCAGTGTACACTATTTTCTTTTTGTTTCAGCTGTATAGTCTTTCCCAGCTGAGTATATGCTTTTATGATTCGTGCAGATTCATGCTATTTTGGGTTTAGAGACCAGCAGGAAAGCTAGATATGAAAATCATTCCTTTGTAGCTATAATAAGAAAACTCATTATAAAAGTATCCTATATGCAAATATAAATGTATCCTATGTGCAAAACCTACTTTCCTTAGGAGCTGCTTACAATGACAGGCAGAAATGCAGTCAGCCTGACAGACAGCCTTTTCACAGCTAAGGCAGAGGACGTGCAGGGCATAACCTGATCTGTGTAGCAGCCCGGCACATTGTTTTGGTGGGGCAGTTTGGTTTTTGTAAATCGTTTGAAAATCTTGGCTGCATACAGCATGAAGAACTTGTGTGGGATACTCACTTCAGTCCTCAGCTTGTACAGTCATGGCACTGCTGTTTCTGATGGGATCTTTGTTTCTCTGGGGGTCATGGGCAGTTGTTACAAGCAATATAAAAGTGTTTGAGACACTACCTTCACCTCAGCAGAGCTATTTACAGAGTTGAAGGCCTTGCTTACAGTAGCAGAGATGCCTCAACTAACACACTCTAAAATCCCCAGAGAGCAGGGACCAAATTGTATTCAAATGTGTTTGGTAGACTGTCTTAAAATGCAAATTGTTTTGTATATTCCTGGATTTCAGTATGTTTTAAAATTGGTTTTTAGGATATAAGGTCATTTCTGTTTCAAGGGTATGATCTCCTCAGTTCATACTACTGCCTCATATGCTCTTAAATCTTCTTCCTTGCCTGCCTTTTTGGGGCAATTCCCAGGGGAGATGAGATATTCCTCTGAGCAGATGCCCTGTCTCCATAGAGCCCCAGCCTGAGCTGTCAGAGCATCAAAGACTCCAACATACACTAAGTCCTCTCTAGTCCTGTAGCACTGGCATGTCCAAAATTTCTCCACCACTGAAAATCCCAGACTAATGCATAATAGTAGTAAATTAGGAAGCTTATATTACTTACTACTCAAAGAGAATAAAACCTTTTATGTGCAAACCAGCTCAAGACAGGAAATACATCTTTAAGAAGAAAAGCTGTAAACGACCAGTTACTAATATTGTTGACATTTAGTCCAGCCTAGACATGATATGCCATAATTTTGCTGTTTGCTTATGAACTATGTATGATGGCTTCCAGTCTGTGGATTTCTAATGAGAATAAAATATTGACAGCTGCATTTTTAAAGGGGGAAGGGAAAATACAAGCAGTAAGAAAATAAAACTTAGCATACACACTTCCAGTATCCAGGCTGCTCCCCAAAGTCACATGGGAAATTACTTACACAATCAGCTTCTCTTTCATACCTGTCTCACCATATCCATGTCCTTGTAGACTGTGGCAAATCACCTGAAGGGTGAGCATGTGGAGGGCTACATACACAGCCCCTATGATTGAAAGTGCAAAAAGATTTCCTATTATTCAGCTTTTTCTTTCAGACCAATGAAGGAGACAAATGATAAGGAAAATTATGCTGAAGCTGTAGTTCCCTGAAGTCAGCAGCAAAACCCCTGTGGAGGGCAGTGGGAAAAAAAAAGTCATCTGTGCTCTGTGTTCAGCCTTGCTGCTGACCTGTTCTGTGATCATGCCATGCATCTTAAGGCCACAGTTTGCAAAGCAGCCTAATACTTAAATATAGAGATGAGCATTTATCTTGTTGCTAAAAGTTTCTGACGAATCTAGTGCTTACTTACTTGATTTTGTTGGAAGGCTTTGAAACCAGCTGATATCTAACCTTTGAACTTGCTCTCCTGCTATGAGGAAGCTCTCCAGCAGTCTGTGCAGATTGTGTTGGTAGGGGGTGCTTTTCAGCAAGGCTCAGGCTTTTGAAGATTTCAACCCTTGTCTTTTCAACAGAGAGGTGCTCATGAGATTCGGGAGATACGTCAGTTCCACTTCACGGGCTGGCCAGACCATGGTGTCCCATACCATGCCACGGGCCTGCTGGGCTTTGTACGCCAGGTCAAATCCAAGAGCCCGCCAAATGCCGGGCCTCTGGTTGTTCACTGCAGGTAGGTAAAACAGAAATCTCTCTGTTGTCATTTGCATTAAACTCAATACCTACTTTTGCTTCTCCTTTAATGTGTGTTCCCCACACAGGCTGCTGAAGCCACTGGAGCTCTACTCAAAAAATAACTGTAAACAAGAATACATATATTATATATATATAACAAACATGTATACAATATATAAATGAGAGTAAAAAAAATCGAATCTGAAGCCCTGCAAATGCCTGACTCAATTTCACTAATCATCTAATTGATTAAGTACCTGTGAGATGAACCCTTACACCTTTTAAATTTCCAAATTTAACTGTACTCTTCTGTATGTTAACTGTACACTTCTTCCACTTCAGTGCTGGTGCTGGCAGAACTGGATGCTTCATTGTCATTGACATCATGCTAGATATGGCAGAACGAGAAGGCGTTGTAGACATTTACAATTGCGTGAGAGAGCTTCGATCCCGGAGAGTTAACATGGTGCAGACCGAGGTATTGCTCATCAGCTAGAACACTGATTTGCAACAAAAAATACTCTTCTAGCCCATAAAGATACAGCTTTCTAGTAGGCACCCTACAGAAAGTAGTTTACTCAATCACATGCAGAAAATAATCTCCGCACAAACCTGAAGGACCCCTGCCCAAACAAGTGCATGGTTATGCTTCACTGAAGGTTCACAATGTTTCTTAAAAAATAAGGAAAATCAGAAAAGTTTCCTCTCTGAGAAGGATTCATTGCAGAGTACATCTTGTTGAGGCTAAGTTTCATGATAGCACCTACAGAACTGCACAAAGTAATGAGGGAAACAGAAACATCCTGAGTTTTGTTACGGAGTGTTACTGCACTTCTCTAACTACTTGTAGTTAGTTTAAGCCAATCTTTATATATTCATTTCTGAATGAGTGAGATAAAGTTTTTTAAACTGTGGTTGTTGCTTCTGGTCTTGCTTCAGTGCTGGTAAACTGAAGAGGGAAGTAGCAACCATATTAGTTGTTATGTTTTATTTACCAAAATACTAACAGTCTATGCAGTCCATGTCAGTAACTATCTATTTTAATTGCTTTACCAGGAACAGTATGTATTCATCCATGATGCTATCCTGGAAGCCTGTCTTTGCGGGGACACATCTATTCCAGCTTCTCAAGTTAGGTCTGCTTACTATGAAATGAACAAACTAGATCCTCAAACAAACTCTAGCCAGATCAAAGAGGAATTTAGGGTAAGTAGTGGCTTACATTGCCTAGAAGCTGTAGAGTTAAGCTATAGTAAAGACTTCTGCTTAAGTTTTTATAGGCATATGAATTTTGTAACAGGTCTAGGAGGGAAAGACTGCAAAAAAGGGGAAAATAACATGTCACTCATCTCTACTGAGTTATGCTGAATCATAAAATAATGCAGTGGGGTAGTATAGTAAAATATTCCTTTTACTCAAGGGAAGTATGTCGATCTTTCCACTGTCCTTTCTCCAGAAGCAGGCTACTCTGCAGCTGTCTCTGAGGTTATTTTTCATAATGGTATGCTCCCAGGATTTCTCTGCTTCCAAACCCTGCTGACTGTGATGTGTTTTCATTTCTCTGCATATTGATTCCCACTGAAACTGAATGCTGAGCTGAGCTATTCTTAAAATATTTTGGGTTGCTTTCACTGCTGTGTTAATTTTGCCGTTGCATTGTTTACTCTCTTTGGAAGACTTTAAATATGGTGACACCGACGCTGCGCGTTGAAGACTGCAGCATCGCACTTTTGCCGCGAAACCACGAGAAGAATCGCTGCATGGATGTGCTGCCTCCAGACAGATGCCTGCCTTTCCTCATCACGATAGATGGGGAAAGCAGTAACTACATCAATGCTGCACTGATGGATGTAAGTCTCCACCACGTCATTAATAATTAAAAGGCAATGAGCAGCTCTCCAAACTGAGCCGTGCTAGAAAATGGAGTCGGCACAAGAAGGAAAACCTTCTAGCTTGTTTTGTTTCCCAGAAGCATGGCACAAAATCTTTAAACTCCCAAGTACATTTAGGATCACACATATGTTATGTCACAGCCAAGGTTCCAAAGCCATGCTCAGAGAGCAGTTCAGGGAGTTTTGATAAATTAAATCTGTCTGGATTTCTCCCTAGTGCTTAAATTTTTAACCATCTGGCCTAGGAAAACAAGACTTACCTATTAAGAGATAGAGGCAGTTAAATAGAATAATAAGGTTTGCAGCAATATTTCAGTTCCCTTCATTTATAATTTAAACAGTAATTAACAAAAAAAATAATTGTCTGTCAACATAAGATAGTACACAAGCCATTACTTCAGTCTTCCCATCTATTTCTGTTTGAATGAATGGTTCCTCTTCATGTGTGTGTGGGGTTTTTTCCCAAATGCAACTGTGGCAATTCTAATCCTTGTAATAGAATAACAGTAAAAAGACACTTAAACTGCCTTTACAGTCTGTAGATATTTATAGCCTATTTTTGACGATTTACAGCTATAGTCATTATGGTTGTCAAACACATAAACAACAAGAAAACAGGTTAGTAAGGAAGGAACACGTTGTAAATGGCCTTTTTAAAAAGTGAAGCTAGAGTAATAACAGTTTATTGCAGTTTTTTCATTTCTTTCCTTGCAAGTTCTCAAAGCCATTTCCTAAAATAAGCCGAAGTTCAAAACACTCCTGTGAAAATGTAGGAAAATGTATCTTGGGTGTTTATCTATGTACAGAAACTGAGAACAGAAGTTTAACTGACTTGTCTAGCTTCTCACAGTAGGTCAATGACATTTCATATTAGAACAGAGGTGCCTGAATCTGCAGTTTGCAACTGTGCCATTAAATTGTCTTCTTTCCTGGAGACTTCAGTACTGTTTTGTTCTGTGAATTAAGTAAGCTCACAAAGAGAAGGGCCTTAATATTTCCTTTGAAGATGCTTCCCTTCTTCACTGTTGAAACAATGGGCTACATATAGACCTGTATCTGGGCAAAAGGCTCCAAGGGAGGAAGTGATTTGGGTTGCTTTCCACCTGAAATGCTGCTTCTGCAGCATCTCTGCAATGATGGACAGGAGCAGACATTTGTCCATCTCTCTAAACACTCAATCTCCAGCAAGCAAGATTAAGTGTTTCCCCTTCTCCACTTGAATCCATTGAGGTGTTGTTGAGTTACCTCATGTAAACCTTTCAGAGCTCACTTCAAGAAAAAGGGGTAGCAAGCATAGTTTTCTTTACTCAGTATCAGAATGAGTTTGAGAATAGTTTTCCCAAAAATACCTTTGAGGCTTCTAATTGAGTGATTAATGGAGACCCCTTTGGACATCTCTCATCTGCATGAAACCTCCAGCAAGGTAGGACCAGCAGGATAGAAAGCAGCTGCCTGATGTAGGAGCAGCATCATTACCTGCTGGTTGCCATGTGCTAAAAAAAAAGAACCAAAGTTTTGCATGTCTGCATCTGTACCCAAAATATAGTGGAATCATTTTGTGTGGTCTCCTCGTGACTGTCTGTGAAAGAAAGATCATAGAATCATAGAATAACCTGGGTTGGAAGGGACCCACAAGGATCACCGAATCCCATAATTGTTGGGGTTGGAAGAGACCTCTGGAGATCATGTGGTCCAAGCCCTCCTGCCAAGCAGGGTCACCCTGAGCAGGTGACATAGGAATGTGTGGAGGTGCGTGTTGAATGTCTCCAGAGAGGGAGACTCCATGCCCTCCCTGGGCAGCCTGTTCCAGTGCTCTGCCACCCTCAGTGTAAAGAAATTCTTCCTCACCTTGAATTTGGGAACTTCTTGTGTTTTAGCTTATGGCCATTGCTCCTTGTCCTTTCACTGGGCACCACCAAAAAGAGTCTGGCACCATCCTCTTGGCACCTGCCAAGTCAAAGTCCAAATCCTGGCCCTGCACAGGACAGCCCCAGAAATCACACCATTTGCCTGCAGTAGCTGATGTGATTGGATCTCTGTCGTGGTACAAATGCTTCAGTTCAAGGCATGAAGAGACTTCTCCGCCCTCCTTGATGAGGGCAGTGGCACCCCCTCCCAGCAATTGCCCCCGTATGGCCATGGTAGCTTTCAACACTCAGAAGGATGGATGTGAAAATGCCGGTTTGAGATCCACAATGGAAAAGTTCCAGCAAACAGCTCAGTCAATGACATACTCTGGTGCTAAAAGAAACAAAGAGCACTGAAATCTATCCCCTGGGTATCTTCTCTGCTGTCAGATAGACCAGAATTTCAACAATATTTCTGAAGAATAACTAGATATTTCCTTCCACAGGCATCATTCAAATTCAGAGCTAAATGCAAACAGCCAAGATTAATCTGTCCATTAATAGCTCAAAACAAACCCGTTGCTCAAAATCTTGTAGGAGTTACATTGGAAGCAGAAACCTGTGATGATTTTACTCTGTGCCTGTGGCATGAAATACATTTTAGAAATACAACATTTGCAGAAGTTATATCCTGCCCAAATACAGTTTATTAACTTTGAAGCATATAAGATCTCAGGAAAGATCTGAAAACAATATATTAATTATACAGAAAATAGAAATAATACTTTCAGTCCTGAAGTTTTGGGGCTATGACTGACATTCTGCTAAATGGATTTTCCTCTCTTGCAATTCTTCTCATCATCTTGTTACTTCTTTGCAGAGCTACAAGCAACCATCAGCTTTTATAGTTACACAACATCCCTTACCAAATACTGTCAAAGATTTCTGGAGACTCGTCTTAGATTATCACTGCACTTCAGTAGTTATGTTGAATGATGTGGATCCTGCACAAGTAAGTCCAGAAAAATGCTTCATTTAAAAGAGGAGTGCTAGTGCCTCAGCATTTCAGAACAGCTTTAGGATGTAATTGGTTTTGTAAAAACAACATTAAATACTTACACACTCAAACATTGATTTGTAGCTTGCAGATACTCATAAGGGAAGAGGAATAAATCAGACCATCAGCAGCTTGTCCTCCAAAATGTTAGGGCACACACACGTCAGTGCATGCACCTGTAATTTATTCTAAGAGAATACGTTTTGGGAAGGGCTGCTAAAACCCAAAAATTAGCTGTAGAATTCTGTCTCAAGTCTGAAATATGCTACAGTGGCCAAAATCCTAAACAGAAGCCAACAGCTGTTCATTAGCCTGCCTGAAACAGGTCAGTGACCTTGGTCTCCTTATCAGGGAATAGGTGTTCCCAGTGTGAAAATCTGTGTTGTGTGTTGCACAAAATGATGTCATTAGCAAGGAGGTAGGAACTAAACTAGGAGAGAGAAACTAAAGACTGGAGACTAAGAGTCCTTTGGAAGAGAAAAGAGGGTAACGAAACATGTAGGGGAATGTAATTGCCTTACAAAAGAGTTGCACATGCTGTACATGTTGTTCAGAAAATTGGAAAACTGAACCTACTGGTTGGCAGTTTAATCACTAGGATTAATCACTGAGTGTCCCAGAGCCTGGCTCACAACTGCACAATTCCAAGTTTTTACAAAGATATAATTTCCTTAGTTCCAACAAACTGCACCAGCCCTCTGCTGGAATAACCTGGTGGTAATCTGGATTCTTAATATGTAAATATTTGTTAATTATTGGTTAAGAGCAATTGTAATTTTTTAGAGCAGACTGCAGGTCATTTAACTTTTTAGGTTTGTTCAGTATTGCATATACTTAAAAAAATGTTTCCTCTTCTTCTTAACATGTAGAAGTTGTTTTTAAAAGATACTGATCTTCCTTTTGTTCTTTCAAAGGAACATGTAGGAATTCCACACACTGTTTTAAAGACTGAATTTCTGATTCTAAGTCCTGCACTGTCTACAGGGAGGAAAAATAGAAATGAAAGACAAAACTTTTATTCATGAATCTAAGATTATTTTCTGAGTGAATAAGGAAAGACTCAAGGGAGACAGACTGTTAGGGACTGCTGAACAGTGCTTTTTAATTTGTTGGCTGTGTTAGGAATTTACAATAGGGCACGGCTATTCCAAGCATGTATTAGCCTCACAGGAATTAAAAGCTATTGGGATATGTAGTTAATGCACCTGCCTCTGCAGTATGTTAAACCTTTTACCTCTTAATGCGAGTAACAATCTTTTCATTAGGAATAAATCTCAAAACCCTCAGAGCAAACAGAAGTGGAGAGAGGGCAAAGCTTATTAAAAACACACATTACATTCAGATTTATTGGTAATTACTGTTATGATTATTATTTATGTATATATGAAGTGTTTACAGTTCTGTTTAGATATTACCATTTATGTGGATTGTTATGCTCTATTGGGAAATGCAATTCAACCCTTCACAGTGACTCTGACTTGGAAGAGAGTCGCTAGCATCACTTGCATGCAAAATGTGCAGACTTAAATGCTTTTGGTTTCTTTAGAACTTGAAAAGCATTAGAGCCCCAGCAAACAGCTCTGCTTATTATCATTTAAGCATTTTTCAGAGATCTGTTAGATCTGTATTCCTGTGTATTTGAAAGGTGTGTACTAAACTGTGCACATGTTAAACGATCTGAGCACTGGCATTTGCAACAGTTGTATGCATTGTTTTTCTATCCTGAACACCAGCATATTTCATAATAAAAATTTGTGTAAGATTTAGACAATATTTGGAAAGCAGTTGTCCTAGTAGACCAAATCATAGAGAGGGTTAAAAAAAAACAAAATATATTTTCCTGCTTAAAATTTCTGAGTTTAACTTGTTTTAACAAGTGATCTCCTGCAAATCAGACCCTGTTTTCTTTTTTAATTGGTGTAGTAAATGATTATGTTTTCCTAAAATGTAGTCATCTCTAAACAGCTTTGTTGAGGACTAAGTATTATAAGAAATGCAAAACAACATCTAGAGTAAATGTGATTTGTCAGCTCAGCTCTGGATCACCAACAGCAGTGCAGCAGAATGAAGACCACAGCTGTTTTACTGAGTGAAAAAAAAGCTCCAAATATGACATCAATGCTTCTGCAAGCAAACAAAATTTCATAAGTTCATATTTAATTTTGGTGAATGCTTACAAAAGCTACATGCTTGAACTGCTCTAAATATCCCTGGTAAAAAAAAAAAATCAGTAGTATTTTCATGAAAAAAATGGACAGGCAGATTTTAGCTTGAAAAACCTTCTTACAAAGCGTTGGTTCAATCTTTAACATATTAACACAGATGGTAATTGGTTCCTGGATTAAGCCATTGTCATATTATTAGACATTAAAACCATGCAAGATAATAATAATTTTACTTTGTGATCTTTAGATACCTAGAAGTAATTTTTTTCTGAGAACTGAAGAAAACATAATTAATATTTTCAGATGTCACTAATAAGAGGAAATTAAGCAATTACTGTAAGTTTAAAGCAATGCTGATATTAGCCAATATATTTGGTCACGGGTGAACACATGTGAAAGTTAAGTCCTGAGTTTTGAGAATTTATGTACCCTTCCTAGTATAAATCAGACGTTCTAATGCAGTTTGAATTATTAGCAACTATTCAGGGCAGTTGGAGATCCCAGGCCTTTGGTCTTCAGACTCTGCTGTCTCCAAGATATGGCAATATTTGTCAACCTCTCCCTATTTCTTCATAATACATTGTAGAACTAATGGTGAGTGTCAGAAGTGTTTTACTACAAACACCAGACATTGAAAGTACAGCAGCAAGAAACATCATGTTAGGTACATGAAAAGGCATTTTGAAAGCAGAGTGCTCCAAACCGAACGTGGTGCATCGTGTATTTTATAAAGATACCATGCAAGAATTCCACTAGTACATGTATGAGAAATTAAAATACAGAAAAGTATGTTGAGGCAGCATGAAATCCAAGGTGATTAACTGTGTTCTTTTTTTGTCCATGGTCTCCTATAGCTCTGTCCTCAGTACTGGCCAGAAAATGGAGTGCACCGGCACGGTCCCATTCAGGTGGAGTTTGTATCAGCTGATTTAGAAGAAGACATCATCAGCCGGATATTCCGAATTTACAATGCAGCCAGAGTAAGGGTCTTAGTTGCAAAACAATTTTGTCTCAGTAGATGAGTTGAATCTACTCAAATCATAAAAATGAAAGCTAAACTCACTCAGAACCATTTTCATTTTTTCAGCTTATTTATTTGAAAGCAATGGCGTAATACTGAGTCACAGCACAATCACAGAGAAAAAAAAAGCTTTCTGTATACAATATAAGTAAAAGATACTTTAATACATATCTAAAGTGCATTAAATGCAAATGAAATAAATGCAGTATTCAGATGTATGTAGCCAAAAAATGCTGAAATCAGTGGTGTTTTCAATAGTTTGAAATTAGCCATCCTGTGTATTTGTATCCTGTGTTATGTGAAGAAAGCTGTGCACCAATACTAGTCATGTTTTTCAATAGCAATCCCCGCCTCTTAGTGAAGATCCTGACCCATTAGCCACACTTCATAACATATGTAACCACTTCAGAAGGGCGAGCAGGTTGTTCTTGTGCAGCTTTTATGCTCCCATAAAGTTGGCAGAAGAGTGAATAAGGCATGTCTTTCAAGCTGAGTGGAAAAAAGATTCCACCACAGACAAGGTATCTGTTCCTATCAAGGGAGCCTTTGCAGTGGACTCATATCAACCACCAAAAACCTGTAGTTAGGAATAAGCAGCACTCCCTTCAGAAAAAAATCAAGAACTTGCCTGGGACCTGGTAGCTCACTGGACAGGGAAAGACACCAAAAACATGGTAATATCCAAACAGGGAAGCAGATTGTAAAGCTTCAAATACTTCATTAATACTATGAAGGCCTGGTACTTGCAGTAAATGTGGCAATATAAAAAACACAGCCTCCAGCAGGCTGTGACCTTCAGCAGGCACTGAGTCTGGCTGGTCTGCTTTGGGAAGAGGGGCCATCAGCTGAAAGAAACAGGACAGGACATCAGTGGATTCCAGACTTTGACATAAAGCACACAAAACCAATCGGAGAGCACATCTACTGCTGCATCCAGTTTTGTTTATTCCCATATAGTGTTAATCTTACATCCTCTCTATTAACTCTTACTCTAGAGAATAAAATACAACGTCAACGTTTCTGCGTGTTGTTCGTTTTAGGAGTGGCACTAAAATGCCCTCACTTGGCACAGAAGTGGCAAACTTTAGACTACAAAACCAGTTTTCATGTGCATGTTTATTATGCCCTTTTCAAAGAACTGTAGTTTTCTGCCACTATCACTTGTTCTGTGCTCCTTTTTTATTTTAAATCACCATAAAGCAACTGTTCAGTAATGTTTCACCAGAGGGGTTCTGACTGCTGCAGTAGAACACAATAAAATAAAATGTAGTTAGATATTTTTTATAAGCCGCAAACATCTGAGGGCTCCGTTTGGTTTTTTTAATGTTTCCTGCTTCAAAATATCTTGAGAGGTTTTGACCTTTCTTGTAAAAAAGGACAGAAACACATAAATGTTCTTAAAAACACTGAAGCTTATATATGAAAACAGTATATAATTGAAGTTATGTTGCAGCTCTGTCTTTCCTACCAAGTTCCTCCTACCATATTAATTAATTATTGGCTTGATCGTGCAGATGTACTATTGCTATATTTTAGCCTAATGTATAGCAGTCTGTTTAAAAACTCTTGTTCTAATAACTCCATTGGAAATGAAAAGTCATAAATCCTCAAGGGCAGTTGAAATTACACCAGCAGTTTGTCAGCAGTCATCTGCTTGAACAGCTTCCCCTACTGATGCAAATATCTAAATTACATGCCGAAAACGTTCTGTTACTTTTCCTACTTTTGTCCGGATCTCTACAGCCCCAGGACGGCTATCGGATGGTGCAGCAGTTCCAGTTCCTGGGATGGCCCATGTACAGGGACACTCCAGTGTCCAAACGCTCCTTCTTGAAGCTCATCCGCCAGGTGGACAAGTGGCAGGAGGAGTACAACGGGGGAGAGGGACGCACGGTTGTACATTGCTTGTAAGTGCTGGAAACGGAAGGGAGAAATAAGGGAATGCTGTCACAGAATTCGTGCCAGGCTTTGAAAGATTTGTGACGGAGTGAAGAGGCATCTAGCTAATCTGGAGCTGAATAAATAATACAACTGCTCATTTAAAAGCTTTGAATGCAAGAGGAATTGTGTAATTTTAATGTAGATTCATGAGTTTCCCCATCTGTCCTTTGTTAGAGCCCTATGAAAAGATGATGGGTTTGAGTTAACTCTATTTTATATAAAAATGTCCAGTGACTCTTGCAAATGGGTAAGTTGCATACTTATTCACAGTAAATCAAAAATGTGCCTTCAGAACAATGTACCTTTTATTTCTGCAGATAAGGACCATAGAAATAAGTAGTTTTGGAAGGGTGATTCATTTTCCAGGCATAAAGCACAGGAGTAAAAGTGGTGTGATAGACCAGTTACGATGATCCTGTAATTGCCTTACCTTTCTCTAATAATGGTATATATTTTTGTCCTCCTCTGACTTTGTGCTCCACTGATGCAGACTCTCATCCACTCTGCCACCATCCTTCTTTTGATATGGTTTAATACTTGTACGTGCTTTTGCCCTCAGAAGTAGCTGATCTTTTGAGGCTGAGTCTTCAGTGGTGGAAGCTGTATTTGTCTTCCTCTAAACATCTGTTTAAAGATGTTGCCATGATAGAGAAGGGACCTGCTAACAGGAAAACCATGTTCAGAAGTTGGGACCCTGTGTCAGAATGATGGAGGAAAATTTAAGAGTATATTAATAATTCCCACTAGCACTGACCTTGAACAAGTCATTGCTCTTCAGTTTCCCCATCTGTAGTATGGGGATAATAATACTTTCATCAAAGGAGCATTGTGCAGTGTGATTAATTAATGTTTTGAGATCTTTAGCTGAAAAGACCCTTTTGAAGTGCAAATTACTGTTATCTCTGAGGTGGCTGATGATATTAAATAGTTGTACAACATCACACATGCGTCACTTCCAGGCAGTAAAGAAAGAAAAAGCTCTAATATAATCCTTTTAAATGACTTTATTTTAATTAAAATTCTCAAACAGTCCCACAATATCAGGCACTGTTTTGGCAGCAGAGAGCATTCTTTTCATAGTGCCTGGATGTGACAGATGTGCGACGTTGTATCTTCTTTTGAAAATCAACCATTTGCAAGGCTTGTTTGAAAGACCTGCTACCTAACTAGTCTGCACTCTGGTAATTATTAAGGTTTATTATTTTCAGTGAAGCACAGCCTAAAGATTCTGATTAGAATAAGTGTAGAAATAATGGGGTTTCCAGAAAGAAAGAAAGAGATTCTCTTGAAGATTAAAAATAACCAGGGATAAAGTATTGTTAAATACTGTATTTGATCACGTATATGAACATTTGTGCCTGGCTTCTTTGTTAGCAATTCGCTTCAGGTTCTCATCCTCTGATAACTGTGGGTGGAGGGGGAATACATCTGCCTTTAGAAGCATTCCTTGCCAGGCAGCCAGCCCCTCTTCCTGCTGCCAGGAGCTGAGAGCATCAGCCAGGGGGACATGGCAGCACCACCCAGGGCCATACCAAGTGCAGCCACCAGGACTCCCACAACGGAGACTTCTGGTGCTTTTGCAGTTCCTCCAAAATGCCTTCCTTTGTGTCCAGGAGGAAAGCACGAGAATCTGGAATAAAAGAACTCAAAGACTCACTTTCTCTGTGGCATATCCAGGTCTGATGCTCATTGCAGCCATGTGTGTTTACAATGCAAAGCAGTGTTGAACTGAAGCTGAAAGTACTTTATCCTTATTTTAGTATCCTCTCTGTGCTGTCTCCAGTGTTCACTGAAGGGCAGTGCAAAACTCAGCCATTCAATTCCCTCCAGGCTGTCAGCCTGCTGACTTCTGAATTGCAGCTTTGAGATCTTTCAGCATGCCAATTCCAATTAAAAGTCATGTTTTGCCTAGAGTTCGGCAGCCTTTGGGGCCAGGAATGTTCTGTGGTTTCTCCCTGCTGGAACACATGCCTTCTGGAGCCATCCCTGTTGCTGTACAAACTGTGACACAGAGTCCATTGTAACTGAGCCATTTTATCACTTTCACTGCAGGAATGGAGGTGGCCGCAGTGGGACATTTTGTGCAATCAGTATTGTTTGTGAAATGCTTCGACATCAGAGGGCTGTTGACGTGTTCCATGCTGTGAAGACGCTGAGGAATAATAAGCCTAACATGGTGGACCTTCTGGTATGAGCTTTTTAACTGCACCATTAAATAGAAAATGTTCTTTTTCTCAGAAGAGTCAGTAAGATTTCCAGGATTTGCAGTGGGAGTTGTTCACAAAGCAAGCAAGTCATTTTCAAAGGGGATAATGAAGTCACTTCACTTGTAAGAGTATTTTTACACTGCTTTCTTCCCAAGGAGACTTTGTCTCTGTTCATTTGAATTTTTTAAGAGTTTTAAACTTTCAGATGAACATCCTTATTAATTTTCTTTTCTAGCAGGCTGAACCAAGTGGAGAGCAGCCCTTGCATGGTAGAAATAATAGTTATGTAAAATTAAATGCCAGATTTTCAAATTATATATTTTATAAATAGCTTAATCGCCTAATATTTATCAAAGCCATGAATTTCAGTTTGACATCCAGAATATTGCATTTAATTATGGTTGCTCTATCTTATAGAAAGATTAAAGAAGTTCAGAAACAAGGGGCCATGTGCAATTATTTTCCTAGAGAGTGTTTTATGAGCTTTTTTCCTAAATGGAGAACTGCTGAAGTGCCAGCTGCTATGCCAGAAGAGCTGCAGAACAGCTTAAACCAGCAGGTTCTTACACTCCAGTGTGCAGTTTTGTACTTGGAGATGGGTGTAGCTTGATGCCCCGTTCTGAAGCCTGGGCTATAAAAGACACTTTTACAACATCCTGCTGCAGAGGTGGCTGCTTAAGAGGCAGCTGCATTTGATTTAATATCACAGGCAGGAGGAAGTAGCATCTGGGCACTTTGAGGGATGTTAACCCAATCTGAGCCAATTTTGCAAGCTCTGGTTAAACAAGTTGGAGTCATTTCAGCAACTTTTCTCTAGCATGCCTAGGGTGAGGCAGGAGACATCTCACTGAGCTGGTGGCTGTGCCTCCTCTCACCTGTGAGAGAGTGGCTCCCACACATTCCCCATCCCAGTGCTCTCTCCCAGCCTGCCTCTGAAGTCCCAAACCCTCCCCTAGTCCCAGCTGTGGCCAGGCACATGGAAAAGGGCCAGATGTTGCCAGCTGTGCAAAGCAAGGAGGGAGTTCATGAGCAGCACCACAGGGCCATGAGCCAGCAGAGTGGGACTGTGAGTCTTGTATCAGTGAGAAACTATCAAACTTCCACAGTGGTGGGAGGGAGCAGCTTGATTGGCTTCTTTTCCTCTACTTTATATTCTCAGAAGGAGAATAATTGTGCTGAGAACCATACATTTTTATTTCCTAGATATTAAGAAAAATGTCTTTCTACTTCATTCATGTAGTATAGTTTATACAGGGATTTGGCAGGCCTGCTGTTCTCCATTCTCCTAGAGCTTAAGCCCACAGAACTCTCTGATCTCTTATTCATTTATTTTATAGAAATAAAATTACCAGTCTAGAAGTACAGTTAAAGAAAATGCTCTCTAAAAATTCCCATTTGTGACAGTTCTCCAGGTATAGATTTGTCAGGCAGTTGTCTCCATTTTTCAGCAGAGAATTTTTTAAATCAAAAAAGCTAAATGTGTTATTTTAGATAAAAATGTACCTTTTAGCAAATGGGGAGTGGTATTGGGAATGTCTGGATAGCATAGAAAGGCCTTCTAGGGCCTTTTCTTATTAGGAAATTTCAAAGCACTTCTGAAGGAGATCAGTATTGTTTTCCTCATTTTAACAGACAGAGGAATAAAGGCAAGGGACAACCAGGATTTTTCCCATTATCACATAAAGCGCTGACTGAGCAGAGTTAGAATGACATCTCTTCAGTTGTGGTCTGCCACCTCATAGGAACAAATATCTGAATTATCCAGGTTTCAATTTCCATGTAGACTGCTTCACAGTAAAGGGAATTTGAGGACATTTCAGTCCTTTTCCTGATCTTGTTACTGACTTTATCCTTTATGACCCTTCTTATATTAATGTGTCTTTGCCTCAGTTTCTCTGTTGGAAAAAGAAGAACAGTAATATTCATCTACCTTGTAAAATTTTATGGTAAAAGATTAAATGCTCAAAATCATGACATTATTTCACAAAACTAGTTTTAAGACTGCTTTATCGATACATGTCATGCACTTTCTGACTAGATAAAAGGCAGTCTTTACCATCCATACTTAGAGATTCATCTCTTAATTTCACTGAAACCTTTGGTTTTCCTCCAAGTGTCAAAAACTGAATGCCACATCCCTACAGTATGGAAATCTAAGAATTTTTTTCACCTATCATACAAAGGCAACACATGGTATTGCAAAATATCTATTATGGAATGCCCTAAGCATTTGGTGATAAATGTTACTGGGCCTACCCACAGGTGTTCTAGAAAATAAATTTAAATATAACCTCTCTGAAGCTAGATAGTCTAAAGAGACTTTTAATACCCACCATCAAGTGAATAATAAAAATGTACAAAGGACACTAGTGGGAGAACACAGTGGGAAATAAGGTAGGTCTGCTCTTTAAGACAGGTATTCAGCTTACTGAAAATGACAGTTATTCTGCTGGATCAGTAAATCAGCATAAAATGAGCATGGAAGACTGGAAATGGATGAGTGGCTGATATCTTGTTTTGATCTGTTATGTAGTTATAGAACAATTTCCATTTATTTAGAAACATATAGGCAATAAAAGCAGAAAAGGAATTTACATAATAATCTGTTCTTTCCTTTCGTCTTTTTTTTTTTATTCTTTTTCATTCTGAAGAAGACACAAGCAGTTTATGGAGCCTTGAAGGACTTTAAACCCTCACATACAACTCACTCATCACTTAGGTTATATGTGCACCTAAGAATGTCTTCTTATGACATGACATTTCTAAACAAAAGAACTTTTAAATGGTCCATGCTTGTTAATAACTTTTTGATTTTATTCATAGTATATGGTCTTTTGCATGTTAAGTGGACTCTGTTCTCAGCTAAAATGTGACACAAAGTCACAATTACAGGGCAAAAGATTTAATATTTTAAAATGTTTGCTTCAGTGAAAAGAGAATATATCTGAAGGATTTTACTACTCATGATGTTGGACAAGGCTGAGTTCTGTCAGCTCATAAAATCTGTTGTTGTTCCTAAATGGTGGTATGTGCTTAGTTATCCTTTGTTAATCAAATAAAGTGCATAAGCAAAAGAGGCATTTCAATAACAGAAATAGTCATAAAATTGGCAAGTGTTTCCAACTTGAATTTTCAGAAGCCAAAGCCTTTAGATTCAGGGAACCTGCGCTTGCTATTTCTTTCAGCTTTTTTTTTCATTTAAATATTTGCAGTATTTTTGAGTACTGCGAGAAGCAAGAACGGAAGCAGGAGAGGGGTATGTATGTACATAAAACTGGGAAGCCATCAGTGACTGCACCATTTAAAAGTTTCAGAGTGGACAAAGGTCAGTCAAATCTGTCCTCTCTGTTCCTCACTGAAGACATGAAAGGGGCCAAGACATGGCCCTTTGTCCCCAAAGAGGCAGAGTGGGTTTGCATCCCTCAGGAAGGGCATTTCCCTGGGACTTGGCCTGTTTCCAGGCAGTTACAAATAAAACCAGCAGGTCTGTGTTTGAAGCACAGGGAAAAGCACCTGAAAACTTAGGCTCTTTACAGTTCTCCTGTTACCCAGGCTAACTGAAACATCACTGGCAGTTGCTAAAAATGAATTGGAATTAATCCAATTAATTTAGCTCAGGCCCCATCTCACAAGGCTATTCCACAGTCTTGTGGGTTGGGTCTGGGCTGTAGATAGAGGATAACAATAAGTAGGCAACTCTTGCCCTGAAATGTAGCAAGTGCCTGAATGACATTAAAATAAAAGTTGCAGTCTGGGAAGTACTAAACACTGGGTCTGTTTCAAGATAAACATTACCAGGGAGGAATTTAAATAACTCAAACTCTCATGCTACATGAGCATTTTCACCAATGACAGAAGGGTTGCAAGTCAATTTGCTTACATGCAGTCAGTTTTTCTCATACAAGCATTTTACAGCAGCTAAATACTCATCTAACATGAGCAGTAAGTTACTATGTATAGTGTCTTTTGTCTGGTTAATATAAAGATTTTCTTATCTGAACATAAATTGGATTTGCAAACTGGTTCCCACTGACAGCAGCTGATAGTAAGTAATTTTAACAGGAGAGAAATATTGACCCCTTTAATTAAGTTTCTTCAATAACTGACTTTGTGGTTTTCTTTTGATTTTTCAGGATCAATACAAATTCTGCTATGAAGTGGCTTTAGAATACTTGAATTCTGGCTGATTGTCTAAACAGCACAGACAAAGCTCCTCCTTTCACCACCACAAACAAAGCAAGTCACTTCATGATATCTGTGTAAATGAGATGAAGACTTCTCAGTGTTTTGCTTCTACTGCTTTGTATAATTGGCTCTTTTTAAGAGCCCCAAGAGATGTTTCTAAAACCGCTTGCACTGCCCGAGTCCCACTCTGAAGCTGCTGCTTGGCACCCCTGTGAGCCTCCACTGAACCACGTGGCAGTCCTTGAACACCGTACCCATGCTCAGCCATCGATGTGGTGAAGCAGCATAGTCCTCTGGTAAATAAGAGAGCACAATTATATTCTTATGAAGGAATTTGTACTTTTTATGTTACATTTCGTTGCCTGTGATTCTCAGTTATTGTCACAGCCTAGTGTACATTTCTGTTCTGTGGAGAATGCTGTCTGGCATTTTGATAATATATGATTTTAGTTATATTTGTATTCTAACACGTGCATAATAAATGGATCATATGTAGCTTATCTGAACTAACAGAAGGACAAGTACCAAATCATGATAACTTTGTTGAGTTGTAATTTCTGTCCACTTTGTACCATTTCAGAGAGAGAATCTTGATAGAAATGCAGTTAGAAAATGCAAAAGACAGGATGCTCAGATTAATATATCCAAAGCTTTTTCATTTGTTTATATTGTAAATATTTTTTGATTTCATCAAATTATTTATTCATTAAAATGATTTTTTTTGGTGAAGCACAGTGAGTGACAATCATTTTTATTAAGCCCTGGAAATGCTTACTGTATGATAGTGTAAACATTTGTTTACCTTGTATGGATTCTCAGCTCAATAAATAATTACATTCATGATAAAATTTTGTTTAATTTAATATCTCTTGGCATCTGAGTGCCTCCAACTAAGCCTCTTTTCTAGATTAAATCTAGTAAATACTGAGCTACCTCCAGTGAGTGTTTATTGTGTGATCCAGTATTGATCCAGCCAGTAGCGAGGTCATAGAATCACAGAATCATAGAATGGTTTGGGTTAGAAGGGACTTTAAAGATCATCTAGTTCCAACCCCTCCTGCCACGGGCTGGGACACCTTTCACTACACCAGGTTGGCCTTGAACACTTTCAGGGATGGGGCATCCACAGCTTCTCTGGGCAACCTGTTCAGTGCCTCAACACTCTCAAAGTGAAAAATTCTTCCTAATATCTAATCTAACTCAGCTCTTTCTCAGTTTTAATCTGTTCCCTCTTCTCCTGTCACTACAACTCCTTGTAAAAAGTCCATCTCTCTTGTAGGCTCCCTTCAGGTACTGGAGGGTTGCAATCAGGTCACCCTGACGCCTTCTTTTCAGGCTGAACAAACCAAATTCTCACAGCCTTTGCTGGGATCCCTGGAGCTGGATGCAGCTCACCAGAGTGGAGTAAGATATGCTTTGCCTGTATATGAAAGAGGTGAATTGTGTGCTTAAAAATGCACTTGCACAAATGCAGAACCTGAAAGATGCCCTGCTCTGAAGAAGACATGGTGTTGTGCTGGTCTTGGTCTTGTCACAGCAACCCTCTGCAGCCCTGGGAACTCCCTGCCATTCCCTCTGTGCCTGCTGCTCCTCTGGGAGGGCTGATGGTGCTCTTGTTCTTGAGATGTACGACTGCTATGAAGGGGATGCAATTCCTGCTGTTAAAGATGTTGAAGACACCAATACTAGAATGGCTGGTGGGGAAGTTACTCAAAAAAACGTGAAACTGCTCTGTTACTAAAGCTGTTGTCAGTACTGCCAATGGACAAGTTTACACCCTTAAAGCTCCTGAGAATGGGTGTGCTGATCTTCCATGGTGTTTGGATGGTTCCCCTTTCTACAAAGCACTGACCAGTGTCTGAATATGCTGGGAATTGCCTTTTTTGCAGCAGCAAAGCAGCGAAAAAGGGGAATGAGTCAGCAGTGGCTTGCTGAGCCATTTTCTGGAACCACAGAACATTTTTCTCACCTAGAAGTTTCAAGGAGACACTGCTTAATACTTCCAAAGCTTTATGGGAAGCCCAATTCAAGGATGTGGCGGACTGCACAGTATTTCAGCTCTTAAATGATCCCGCTAAGCCGTCTGGAATGGGGGCAGTATCTATATAAATGTATCAGTCAACCTGATACATTTTGAGAAGCTGTAAATCTAACAGATCCAGCTTGGACAGAATGACTCACAGCTTGTCAACTCCTAGTTCAAAACCACTCTAAAATTGAGATCTGAAGACACAAAGATAGGTTTGCTCTGCATCTGGAAAGCCTCTCTTTTAAAGTGCAGCTGGCAGGTATGGGCCATTGCTATCAATTGAACAGAGAGGTACTGAAAAGCTTGGGAAATACAGCTCCAGTCCTGAGAAGAATGATGGTCACTGGATAAACCTTGTAGGCTCTTACTCATTTTAAAACCCTAGTGTTAGGAAACAAAATCCAAACCTCCAACATCATATTCCTCACAACCAGCTTGACAGACCAGGTATGCCAGCCAAGCACGCTTCTTTGTAATAATTCTGGGACCATAAAAAGTTGTGTTCTGTGATCTATCCATTGAAATATGCATGGACACATCCAGTGTTTCAAAAAGCATAAGTAAGATACAAGTGCCAAAGGAGCCCTTGGACAGGAAGTGATGCTGGCAATGTGATCCCAAACGTGAAATGCAGCAAAAGTAATGGATTTCTCTCCTGAGGACAGAGATTGTCAACTAGACATTATTTCTGCTGCTGCACTCATGCAGACATACTTTGCACAGGTAGGCCTTGGGGGGGGTGGGGCAAGGGGTCAAAAGAGATGAGGAGGAAAGAGTTCTGCAATGCTTCTTACTGTTTTACTCTTTTTTTCCCTGGTTCTGACGTAGAGTTTATGTGGTAGAGTCTGTCTGATGCTGTTCCAAAAGGCATTCTGCAAACTTCAGTGCCATAAAACTGGAGCCAGCCAAAGCAAGCACAGCAAGCAGCTTTGTGTCCTCACTCTCATACTACAGCTATCAATCCATACAAATTATAGAGAAATCCAGGCTTAGGCAAAACAGTATTCTGCCAAGAAGAAAAAACAGATGAGGACTTCAGATGAAGCTGATCACATGGTTGGAGCACCTCTCCCATAAGAAAAGGCTGAGAGAGCTGGGGTTGTTCTCTGGAGAAGAGAAGGCTCCATGGAGACCTCACTGCAGCCTTCCAGTACTTCAGGGTAGTCTACAGGAAAGATGGAGACAGACTTTGTAGCAGGGCCTGTTGCAATAGGATGGAGGGTGATGGTTTTAAACTAAAAGAGGGACTATTTAGATTAGATCAAAGAAATTTGTTCCAGTGAGGATGGAAAAAGGCTGGAACAGGTTTCCCAGAGAGCTGGTAATTGCCCATTCTTGGAAATATTCAAGGATGTGTTGGATGAGGTTCTGAACAACTTGTATCTAGTGGAAGGTGTTCCTGCCCATGGCAGCAGGGTTGGACTAGTGCATTCCAACCCACACCATTCATTCAGGAGTTAGGAACGGAGAAAATACAGGGAATCAGAAAAGGGGAGAAAGAAGATATGAACATGAGGGGCTGATAGTCCAGAAATCTGATAGTTATCTGGAGGGTGGCATTTTAGAGGAGACAAAGAAAACAGCAGTGACAGCCATTGTAAGTGTTCATAATCCACCCTCCCTTTTCAGAAGAAAGTTACATAAATGCAGGCATAGTAGAGCTGCAGAACTTTGGGAGACATCAGTCCCAGTCTGGAATAGAGGGAGGGATGCTTTCTTCAATGCTCACTATACCCAGTATATAAGAGGTATATAAATGAATAAAGAGATACTTTGAATGGTTTGCCATTTGTTGTATCACCCAACTCATCATCTCTCCAGGACTTGAGTAGGTGATTTTTGCTGAGCTATTCTGAAAGAGTAGCAGTGGGGATGGTGAGAGAGGTAATGGCATGCAGGTAATCTTTATAACAGCAATACTCCTGACAGCTTCCTGGGCTTCTTTATCAGCAAAATTAGTCTGTCCCTGGCAGGATACCTGCATGGAGTACTAACAGGTCTATAGCTAGTAATACGAAAAATAAATATAAAATAGGAAAAACTTCTTACCCAGCTCTACATAGTGTGTTTCAAAGAGGTGTCTGCACCACAAAGACTTGATCTGAAGGTGTAATGCATCATCAAGACCATCTTAATTTTGGATATCTCCTTTATCTGGTTCTGGCTCATCTTTAGTATCTCTGAAATGTTTTCTTTTTATTTCATTGTATGTGGGTCTGTCCCCAGATCCAGCTGCTTACTGTATGTGCCCCTTTGCAGTTCTTTAAAAACATGTAGCAAAGACACAAACAGACTTTTTTCTTTGAGGTGTGGCAGTGGAGATAAATTGACACTTCCAGCAACAGCTATTCCAAGTGTCTTCCTTTGGGAAGGCCTGGGGAAGCTGTAATGGCACTAGCAAACATAGAGCTTTTGGCATTACTCACTCCAAAACTGGGCAGCATCACCTGCTGAGTCTCTTTCCATGGTTGTTTTGAGTCTCATCTCTTCTCCTCCTGCCCCCTCCTCCTTATCAAGAATACCTAAAAGAAAGGAAGTAAATTTAAAGTTTACTTGAGGTTTTACAGCCTCAATTATTTTCTGATTCAAAAGATACTTTCTCTGCCTCCCAAAGTAATTTCTTAAAGCATTTGTGCATTAGCCTTCAGAAGAAGCAAGTTAAATACTCAGATCCCTGTAACAGAATGATTTGTCATATCATTTTGGATTTATTGTTGGCTTTACATTTATTTTATTAAGCTGGAGCCTTGTCCTACAAAATCTCATGCATCCCATATCTCATGCCAGACACAGGGCTTTATTAAAAGAAAAATTAAATTAGGAATAGAAAAAAAACATTTACAGCTTAGATCTGTTGTGTGATGCTTGTTAGGGGAAGACAGTGACCACTACCAGTTTTGGGGCACACTACCAGTAAAACCCAACAGCCCATGTGAACAATAATGCTGTTTCCAATGGAGCTCATTTGTTTGGTTGGTTTTTTAGCTTAGACCTTTGTTTATATGGTGAAATTATAAACTGATGGGTGCATTTGCATTGCCTCAGCCATTCACATGCTCTGCCTGTGGGAGCTTTCCATACACCACTGGCATGAGGGAGATTGTTCTGCCCATCCCTGCTCAGCAGCCAGCATCCCCCTTCAGCATCCTAGCCCCCTTTAATGGAAAAACATTTCTAAAGCTTTATCAACCCTTTGCAAACTGCAATAAACAGCAGCAGCAAAATGCCTTCTTCACTCCTGCTGCTATTTCCAAACAGGCTTCTCTGTGGAAGGCTGAAAAGGCAGCTCCTGCCCTGGTTATTTCTCCAGACTCACCTGATCTGCTTCAGGCGTGAAAGGCACTTCCTGCTGCCCACACTTCCTGCAGTCTGTCCCTCCAGGTCTTCACCTACTCTCGGGGCAAGGATGTCACATCTCCACCTCCAGGGGCCCTCCTGGAAGATGCAGTGCTCTCTGCTCCCACTTCCCTTCCAGTCCTGTCACCACAGCATGTGCTGTTCTTTCTCAGTAATATCACTGAGAGAGGTGGAAGGAAGATTTGAGGCTAAAAGGGGTTGGGGTCTACAAAGACTCTGCCATGATTTTTTTTTCTTTTTTTTAATATTGCTGGTAGGATTCAATGTACAAAGGAACAGAAAAGGGGAGCCTTGGATAGAAAGTGAAAATGATACTTGCTGTAGCTTGTCTGAGGGAATATGTCAGGGGAGATAAATAAATCACGTTCACTGACAGTTTTTCCAAGCAATGGTATTTTTACTTCTGAAACTCTTGTATTGATGTGTTTTTAGTATCAACTAGAAGATTTTTAATTGTATCTCTATAGTTGTGATATTTCTAGCAATTTAGGTGTTTTGTGATGATGTGCTCGGGGGTCACAATTAAAGCCTAAGTATTTTTCATGCTACCATACATTAAGACTGCTGCCAGGCCTGAGTAAATGCAATCAGAACTCCCAGACCTACAAACACATACATTAATATCCTCCTGTCTAGTCCAACGTACACAAGAAAATCAATCTGATACTCACATTATGCATATATGAGTTCATCAGTCCTTGTGCATGTCCTGTCATGATGCTATATTGAGTCTGTTTGGGATGAAGTTAATTTTCTTCATAGCAGCCCATATGGTGGTGTGTTTTATACTTGTGATAAAGCAGTGTTGATAGCATACCAATATTTCAGCTATTGCTGAGCAGTGTTTGCACAACATCAAAACCTTCTCTGGCTCTCACTCTGCCTCTGCTCCAGCAAGGAGCCTGGAGGTGACCAAGACCAGTCAGAGTGGGAGGGAACACGGCTGGGACAGGTGAGCTCCACTGGCCAAAGACAGCATGTCCCATACATCACACTCAACAACAAAAGGGGGATGGAGAAGGGGGAAGCAATTGCTAGGAGACTGGCTGGGCATTGGTCTGTCTGTGGGAGCTGCTGAGTGAATGCTTTTGCATTAATTGTTTGGGGCCTTTTTTCCCATTTTTTCTTCCATTTTCCTTCACTTCTTGAACTCATTTTATTTCGACCCACATGTTTACCATGCTTGTGCTCTTGCTGTTCTCTGGAAGAACTGTGCAAGTGTCTCTGTGGAGACTTATCTGCTGGCTGGTGTCAGTCCACCACAGAGGATAAAGGTTCTAAGGTCTAAGGTCTACAGACATCAGTCAACAATACGCCTCAACAAAAAACTTTAAATAGAAGCTTACTTGTCATAAAATGAATAGAGTTGCTTAGGTGCTCAAGCACATGATGTGCTCATTAAGAGCACATTTTAAAAATGAACCTAAACAGATGGAGCAGATTATCCCATTCATTCAATGTGATAAAAACATGGAAGTTAGTTGTGTGTGGCAGAAAATTTGGCACAGATGTTTGGCCCTCTCTATCTGTACAGTGTTCAGTCAGTTTTAAGCAATGTCTATAACCAGCACTTGCTATGACAAAAACCCTCTGGCAGTGCTTTTGCTATGCCATGGATGAAGGTTTCAAGTGTGGCAAAGCCCTTCCTAGAGCCTCCAGGCCTGCACAACTGTACACACTGTACAAGGAGGGGGCATTTGACCCTGGTGAGTTGCTCCTCCAGAAACTATTCCCTTCAGATAACTCAGAAGAGAGAGCACCATGCTGGATCACATACTTCACACTCCTTTCACACATGAGGTTAACAATGACAGCCTCTGAAAAGACACTGGTATGTATGCAATCTCATTACCTTCTGTGTTTGTAACCCCTAAAAGTTGAGCTGAATGCATAGAGAACTGACCTGCTGTTGTGTCCCGTTGAAATTCTGATTTATGCGGTATAATCAGCCTATAATATAAACCTTTTGGGGATGAAAAGTCCTGGAAGTGAAATATAGTTACTGCCTTGGCACATGAGAAGTGGGATGACATTTTATGTTGGTCCTTGAAGATTTCATTATCTCAGTGTTCTCCAGTCTGTACAGTTAGGTGGGAACACCTGGGAAACGCTTGCACACACAGTCATAAGGGACATGACCTTTGTTGGACATGGACAGGAATCCAATCAGTATTACACACCACATAAACAGCTTTGCTGTTACAGGGATCAGCACAGATTCAGCCACACTGAATTGCAGTCATGGATTGCAGCCCTGTGTTTTGAAATTATTACAGTCTACATCTGAAAACCAGATTTTGAGCAAATCCATAGAGAGCACTGTTAAAAAACCATCTGCCAATGGCTTGCAATGCTTTTGCTTCATTTTGTTCAGGTTGGGGTTTTTCTCTTGGTGGAATATAAGCAAAATACAAGCCATCACCCAAACCAGGTACTTTGCACATCCTGGTTCTTCAAGCCTGACTGTACCTCTGTCAAGACGTAGCAAGAAAATAGCACAGCACAAATCTGTATCTCTTTCAATGACAATCAGTGAATGAAGTGTAACTTCAGTCTGTCTTCTGCCCTCTTTAGACAGCCTTGCATGGAGCTATGGCTCAGCCTGACAGCCAAAAGGGCCCAGCAATGAGTGCTGCTATAACTGATTTGAATAAAAGCCTTTGATTTATTGAAAAAAAGCTTTTGATATATTAAACTGCACTGTCTTTCTATCAGATGACAAAGCCTGCTGGTCAAATAGAGCTTCTCTCTCCTTCTGTTGGCACATCCACTCTTCCTTCCTCCCTTCCCATTGCCAACCTTCCCTCTTGCCAAATAACTCTGACCCACATTCTGGGTATCTGACAATACTTAAGGATCAGTCTGTCCTCATCCTGTGGCTGGTTTGACAGGCAGCTTTGCCAAACCCAGTCCTCCAGTGAGGGCTCTCATTCCTGCTGGCAGCATTGCTCTCCTGTTTGCCATCCCACCATCTGTCAGCAGTTCAGCTGGGGGCAGGGCATCATCTGATGAAGGTGGGAAGAGCTGTATTGCTTTTGGTGGTGTTTACCTTCCATATTTTTAAATAGAGCATTCTCTCCCCTCCCAAGACCTCTGCTGAGAATGCTCTCTTGCAATGCATGTACTTGTTGCATGAGATTTCTATTTAGCTCAGACTCTTAGGAAGACTTGGATACCCTTCCATAACTGCCACTGCTAATAAAACTACAAATTCATTTGTTACATTTCTTCTGGACAATGAAGATACAATTTAGTCCAACCTTGGACATAAGACTACTAAATACTTCTTGTTAGCATGCAGTCAGAACAATATTCCAGTGTAATTTTCCATGATCAGCTGTGTCAAATGTACCAAGGTTATGGTGGTTTACTTTCTAGAGGTGGCTGGGCAAGAGCAATGTCTTCCCTTTACAACTGATAAATGGCTACATGATTTGGCACCAGATTATTCAAGCAGACAAATTAACTTCAAATATTAATACATTCAGCAGCCAGTCAGACAAATTGCTTGTTCTACAAGTGCCAGAGTGGTCATGGGGGGATTTTCCTTCTGCTTTCAGGAAACCTAACCTTCAGAGCAGTGCTCAGCCAGGCCAGCAAGGCCATCAATCAGCTAACAAAGCTGGCAGCAGTTAAAACCATCCTCAGTTCTCTCTGGAAAGGAGGTAGGAAACCAAAAAAAGCTTGGCCAACTTGGCCAATGTCTACCAGGATTGTCAGAGATCTGTATTTCAAATAAAACACATGTGCCAGGGCTCTGACTCATCATGGCCATCTGAGGACCCTACTAGGAGCCTGCCTGCCCCAAAACTGTTTTTCCATGGCCATGGGGTGAGTCAGCTTGAAGATTTCTGTCTGCCTCCACAAACTGACCATGATGGTGTCCCTGTAAAATGGGCTACCATCACCTCCCTTCTTCTCTTGCATATGTTACACCTAAATCCTTTCAGAAAGCACAAACCTCTAAAAGTGACATGCTATGTGATAATATAAACAATTGAGGAAATGGAGTATAAATACATATATAGCAGGAGAGTTTTAAATTTAAATGCTCTCATCAATTAGTGAGAATTAAAAATCCCTAGATCTCTTTAACTCTTTCCAGTCATCAAGCATTTGCATTTATGTATTTTCTGAAGCACAATATTCTCTTAAAGCTGATCCTAACTGAACTGAATATGGACTCAGAAGCCAGTCTGTTGGTGTAACTTATCTCTTGATAAGAAAAACTGAAAGGAAGAAAGGCATTACCACACACAACACAGTACTTGCTGTGTGGAGTAATTATTGTGCTCTTTGTACTCACTTAATTGTCTGGTTGTAGAGCTTCAGAAAACATTTCTAGTACAGGAATATTTGAATAAAGCCTTAAGGGGTGAAAACAAAAGCTAAGCTGTCTGTTGTAGCACAACTCAGATAAGATTACAAATATAAATTCTGTGTTCAACAGGCAGAAAATGTGTTTATAATTTTATCATTTTGCTCAAGGTTTCCTTAAAACTTATCTCTTTGTTGAGTATATACACATTTTCTCTATAACATATGGCACTGAACTGAACCAATCAGGAGATGCTATTGGTGCTCTGAGTGCTAAAGCAATTCCATAAATTATGCAATATATTTTTTCAGTAAATGTATAGATGGGAAAGTGATTAACATCATAAATCACACCTTGTTGATGTATATGTTAGCATATTTTTTTATTATAACTCACAGGTGTAAAGTTCTAAATACACCTCACATAGTGATGAGGTATCCAACTGATTTGGCTTCCAGAAGACATTTAACACTGCTGATGGGCTGTTCCTACTGGACTTGGAATTAGTGTCATTGCTGCTCCAGGCCCAGCTGAAGCAAGACATAGTCTGCTACCCATGGGCTGCATTCCCATTGCTGACTGAGAAAGGCCCAGCAGTGCCAGCACATCCAAGCCATGGATATGCTTATTACAGACCCTGATGCTCCCACATCTGTCCCTACACTGAATAAATATGGCTAAGTCCTCTGGGGAGAGAGATGTGTAACAGCTCCAGACTTGGTCTCCACACTTTAATTTAGATGTGAACAGCAATAATGTAGTCTTCATTTAAAGGAAGGGTTTTTATATCCCTTAACAGCAGGGATAGAGTGTAGAAGATTCTTTATCAGTATTGCATAGGCAATGTGCACATTTAACTTAAGAGTTTATCTTCCCTCAGAAGAGACCATAACAAAACAAAGCCTCAGTGGATTGTCCTGATTGCATGACAACAAAGAGCAGTTTTGGTGTCTCCTACCAGCAGGTACCTCTCTGAGCCTTCACAGCTCTTTTGCTCTTCCCTTGACAAGCCCAGGATCTCGCTGGGAAAAAGGCTGTACAGAAGAAACCCACCTTTTGTCCTCTGGCCCCAGGCTGAGCTGCTGGTCCCAGCAAAGCCAACAGCAGAGAGGGAAAGCTGAGCTGTGCTGTACACAGTTGGTGAACTTTGTTTTCCCATTAGGGGGTTCGTGCCATTCACTGCTGTCCTTCTTGGCTCCTTCTCAACTTGTTTTCCGAGCAGCTCTGTGTATGGTGTGCAGAAAAATGGGATAGCATCCAAAGTAAGCTCTCTCTCTCTCTCTCTGCAAGATACCACAAATCACCCTCATCTTCTAGCATCTGTTTGTGATGCTAGAACATCTAGACTATGTGTGCTACTATTTTTGGGTAAAGTTATTTAAATGCAGTTATTTTATCCTAAGCACATCCACATATATCTGTATCTATTCTGATATAGATTTTTCACTTATAGAAAAGGTTAAATGCTTATGAGCAGTTTAACTTATTTGTATTACTTGCTGCCTAGATAACTTCATAGATTTGTTCAAAAACTAATTTGTTGTTACTTCAAATATTTTTTCAAAGGAAATTATTTTTTGACTTTAGTGTTTTCAATCTGCATTCCCTGACCTCAAACTGTTCTAGTCCATGAATAAGACTATTTCTAGTTGAGAAGGAGAACCTACCACAATTCTCCAAACAATGAGAAGGATTCAGCTTTGGGAAAAAGGCCATTGAAAAATTTCACAGGAAAAGACAGTACAGTCACCCCATTTTTTCTGCAATTACCACACCTGGGAGTAGCTCACATTTCTGATTTCTCCTCCAGGGAACTTGTGCTAAGCAGCAGCACCACTTTGCTCTTTTATGTAAAACCCAGTCTCATCAATAATTTTCCAACAGATACTCACTGCATTAAATAATTTTCAAGAGATAACAATCTCCAAAGCCAGCTTCCATCAGTGAAATGCATTTACACAAGGATCCTCTTCACTGATTCCCTCTCTCATGGGGTAAACAGCTTTGGGCCTTGAGCTGAGGGACAGGAAGAGGCAGGCCAAAAATACCAACTTCATAACTCAGCCTCACAGGTGTGTGTGGTGCAAAACGCGGCACTGCCACACAGGTGTCCCGGGTTAATGGCTTTGCTGATGATGCATCCTTCTGGACAGCTCCTGGTGCTGGCACCCCCTGCCCACTGCCATCCGTGCCTCCTCCTGTGCTGCAGGACTAGGGAAAAAGCTTCCCCCCTCACAGGCAGCCATGCAGGAAACACTCCTGCCTCTCTGAAGGATAACTCTGAATGATAAATGGCATAAGCCAGGAATCTTGGCAAATTAAAAAGTTTAATTTATGATGCTGCATAATTCTAGCTGCTTAGCAGGTGTGACATTACTTGCTTATTTGAAAGCCAAAAGAGGTAAATTAGATGAAAATGTGCTTTGTAGGAGGTTGTTAATCAGAAAGGACTGCTGGCTCCTTCAAACCACAGGTGTTCCCAGCCAGTGGACTGCGCCACCAGCAAAGACCTCTCCACCCCATGGGTTTGCAGATGCCCATGAGGGCTGTTTGCCTTGTTGGTTTTGGCAGCAGCTGAGAGCTCTTTAACAAGGCAGCTTTCCCTCAGAAGGGCCCAGCTCCTGTTGCCTTTTCCCCCAGCACAAGAGCTGATCACTGATTCTCAGCAGGAGCTGGCACGGCTCCTTGGCTTATTCAGTATCCTACAAATAGCTGCTGAGCAAAGCGATTCTGGGGAAAGAGAGAGAATAACAACAGTCTGGAGCCATTCCCACCCAGTGTCAGAGCAAAGTTCATCAGCCAGGAGATTTCTTTTGTATCCAAAAAGAATGGCATTAATCTCTGTAACAGAAGAAAATTATTCTCTCTGTTTGGCAAAGTTTTGCTATCACTCATGCTCGCTGCTTCACTTGCTCAAAAATCGGAAATCACCTGAGAAAACAAGTCTGAGACCTTCAGAATAGAAATTGCTGCAACACATATACAGGAATAAAAGGTGCTTTCCAGGTCTTCAAGTGGTTTCATCCAACAACATTTGGAAGTAAATGCTAATACTAAGAGGGAGGGAGGGAGTTAAGTGCTTATAAGCAAGTAGAAAAAACTGATGTTGGCACTCGGGGCTTAGGGATCTGTCCTAGGCTATGTCATGGACCTTTGCTGGTCCTTTAGCTTGATTGTGTCACCTTCAATTCTCCAGGTTATTATTGAAGAGACACAGAAACAGGAGTAAAAATCAGTACAGCAAAGCTGTATTTGAAGCCCAGCTTCATCAGTGTGCAGACAGTATCTTCCTGTGACATTAAATGAAACATTCCTGCACATTCCTTAAAATACCCTTTTTCTGTGTTATGTGAGTCAGATTGCTAATCTTTTCTATTCCCATCTCTATGGGTCTCTGCTGGCTTTTCAACCTTCCAAGCAGAGTACAGCTGTCAGGCAAAGCAAGCTGTGAGAGAACCAAAACACATAGCCCAGAGTGTCACCAGCTGGATGTAGCCAGGTGGTCAAGAGGTCTCTCCACTAAGGTGTGTGCTGAACTTGCCATGCCACTCCTTCTGGGCACACACTTCAGTCCTCCTCAGTTTCCCTCCCTTTCTCCCATAATAGGTGTGATTCAATATTTTCTGGGGGGTCTGGAGTGTGTGTGTGGAGGTGATGTTGAGTGAATCTGAGGCTGAGGGGAAATTCATCTCATATTTCTAACTCAGTTGAACCTCCTAATTTATTGTCACCTCCACCTTTCGTAACAGCTCCCTAATAGGGCATGAAATACCAGTGAAATGAACACCAGATTTTGGAGAGCCCAGAGCAAATATGTCCTTCTGGTTTGTCATTGCCATTTATTTTTTGAACTTTCTTTCCCTCCCCTTAAGTCCTTGATTCAATCCATGACAGTTTCTTTGCAGCTCAGATGGCTACTCATTTTTCACACTGGATTTTGTGACACACCATATCAAAAGCCTTACTGAAAGCTCAGAACCGCTTAATCGATTTCATTCCCATCATCCATTAATTTAGTAATTCTATCAAAAAATAATCTAGCTTGGGTGGTACAATTTGTTCTTTGTGAATGTGCATAGATTATTTTTCCTTGGGGTTTTCTATCTCCGAGAGATGTATGGAGTTCTTTTCCACTTAGTATTTCATTACTGAACAACAGGCTGATATTAGACTCACCAAAAGACACACTCTGACAGCCATGGCAGGTAAGAAGAAGATGCAGAATCCTTTCAGTCATTCTACTGCAGTACAGTGAGAATCAGTAAACTAGATTTTAAGACAAGTGACATCCCAAGTGACCCATAACACCCATGGGGAATCTGGTGGTTTCAGTCCTACCATTGTAAGATTTCTTATTACTGCTTTCCCTCCCAATATCTTTTCATCTAAGTCCCCCAAATGTTTTTGCCATGTCCTGAAATCCCAGGATCCATTTCACCACAGAGTCTTTGCTTTTAATCCCATAGGGTAGCACTTAACGTTCCCAAACAGAAAAGGGATTTTTGTATCTTGATCAAATTATCAGCAGACAGCGGGTTTCGAGAGAAACATTTATAAGAGGAATTATTTCTTGCTTCCTTTCACTGAGAAATTGAGGGTACTAGGACAGGATAAACTTGCAAACAAATAAGATATTCTGACACACCTTGGTCAATCAACTTCTTCAGGTATATCTTCCAGGTGAGAAAAGCAGTTTGAAGCCTGATGGGGTGAGTAAACAATGAACTGCTCAAAGGCTGTCATTTTCAGTTCATCAGTCAGGAACTTTTTCTGATTCCAGGTTTTTCATTTCTCAGCCAGGGCATTAAGCAGGTGGGATGTTTCACTTTCAAGCTTTAACAGATGTTCATCTGTTGTGATTTCAGGTACTGTCCCTCAGGGCTGACCACTGAGCAACTTGACTTGCAGTGGCTGTTTGCTGAACACGGACAAAGCTTTCCTCTGGGAGCCCACAGAGAAGACAGAGTGGAATTAATAATTTTAAAGCCCAGTTTAAAGGGGCTTGAGAGTTTTACTGGCCTTATTTCCCTTCCCTGTTACTTTTTCACTCAATGTTCTGATAGCCTAATTGCCATATGGTTTCCATTAGCTATATTTCTTCTTTATACAAGCTGTTTGAAGTCTCTGTTAATGTGGATAATCAAGATCTGATTGCATGATGTTGTGGGGGACAGAAAAGTTTGGAAACAAATGGTCGGTAACGCATACCTTGTTCCCTTCCCTTCCATTCACTTTTTTCTGGTCCCAGTCCAAAAACTTCTTCCTAAGTGTTGTTTGGAAGCAGTCAGCTGCAAGAGTACTTCAGGCACAGCAGACAGGCCCTAGCAGAGTTTGAGGAGCAGCGAGAAAGGAGAGCTAAAAGAGGGAGGGAAGGGGAGAAGCAAATACATCTTTATCAACTCTTATAATAACTGAAAGAAGCAGGGGAAAAGGGTAGAGACTTGACTTTAAAAGCTTTGTTAACTTTGTTTTTTCCAAAGGAAATTTTCCTCTACATCTTATTATTACAAGATCAGAGATGGTTCATGTGTACTGCAGAGTGTGTGGTCACAAAGCACATTCACAATGAAAAACCGTTTTCATTTCTATCTGTTGTCTCCTTGTCATACAGACACACTATCAACACCTGCATGCAGACCATGGACCTCAGCACAGCAGGACTCCCAGAGAAGATAAAAAAATCTCATTTAACCTCCTCAGCCTCTGCTAGGAAGCTGTGATTTCCAGTGTAAATAGCAAAATGGCCTATACACACTATTTCTGAAATCTGAGGACAGTGAGACCACAGAACTGTCTGATGCCTGGCCTGATATTTGCTACGACTTTTATAAAAGATCCTCATTGGAAAAGAGATTCAGGGCCCTCTTCCTGGGAGCAAGCCATCATGCACAACACACTCACTTCTTCCTGCCAGACAGCTTCTAAAGCCTGCTTTCTGAAGGTCCTGAACAGCACCACTCTGCTTAATTGCACAGCCTGCAGTGACAGGAGGGACTGTCTGTCGTTTTTCCCCCTGCTGCTGTGCACCTCTCCAGTTAGGTTAAAGCATGCCTAAAGGGTCACAGGAGCATCCTTCTGAGCCTTGGGAGGGTCCCCACTGGGACACAGAACACTTTCAGGCTAGGCTGAACTTAATTTATTATTTCTTCTGGCCCCTCTTTCCAAGGTTGTGGCCTCCACTGGGCTTTGTGCCCAAAGACACTTTTTCTCAGGAAGGTGCAGGCAGCAATGCCTGGATTTTTCCTTTTTATGTCAGAGTGGCTCAGGGCTTGAAATGATTAGAGGTGATTAGTCTGACCACTAAGACATTTACCACCACCTTGCTAGCTGGATCCCATATGATTTTTGTCAAGAAAAACAAAGCAAACCACCATTTCAATGACTTAGAATGAGGTGCTGATTTATATTTATTTCAGTAGAAAATTTAAGCCTTTACGAAGAGGATAAAGTTCCACTGAGACTGAGTGACAGATCTTAACATAAGAAGCTTTAGCATTTTATTCATTTATAAAAGTGTATTTGTATTCACTGTAATGCGTGACAATTCCAAATAACCATCTTTTTTTTAAAATGTGCTTCCATTGAAATATGTTAACAGAAGCCTGTGTTCAGAAATCCAGTATTTGCAACATATCTTATGCAAATAGCTATCCTTCAAGGTTAATGTCTGTTCTCCAAAGGTGGGGAGAGAGTTCTTACAGTCTTGCTAGAATGAGGCACTGAATCTGCAACCAGCAGAAAAAAAAAAGTGGTTAAGTCCTGATTTCACCTTGGTCCAGCTGTGACAATGCATTGACGTCAGTGCTGACAGCCTAACTCAGGTTTAGCCAGATCTGTGGCTTTAGTGAGTGTTCCCCTCACAGCTGCAGTAACATTATCCAGCCAAGGGCTCCAGCTCTGCTCTGTTTCCTCCTGCTTTTCTGGTAGGTGTGCTGTGGTTTGTGACTGAGTAAATAGAAGGGACAAGTGTGAAAGGTTAAAATCTTTCATCTAGCTCTTCAGAGGCAAAGAGCTAAAGTACTAACTAGCATCTCCATGGAGCAGAGGCATCTTGAGAAAAATGAAAACAGGAGGAAACCAACATTTTGAAAAATGACCCACAACTTCAAAAGAACATTAATCTCCCTACAGATAAATGTACTGAGGTTAGAGAACACTGGGGATGTTTATAGATACAGCGGTAGAACTTTTCAAGCCAAAAATAGGAGTAATTGTCTTTCTGACATTCATATTTATTGTTATTATTATTATTATTGAGAATTTCTGTTTCAAAATTTCCTCTGCAGTACCTAAAGGGGTTTATGACAGACACTACAGGAAAGCTTAAGATAGGTATTTTAAGGATGTAAAAAAATAAATATAATCCAGTTGCAGAGAAACAGCTGCATCATCTTTTTCTCTGTGTGTGTGTGTCTGTATGCCTTAGATGCTGAGTTAGATCCCCAAACTAAATGTCTCCAAAACTTGACCGGAGGATGACATTTCTGTTTTGTGGCAGCTCTTCAGGTTGTGACATTTATTGTTGCTGCTGTGCTTTTTTCTCTGCACAGGGACAAAAACAACCTGTTTCCGTTGTTTGCACAAAACAGAAGCGCTGGGTTTCAGCCTCGGACGCCTGCGCCTGTGGCCCCTGGTGATGGCAGGGCTGCCATGGGACACAGAGCTCCGCTCTCTCGCTTTTCAAGCCTTCAGAAAAAGCCTTGCTGACACAGATACCTTCCTGTAAAAAAATGTGACTGGTGAAGCAGCCTGTTTCCTGTATGATAAATGAACAGCACGTACTAACCAGCTCTAATGGGCAGGATACGGGTGAGTGGCTCGAAATTGGTATAAGAATAGGAACAAATGGAATGGACTGAGGGATAGGAAAAATGCCCATTTGCAGTGCATTTCTTGTCACAAGAATAGAGATGGATTTCTCTAAGCATGATGATATCCCTTCTTGCCCCAGTGGTAGCATTTTTGACGAGGGTGCTGCCACTGAAGTTTCTGATTCAATGGGCTCAGAATGAAAATGACACCAGACTTATTTAGAATTCGCATCCCAAATATTTTTTCTTTGCATATTTACATTGTTGATTGGCATTAGCATGCAGTCTGGTACCAGATGAAAGCACAGACTAAGTTCATCAAAGATAACAAGTAATTCCGAGTAATGACTAAATGGCGTTCCTAGATATCTACTTTAAAAAAGAAAATGAATAGTTCTGGTTGTAATTACCAACTCAATTTCCATACACTAAGCTAGCATTTATGAATATCGCACTAGGCTCTAATTAACTATGTTAGCTATGTGTCAGTTTATTTTTCTAATGCAAAAAAAATTTAGTTGTTATCACTAGAACTGTTTGTTAAAGCTGAAAGCAGATAAATCATTAATAGGGATGTCATATATTTATTATGGTTAAAATATGTATCTCCACTTGTCGTTTGCATGAATCTAGTTTCTTTTCTCATCTCAGTTTATTGACATCACAGATGAAAAGAGCTTCTTTACTGCATTCCTGTTTTAGCTTAAAGCCTTTACAATTGTTTATTGATGAACTAGTATTTTGAAAATCAAGACTGCTGAGGCTTAAGATTGTAGTGACAATTACATGGTGTTTTGTTGCAAAGCTAACAATTTGCATAGGATTGATGATAGCTTGACATTAAGCAAATAAGGTATTATTATTGTAATTTCGTTCAGAATTTTGTAGAAAACACTGCCTTGGTCCAATGCACAGGTATCTGTGACCGTGCTATGGTATCTCCTTCATGCAGAAATTTAACCACTTCAATACCTTTCAATACCTTGGCATTTGCAACTGCACAGATCTGCTGAGCCCTATCCACAGTAAGGCGTGGGAGTTACTCCTTCCAGGGGATTGGTTCTGCTGCAGATTACCTATCTGTACTAAGGAATTCATGCATCCAGCTCAGAGGACTAGCCCTGGAAGACCAGCTGTGAGTGTATGTGGTAGCATACAAGCCTGAAAGATACTGTTGCCAGATTAAAAGATTTTTCATCATTTTTTTAAACATTTTTATTGCCATCTGCACTGACAGCTACATCCTCACTAGAAAACAACTAACACATTCATTGTACTGAACACACCTTGATAGAACACTGATTTTAAAAGAACATCTGAAAAGCTTGGCACAACAACAGAGAACCAGACAATGTGCTCTTCCTGCCATATTCAGTACCAGGTGCAACAATCTACTTTAGGACATTCAGACACTGCCTGTCCTTAAATTTACCAGTAGGAAAACAATTGTATTCAACACAAAAAGATATTGTGTGGCAAGCAGGCTAAAGCCTGGGAATTTTGAATTTCAACTCTTAACACCAGCAGCTTTTCACCCATAAGGAGTTTATGATGCAAATAGACAGAACAAATAGAACAAATGGAAAGTATTTGTTCTTTTTGGGAAATGAACTTTAGGATTTGGTGCTATAGCCTCAGGGCTAATCTTTATCTCTCCTAGCTGGATGAGTGCAAGAGAAAACCAGGAAAGCACTGCCCATTCCAGTGCTACTCACTTGGGGGCAGCTTGATGCTGATCTGCATCTTGTTGGAACGTGTGCTATGATGGTTCAACAGTGTGTTGGCAGCCCGACCTTCAGTGTTTCAAATTCTTACTGAAAGCCAACAGTTCTGATGTTGGTGAGAACATACAGGCACCCTCAATTCCAATGCAGGTCCAGCTGCACAAATACTTGGAAGTCAAATTGTCCACTCAGTGCATCTCTTGACCAACATCTTTATCAACGTGAGCTTTGAATTACATCTTTCAGCTGAAGCTGGGCATGTGCTGGTGGCACACTCGGCTTTAATAATAAGAAAACTAAAGTCTCTGGTGTCCTGTCAGCTGTCCAGAAACATAAACTCCCCACATGGAGAGGGAAAAAATTTTGCCTCTTCTAATGCCAGTTAGTGGTGTGACATCTCAGAGACTGCCAGATCTAAGAAAATATTGCACACCTGGATAAACCTCATGCACCTACATAACCTAGTATTGCACTGGGGACAGGTATGGATGTATGGATTAATGATACAGATCTCACAAGATGAAATATGGTGGTTGATGCTTTAACACACCAAGAAGATTTTTCACTGCTAAGTCCTTAGATACTTTTTAATGAAGTATTTTTGCAAAAAGTATCTTCCCTTCCCATCCCCATATTGTCTCTAAAAGCAATGATGGCATATCCATACTTTTCCTTCCTGTTGTTCCCTATTGTGACTGTACTTGTTGGGTGTATGTTGATGTGATTTCTGTATCCTGTATGAGCCACCGTTTTGTGTTTCATCACTTAAGAGTTCCAAGTATTATTACTTGAGTCACAGAATGCAAATTTCACAAGACAGCAGTGAAACATTTGAACACCACAGACAAAATTTATTTTGTTTTATTTTCATTTTTATTGAATTTACTCAAATTACTAACTATTGTTATTGTTTTCATTATTAATGTTCTATAGTTTAATCTTTTAAAAAAATAAGAATTAAAAATATGTTGTTCCTTCATTTAAATCCCCAAAGATTTGTGAATTTTAACCTAGAACAAGATCAAGAGATTTCTTCTGTCTGGTATCTTTTCCCAGTTGAGTCCATGGTATACTAACTGCAATGGTAATGTGTCCTGTGCATCCCAAAACATCACTTGCCAAAGAGCAATGCAGTAAATTGCAAATTCCAACTGGCCAAGTCACTTAGGTAATTTTGAGTTTCAATAACAAATTGTTAAACAGAAATAAATGAAACAACATAGGCAATATATTTATTATGTTCTTTATCCTTATCCTTTATATATTAAAAATACATTGCTCTTGTAAATATACAGTGAAAGGCAAAAAAGTCCAGTGATGCTGCACCCTCTGGGGCAGAAGCTGCTGACAGCAGTTAGGTGTGAAAGCTGTGCTAAGCCCAGAGGTGCAAGCAAATGAAAGGAGAAGCTGACAAACTCAGCACAACCTGTCTTGCAAAGGGCTGGTGGAGAATGAAGCATCTTGTTGCTCTTCTCCATGTCTGCTGAAGCATTTTCAGCAGGTACGTGGCTATGACGGGTAAGCATACGAGGGGTGGAAGCAGAGGCAGGTATCCCAGGAGGAGCACAGATATATACAGGCTGACTCGGAGTTGGGTCTGGCAAGGGATGTGAAGGACTACCAGAAAAGGTTCTGCAAGTTCATAAACACCATGGAAAACTGCTGAATGGATCAAGGAAACTGGTGACACATGATGTGGACAGGCTGAGGTACTCAGTGTCTTTTTTGCCTAAGTCTCTACAAGGAAAACTGTCCTTCAGGAATCGCAGGTACTTAAGACCAGAGGAAAGGTCTGGGGCCAGGAAGACTCAGCCTAGTGGAAGAGGAGCAGTTTAGGGAACATAGAACCAAGTGGGTGTACATAACTGCAGGGGCCTGACAGCTGCACTCATGGTGAGGGAGCTGGCTAATATTGCAAGGACGCTCTTGATTATCTTTGAACAGTCATGGCAACTGGGATAGACTACTGAAGACTGAAAGACAGATAATATCACTCCTTTCTTCAAGAAGCCCAGAATAACTATCTAGAGAAATACAGGACAGCCAGTTTCAGCTTAGTCTCTATCAAGGTTTAGGAGAAAATCTTCCTGGAAGGCATTTCCAAATATAAGGACAAGAAGGTTATGGGGAATAGTCAGCAAGGATTTGCAAGGGGAGGAACATGTTTGACCAACCTGATAGCCTTCTACACTGATATGACTGTTCTATTGGACAGGGGAGAGCAGTGGGCACTGTTTACCCTAAATAAAGTCTTCAGGATCAAGTCCTGTAATATCATAATGGACCAGCTGACAAAACATAGATCAGAAAAGTGGACAGTGATGTGGATTAGAAGGTAGCTGAATGACCAGGTCAAGAGCTTTGTGATCTGTGGCCCTTTGTGATCCGTGGCCCTAAGCTGGAGGCAAATCCCTAGTGCCACAAGTCAGGGGCTCAACACTGGGGCCAAAACTGTCCAACACCTTCATTAATGAGCTCAGTGATGGGGCAGAATCCACCCTCTGCAAGCTCACAGATGATGTAAAAGAGAGGAGTGGTTGATACAGCAGATGGTTGTGCCACTGTTGAGGGACTTTGACAGAACAGGGCAGAGACAAATCTCACGAAGGGAGAGTACAGAGTCCCACACACTGAGAGAAATAATTCCAGGCAGCAGCACACACTCGGGGCAAGAGGCTGGAAAGCAGCTGTGCCAAGGAAGACCTTGGATTCCTGGTGGGTAACAAGCTGTCCCTGAGCCAGCAGTGCACCCCTGTGGCAATAAAAAGGCCAACAGTGTCCTGGGCTGCATTAGGAGGAATGCTGCCAGCAGGTAAGTGATTCCTCCTGTGTATTCAGCACTGGTGGGACCACACCTGGCAGGCGGGGCTCACTTCTGGGCTCACCAGTTGGAGACAGATTTTGACTTTCTGGAGCAAGTGCAGCTAAAGGCCACTAAGATGATGAAGGGATGGCAGCATGTCTCATGTAAGGAAAGGCTGAGAGAGTTGGGACTGCTCAGCCTGCAGAAGTCTCAGGGGTAACTTAGCAATTTATATAAATATCTTATGAGAACAAATGTGAAAGACAGAGCCTGGTTACTGTCAGTGGTGCCCAGTGACCAGAGAAGAGTCAAAAGACATATGAAACCACATGAAATTCCATCTGAACATGATAAAACACATTTCTACCATAAAGGTGGCCTAACACTGGATCAGAATGCACCAAAGGGTTGTGGATACTCCATCTGTGGAGAAATTCAAGGTCTGACTAGACATGGGCGAGCAATGGGGTTGGACCTGACAGAATCACAGAGTGGCTTGGGTTTGAAGGGACCTTAAGTATCATCTAGTTCCAACCCCCCTACCATGGGCAGTCACTCACGAGATCAGATTTCTCAGGGCCCCATCCAACCTGGCCTTGAACGCTTCCTGGGATGGTACCTTCTAACCTCATCCATTCTGTGATTCTGTAACAATGAATATAATCTGGCTGGTCCATTCCACAGATTTAGGGATCTTTTTTTATTTCATTGCCACATACAATGGGTCATTTTCATCAGATAAAATTTTGCAACTGGATTGTAACTGGAAGTTACACTTCCAATGAAGAGACTGATCAGGATAAGGGAAGGAATCAGCCATGACTTCCAGTTTAATTCAGCCATTTCAGTGTCTAATACATCACCTCACTTGGTATCAGTCAACAGACACAGTCTATCCCATGATTCCACAAGGGCAAACAAACCACGGTCACATCATAACAAATTAGGAGAACTCTGTTGCCATTGTCTGTGACCTTAGCTCACCACTGTGAAAGATAAGTTACCCAAAGGACAGCAACCAAACAGCCCAGCTCAGCAACAAGAGCCCTTTATAAGAAACATGGACAGGGTTAGGACTGAGGAATTGCAAGGCAGAACTTTCATCACAGTAATTTTGCTGGACTGCTCCACAGGGAGCCGTAGAGAAAGCTAGGGAGTGTCAGACAGTAGACATTCCAGAATCCATAAGTTTATAAATACTTCCTCTGATCCAAAGTCCCCATTCAGAACACAACCAAACTTTAGGAAAGTCTTAAATCCCATTTTATGTGGCTTAGGACCATTTCTTATTAGAGCTAGGAAGACTAGATATAAATCTCTGTCCAAAACAGTAATCCTCTTATATTTCATTACTAGCACCACAAGCCTCTGTGAAGTGGTCTCTATCAGAACCATAATAACACTGAGTTGTGGCTAAGCTCTCTATCCCAAGTTCAGTCACAGCAAACCCACTAACACATTAAATCTGTGCCTGCCTTTGATTTATTAGTACTCCCTAAGCCTTTCCACAGTCAGGTATGGGTCTGAGGCAGCAGCTAGCAGCTGAGAAGGAAGGTAAAAGATATTCTAGCATCACATCTCTGCTGTGCCTGACTATGGGAGCACTTCATTTCAGGACATGTTATCTTAACAAGCTGCTGAAGATGGCTCAAACTAATCTGTTATTTTGCCTTCTATGAATTGGAAAATGTATAACTCCTGGCTGAGAGCTGGTAACTGACTACAGGGGCTCTTCTGTTCCACCTATGGGAAAATTCAAACAGGTGAATTCAAGCTGGTTTTTGTCCTAACACAATTCCTAAGTGCTCACATGGGCAATTATTGAGTTGCAGCTGTTGGCCATGACTAAGAGATGAGGAGCAGCTAAAGACAGCTTCCATCTTTCTCACCTTGGTTCCATGTGTTCTGATCTGCTGAGCAAGATGCTAACCCTGTTTCTCTCACTGGGTTGTGAAATTTGCGCTTAAGCTCCAAGGAGAATTTGACTGGACTAAACTAGTCAGGTTAGACTAGTGTCTTTGTCTTTTGGTTGCCTGGGGCATGAAATGTCCTGTGCTGGGACTGTGTACACCTACTCAATGGCTCTCCAAAAACAGATGCTGCCTTTAAAAAATCTTAAGTTTGTTTTAGCCTTTGCTACAGGCAGGAAAACTCAGGTTTTTGATGGTAACCTATGAGATGAAGGACAAGAATACAAAAGTTTGGTGCTTCATCTTCATTAAAGTCAGTGCATACTTCCTGGGAGATGGCCTTTCCCAGTAGCCACTTCTGACTGCACCTGCTTAAGGCTGTTATGTTACTGCACACAAGTTGCTGTTGATTACATTTATTTGCTGTTGATTCTCCACATGCATATTTCTCCCCTTGCTTTTGCATGCATACAAATTTTTGTTTCCAGCAAGCAAGCTGGTCAAATAATAGCTCCAGACATACCTTTTTTTTTTTTTTTTTTAATAAATGGAAGTTTGGAACATGCTTATCTTCCTTTTAAAAGGATAGTAGAGTAGAAAATAGTACTCTGAAAATTAAGAATGAATACTTCACTTTTTTCAGACAAAATTTGGTATAAATTATTTTGAAATTGTTCTTTAGCTAAAAATGTCATTGAGTTCTGCTGTTGCACTCAGCAGCCATGTAACAAATACACTGTTGACTTTTCACAGGTAGCCACGGCTGTTCGCCATTGAACTTTTAAGAGAGTGTTATTATATTATACTTGCTTCCTGTAAGCAAATAACAACCTGCAGGAAAAAAAAAAAAGGATCCATGTGGCATTGTCCGTGTGGTTAAAATGTTTCTCACAGGTTTGTGCTGGTGAATTTGCTCCCACTCAGAGCTCAGTAACTATTTTTTGAACAAGAGCTGAATTTCGTGACTATTTTTGTTGTTAGAGAGCCATCTTGTGGTGCATCTTATTAGTAATACATAATAAAGTAAATAATTTAAAAACCCCAGTGAATTACAGTTCAGAAATTATTGTTTATAAAGGCTCCAGTGGTTTTGCATCTTCCATGTATCCACTCTTCTCAAAGCTCCTTTTGAAATGGGAATAGTGTAATCTCAAATTGCACTTCTGAGTCATAGCAGTATTTGTTAGGGACTGGGGGAAAGGACATATTTCTCTTCTTTAAAAAAAAAAAATTAAAAGGTTTTGGAGTGCAAATAGCCTACAATTTACAGCACAGTTTTATCCTTCCTGACACCCAATGTACTGATCAAAGCAGGAGGCAGGTGGTCTAGCTCTACTGAGATGTATGATTTTTTGCACCCATGAGACTTATAAAATTTCCTGGAAGCAATTTAAATTCAAATAAAATTTGTTGTCATTGAAGTTATATAAAAAATTTATTTTTAAAAATAGCAGAAGTACACACTGAAATGTCATGCAGGATGCTGGCAGATTACAAGAGTTTTCCAGTGTCAGGGACATTTGACATCACACTTCAAATTCACATTTTCAAACCTGCAGTTAACTGAAAAAGATCAACACAATTGAACTAGAGTCAGTAAACCAAGTCAGAAACATCTTTGAATTTTGGCAGATTCATCCTTCTGTAAGATGCAAATAATTGCACACTGCTACATAACAAAATAATGCAGTGTGCAAAATATCACTGAGCTTCCAAAGAATCAGTGTTAGGAGGAAAGAAAAAAAACCAAGGCTTTTGATAAAACAGAATGCCTCTATGCATTGCAAATTCCCCCCTGCATCTTTGAATAAGATCCTAACATTTTTTCCTGTATATATATATAACTGTTCTCTTGTCCATTAATAAACTGTAATTATTTATTGTCCTTTCATTGAAAGCAAAAAAGCACCATGTAGCCAAAGATCATTAGTGGTCCACCCTCTGCTACCAGTGAAGTCAATGAAAACGAAAAGGTAATTATAGAGGGTCTTTAGAGTAGTATGTAATGGCTAACATATTTTCTAAAATCACTGAGGTTTAACTTTAAAAAAACCCCCACAGTATTATGTAATTGCTTCTGCAGGACTTATTTAGTTAATCTCCTTTGCTCATCTTGTCTGATATTTGTTCCAGGTGGCAATAGGCTTTCACTGAAAATAGTCACAGGATATGGACTACTTAAAAATCAAGCAGGTGGGGGAAGCCCAAGGAAAAAGAGTAAATGACAGGGTTAACCCTGAAGAACAGAATGGTCTGTACTAGATTAGAATATTTTCTTTGGAAGGGACCTACAATGATCATCACCTAATCCATCTGCCTACCAAGAAAAACTGCCTCAGTGCACAGACTGGAGAGAGGGCAGGTGTGAGTCTCAGAACAATGCTGAGTGCTTTTAGCACAGACTTTCTCTAAGCAAGTAATGAACTTGGAAGTGAAGCTCTGAACACAGGCTACTGCTGGAAAGGTATTCTCCTGTCTTTCAAATTCACTAAGAATTAGGAGTCAATAAACCGAGCAGGGATATCTACAGACCTCATGCTGACATTGCCCTGTACCTTTCTGCATCTTTCAATCATACCTCCATACGCTTTTCATAGCATAGCTATGAAAAATTAACACTAGTATTCTAGTAATGCTGTTCCTATTGATAAAGTCACTTCCCTGTTTCCCTTTGCTCCTTCCTCCTCAAACATAGCCTTAATGTTTGATTTTGAGATGATGACCTACACTGAACTTTCAGCTATTCTTTGCATCACTCATCTACCAAGACAGAGAGTAAGCAAGATCCAATCCAATTGGAACCAGCTGGATGCAATCCAATTCAGACATGCCCGAGATGGCCCCTAAAGAGTTAACCAGAACACAGTGGACAGCACAGCCAAAACCACATGCCAAGACCATGTAGCCCTGCTAAAGAATACTCAGTGCTGGCAAAGACTGTTGTGAACTGTAATGACTCCTAGTTATAGATGTGTCTCTTCTGAATCACAGTTCTTTGGACTCTGTAATTGCATTTAATTAGCTAATGAGGTCCTCTCTGTAAAGCAACTTGTATTCATTATACTCCCTGGTCGATCTTTATGTCATCTTTAAACCATCCAGGCGAATATTCTGTATCATCATCTACACAACTGATTTTTAAAAGAGCATTGAAGTACTTTAATGACCTCTTTGGAACCTGCTCAATGCACCCAGCTCTGACACGGTACCCAGCCTGGTATTAGCTCCATTTCAAGACCTCTTCAATCCAGCTTTAATTCTATATGCTGTGTACACTGGTTGTCTCATGAGAATCATAACCTATTTTTTTTTTCAGAATGTGCTTTATTATGTCAAACCCACTAGAGAATTCCAACACTACCATATCAATACAACTCACCTGTCTTGTTCCATCAGAACCACAGTTCACTATGAAATAAACATGACTGTTTGGAATGTTCTACTTCCCATGAAATAACACTTATTGACAGTTTATGATGTTATTGTTAACAAAATAACTTCTTTTTTACTTTGCATGCCTTTTTTTTTTTTTTTTTTACTTTGTATGGGATTAAGCAAATAGGTACATCCTCAAGTTTCTTTTTCTTTCTCTAAAACAGTGCTGGAAATCCTCACTGCCATGTCCTCTGGTTTCCAAGTTAATTTGAAAATTAGTGTTATTTAATATTATTTCAAGAAGAACTTTAATAGCACATGGATTACTGATATAAATATATATAATTTTAAAAGATGCTACCGTATATTCTCCTTCCTACCTTCCTCAGTAGAGTAAATATTCTGTCCCATCCAGAAAATGAGATGTTTGTTGTGGTGATCTTGTTATTATTGTCATAAAGAAGACGCCTTCCCTACAAATAAAGGTCTCCACCTTGTAACTTGGGATCTGTGTGATCAGACACAAGTCTGCTATTTACACAAAAATTTCTGAACAGTGACATTCACTAAGCAGGTCCTTTGGTCAGGCTTGCCATTCATAGCTGAAAATAACACCATTAAATAACTGATGGTTTTCAGGAATTTAGAATTTAAAGCTTTGACCCCACACAGCTGGTCACTGTTCACTGGGGCAGGCTCTGTCACAGTGTCTCTTCCATACCCCAGACATGATTAAAAGCTGTTTTTCTAGCAGATCTCTAGAGAAGAGAATGATGCAAGCCATTAGAGTGTTCCCCAGATAATTCTCATTTTTACTGCTGGGAAACAAAAGGTGCACTATAAAGTAGACCAGATGAGCTTGACACTTCCCACCTCCAGTACACACCATTTTTGTTTTGACTCTATTTAATGAATATCACACAGTGATGCCAGTATGAATCATGGATGCCAAGTCTCTTGCTCTGAAAAAGGAGAGGAAATCCGCAGCAGAGAAGACTGACTGGATGGCCACAAAACTCACAGTGGCTGTGAAAAACAAGGGTTTCAGAAACATGGATCAGAATATCCTGCCTGTTCCACACAACTGGTAGCAACTTGCACTTCTCAGCCAGTGGTTAAAATGAAACACTGATGGGTTTTCACTGTACTGAAATTACAGGTGGAAAAACTAACCTCCCATTAGCTTAAATGGATTTGGGATTTACCACTGAAAAATAAAACATTGAGAGTGTTTTGATTCACGTTAAATTTTCTGGATCATAACATTGTTCTGGGATATATAACTTGCACCTTGCAAATACAGAGAGGGGAAAGCAATAGCTGAACATGCAGGGGGTTCATAGCTTCTAAATGTTGCTTCTTACCCATGCTCTTACCATGACATTGCTCCCTTGGGCTCTCTGTCACCTAAATATATGTTCTTTTATGACAATCTTTACATGAAGTATTAATAGAGACATAATTTATAGAAGTGATGAATGTCTTCACCTAGACTACTAATTTTCTTTATTACATTGTTTATTCAAGCATTGCTTTTTTTTCCAGACCTTGAAAATAATGTGCGTACAGCTGCATTCTTAGAGTCATTTCACTGACATGAAATTAACAACTTTGCAATTTTTGCAAAGTACTTTTGCAATTTTTTATCTAAATCTTTCCAAAACTTTTGATAATGCTTAGTTCTGCTTTTCAACATTAGTTTCATCTTTATTATTCTTCCTGCTGAAAAAATGCTCTACTTAAATCAAAGGAAAAATGAAATTTCATCTCTTCCTCATTAGAAAAGAGAAAGTGGTATCAAACACACATAGTAACAATAACCCAGCTTTGTGCATACTGCATATTTTATTTAAATGTTTCATTTATCATAATATGCTAATATAGAGCATATGCTATCAATGCTCTTTAATTCTATTTCTTGTCCCATATTTATTTCCAAACTAGTCACAGAATCACAGAATGTCCTGAGTTGGAAGTGGCGCACAGGGATCATCAAAGTCCAGCTCCTGGCCCTGCACAGGACACCCCAAGAGTCACACCGTGTGCCTGAGAGCATTGTCCAAATGCTTCTTGAACTCTGTCAGGCTGGTGCTGTGACCACTTCCCTGGGAGCCTGTTCCTGTGCCCAGCCACCCTCTCTGTGAAGACCTTTTTCCTGATAATCAACCTAAACCTCCCCTGACACAAGTTTAGGCCATACCCTCAGATCCTGTCCCTGGTCAGCACAGAGCAGAGATCAGTGCCTGCCCCTCCTCTGCCCCTCCTGAAGAAGCTGTAACTGCAGCGAGGTCTCCCCTCAGCCTCCTCCAGGCTGAACAGGCCAAGTGACCTCAGCCACTCCTCATGCAGGTTCTCCTCAAGGCCCTTCACCATCCTTTTGACCCTCCTTTGGATGCTCTCTAAGAGCTCAATATCTTTCCTATATTGTAGCTCCCAAAATTGCATACAGGACTGGAGGTGAGGCTGTCCCAGTGCAGAGCAGACAGGGACAATCCCCTCCCTTGCCTTGCTGGTGATGCCCCCGAGGACAGGCTTGGCCCTCCTTGCTGCCATGGCACTGCTGACTCGTGTTCAACTTGCCAAAGACCAAGAATTCAAACTTCCTTTCCATGGCACTGCTCTCGTTCCCCAGGCTGTACCTTTATCCAGGGTTGCCCTGCTCCAGCTGCAGAATCCAGCACTTGTCCTTGTTTAACGTCATACAGTTGGTGTTAAACTTCATACAGCAGTTTGTAGAAAGCAGAAGTACAGGTTTGTCAAACACAGCAAAACCAACAACTGTTTCCATGAAATTCAATGCAGCGACGGGCTTCCATTTGTCTGTGGATAGGTGACTCACATGCTGTGACTGCTCTTGGCATTTCATTCTTAAGCATTATTTACAACTATCCTGGACAGGCTTCTTTAAAGCTGGAGATCTCCATTATTTTTTTCTATTATAACCATGCAGAAAAAAACTATTATTCTGCTCCTGTCCGTCCTTAATCTGCAGATGCACGTACAGAATTAGCAGGTAATGAAATAAATTAGGAAGGATTGACTTTTAACTGTAAGAAACCAGCTCTTCCCACGTTGTTTATAAAACAATAGTTGTCGCATTTAAGATGATAATGAGCATCAGAGCTAAAGTGAGATTATAAACTTTTAAGTGAACCTTAATTACATTTTTCAATTTTCAGTAACTGCCTGACAGTAAATCCCTCCTATGCCAGTCAGACTAGAATACGAGAGGCTTTTTTAGGTGTTCTCTTTTCTTAAAACACAGGAAAGGCTTTTTGCAGGATTTTCCTGATACCTATTATTCACCATGTTAGTAACTGAGGGCTCAAAACTAAGTGGCCAAGGTAATGCTTCTCTTAATTAGACAACATAAGCCCTCACCATATTTTTTTAGCTTTGTTCTCAGTTATTTGGATTACAGTGGGAAGCAAAAGGCCTTCAAAATTCAGTTGATACTATGAATAATTCACGTAATTCCTCTAACTCACTGTAAAAGAGACTGTAACATTTGCTGCAGTGAATAGGCAGCACCTAGTGGTCTTGAAATGCATAAACAGATCACTTTCTTAACAGTAATTTCTGACTTTCTCTGGGATCCAGATCTTTATCTAGAGTGAATTTATCCTTAGTATTTCACAGAAAAATAAAAGGAAGAAAAAACTCTTGATTTTTTAAAAGTCATTGCTTACAATACAGGCAACCCATATACAGGCTTCATGCTTTATAAAAAAATCTGCTACTCCTCATAGTGAGCAAAGTATTTTAAAGCCTTCATCTACCTTTAATCCTTCCATATTTAAATCAAGGCCTTCAAGTTAATCACAATAATTATCAATATTGATTATCAAACTTTGAAGTTTATTTCTCTTTACATGAATCAAAATTTGAAAACTATCTAACAATAGCTCTCTGAAATTGCTAAGACAAGTGCAGAATTAAAAATAAGGAAAAAGCCTGGTCAGTCAAGCTTATTATAACAACCTGAGCTCCATAAGACCGCACAATTTGAAGGTTTGTTTCACATTTTATCATATTACAGCAGTCAGAGATTATTGGATCATTAGCTTTAATTTTAATCTAAGAAGTTGTTTTTAGGTCCATTTATCTTCAGGATTTATTTTTTGCACTTTACTGAGTTTCTCATTTCAATAGCAGATACATTTTACTTGAAGCATTGCTAGACACAGGACTGAGGAAGATATGCTTGCGTCAGGAAAATTGCTCTGCAAACTTTTTAGTGTACGTCAGAACTTTATTGGAAACTTCACCCACAAAAGAAAAAAAAGTGTGCACCAGTTTGATTTCATAGATGTCAATGAACATTCTTCTGTGAACCAAAGAATTCAGCAAAATATAGTCCTAAGTCACTGGAGTCCCCACTGGGGATGGGATCTGCTTACCTTCACAGGACAGACCAGAGTTCCTGTGGCAGACCACACAAACCCATAGCAATAGCTAAAGGGTATTAGGTGTTTTGCATCCCCAAATTTGTAAAAAAATGAAGGCTGAGTGCCTGCTTCTCCTGCTTACTTCCTTCCAGTTCTCTCAAGAGCCCCTGCATATGTAGAAGTTAATTCAGTTTCCAAGAAGATGTGGAAAGGTGTTCACTCCTGCCTGAAGAAAGGCATGGATTACACGTGTAAAGCTGTTCTCTATGTGCAAGATGTGTCAAAGGAATACCTACTCAGAAGTGACAGTGATCAGAATGCAGCCTAGTAAACCTCACACTAATGGTGCTAGTAAGAAAGACCCTCCCTCACATAAAATCCTTTTATTGTCTTTGTTCAAATTTAAATGTACAGTCAGGAGGCCAAACTCCATGCTGAAATAAATGAGAAGACATGCTTAAAACTGATAGTACAATAAAGAATTTTGAAAGTTGCTTACAGTAGGACTTTTCCTAATTTTTTTTTGCTTTCTTCTTGGAGTTAGTCATACCCAGTTTGACATGCTGACACTGGATGATAAATATCCCACAAATGTAAGGAATTTCTCAAAAATTAGGCTAATATGGATGAAAGAACACTAATATTGAATTATAAGGGGGAAAATATACTAAGGAACTAAAGCAGGGTGTGATATCACTCAAAATTGCTATTTTTGAAATCTCAAAATGGATTCTTGGCCTAGGAAAAAGTTTCTTTCAGTTCACTCACACAGTAAATAAAATATTCAAGGCTAGAAAGGAACAAACATTAAAAAGGAGGTTTCTTGCTCAGAATAAAAGCTGTTCAGAGAGTACATATAAAACTCACAAGGGAACTCACATATAGTACTCACATGGGAGTCACAGTTGACCACTGAACTGCAAGGGAAAAATATTCAGAGTTGATGAAGTTTCTGAAAACAGGAGATAAAAGGTAATTGTTTCTTTCTGAAAAAAAGTATAGAAGAGGAAAAAAAGAAGTTGCAGATAGATATATTTTCACAAACTCATGTGGTAAAAAGAGGTGCAATGAAGCTAACAAAAGCCACTGACTTACTTTATGTTTGATAAGAGACTGTCTTAGGATATTAATTTGGGAGACAGAATCTACATTCTTGCACCTTGAAGAAGCTCTATAAAACTTTGAGCTCTCTGGGAAAGAAAGAGATGAAGAAGAAAGATGTTAGCTATACCCCTGTGCTTAGCATTTCTTCCAGTGTAGGTCAAGACTACTATTTCTTGGATCACTCTTCTGAAGTGCTTTAAATTTTCAAATGTACTATAGCAGAAGCCTTTGAAATCCCAGTTTTAGACCATTCTGGCATTGTAAGTTTCCAGTCCCTGTCTTGTGTTCATTTTGACTGCCATTGTCTTAAAAACCTTCTTGCCACCCTTTCCAAATGAGTATATTCCAAGCAGTTTATAAAGGAAATCCTCAAGACTTAACACATGAAATAACCATCTAAAATTTTTCCAATCAGTCTCAAAGAGTACACAGCCAAAAATACCAAGGTCTCAGTTTCCTACCTGCAATGTGGACATAACAGTATCCCTTTAGATGTGTACTGAAAAGATAAATAAATTGTAATAGTAACACAGCTCAGATGTGATGGCATAAGTATCACAGAACAGCCTGTGAGAAAGATTGATTAAAGGGACATTCAAATTAACTATACTGTTGTAGTCAATTGAGTAGCAAGAGTTCCTTCCACTGGAACAGTGACCAGCCAGTCAATATTCCATCAATATCCCTTAAGCTTAGAGAGACTGGGTTTGACAGCCAGGGAAGCTGATCTATCCAACCAGCCCTGTTCTGCCCCCTCCTTTCTCCAAAGGAATACTTCATGTATTTTCTTTTAAATAATTCTCTTGAAATAAATTCCACCTGGATAAAATCTAAAAGAGCACAAGATGTCGCAGAAGGAAAAAAAAAAAAAAAAATTAAGAGTTTAGGCCTGGAGCATGACAGATGACATATAGGGGACACATACTACAGGCTGAAAACAGCTGAAACAGACACAAAGTGACATCTCCAAACAGCTCCCCACATTGAAGCAAGCCTCCCTTTGCATTTCCAAATATAAACACGTGTTGGCTGCCCTAAGAGTGTCTAGGACGCACAGGAGGGATGGAAATTTCAGCTACAGCTTGCCCTAAGAGGACAGTTGAATTGTGTATTAAAATAGCCCTTTTTTCCATACATAGGCTTATTAATCAAATGAGAGGTTTCGGGGTTTGGGGACATTTTTCCCCTTTCGTTTCTTTTCTTTTCTTTTCAAGAGGATAGAAGCTGCTTTTCTATTTCATCCCTGCTGCTGTAGCAACCCTGTGAGTTCTGCTCCAACCTTTTCTCTGCTGGCCAATACCAATTTAATTTGTAATGAAAACATTGCAACTCAGACTATACTACCTACTAGCACATCGATTATTTTTCACCCAACAATTACAAGGAAATTAAAATCCCATCTCTTTCTCTGTTTTTTTGAGCTACTTTTTGATTGGGTTTTTTTTCCCCAATGTTCATCTTTTATTTGTGTTTATAAATGAGTTGAAATGCAGGCCAGGATATACATAAAAGTTGTACAGCTTCACCAAAACTTTTTATATAGTAATATCAGTATATTCTTATGTATATATGTTGGTAAGAGTCTCCTGATGAACATACACTTAATACCTCTTATATATACAGGCTCCCATTTAGGGAAAGTGTATGAACCATACCAATATAAATCTCTTTATAAAACTAAGTGCAGTTACATAGTGAATGGTAACAGATGCTGAAGGAAAGGTCTGGCTTCCAGGAACTAGCTAACATGAAAAATACATGCATGCTTACAGAGATGATCCCACCAAATAGCCAAAGGGATAAAAAGGAAGAGTTGCAATGGCTGGTGACAGACTGGAGGCACAAAGGAATTCACTGCAGGCTCTCCGCAGCTGTGGACTAATCAGGAAAAGTTCTTCTGCCGAACAAACTATGCAAACCACTCAAAGCTGTGCAATTAGAGCCTGGTATTCACAGTTCAGTTCATTCAATGAAGGACTGAAGATATTAGGGTTGCTGAATATCTGTGTGCGGGTACAGGAATGGGGTGGTCAGCACAGATTTGCTTGAGTTACCTTGTTTGAAAGTGAATTGGTAGCACACAAAGTAACAAGTGGAACTGAGGCTACTCTACTGACCAATAATGAATGTGCAGGAAGAGTCTACAACATGCCTAGTGCCCTGCACCCTTTAGGAAGAACAGAGAAGTCCTGAGGATCTATCAGAGTTTGAGATTTGGAAGAACATTATAATTCTAGAGGATGGACCTAAGGTATAAAAAACCCAACTCAAACCAAAAAGGTTGTTTTGTTATGATGCTGTACTTGCTAGATTAATTCACTATCAGTGATGAACTGCCCCTTCAAATGCCTAATTATAGCATTACATTTAATCAGTAAGGAGAGAGTGGGGTGAGTGTAATGCACAAGAAGTGTTGGGATTAATATAGTTTTTGTTTGTTTGCTTTAAGATTTAGACTATTCTACTTGTTTGAAGAAATGCCAGTTTTCTTGTAATGAAAATTAGTGGCAATTAAGAAAAATGTTAAATTGGTTCTAGTTCTCATTTTGATTTGCTTATTTGGGGTTTTTGCGTTTGGTTTTTTTTGTTTGTTTTGTTTTGTTTGTTTGTTTGCTTGTTGTTCTTGGAAACTTAGCCTCACTATCAAATAGCCTCACTTGGTCAAGCAACTTAGCTGTTGAGAAAGTCATTCCTGTATGGCAATGATTTCCTAAATGTACCCCAATTTCACATTCCCCTGACAAATTTTATTAGCTTACAAATGGTAGTGAGAATGTAGGGAATGGGACAGAATGTTCTCACATCTCCACCAGCTTTGGCTGTCCATGTCTCTCATGTTCATAATACTTTATCCTACAGGTAAATTTCAGATCCTCTTATGACCGTGAATTCCTCCTATGTCTGGAAGAGAAGGTGTGGAAGCAAGTGCTTGAGGCCAAGTTAGATGGAGCTCTGAGCAACCTGGTCTAGTGAAAGTTGTCCCTGCTCATGGTAGTATGATGGGAATTAGATGATCTTGAAGGTCCCTTCCGACCCAGGCTACTCTATGATTCTGCACCCTTTGCTGCCAGCTGCATCTGAAAAATCTGTATTCTCTGAACTCTAGGTTCTCAGAGCTTGAAGAGATTGAAATTTCCTCCAAAACTACACTGAGCAACACTCAGTTTTCCCCCTCATATGATTTATTACACTACTTTCTCTACAGCCATATTTTCGTTTGCTTGGAATTTGAACAACTAAGCTGGCACAGGTGGTTGTTAGGAAAAGGTTGGTGCCCAGGAGCAAGCGGGTACCAGGTTCAGAAATCTGACATCCATCCCTGGATGACCCCAGACCTGTGTGTGCTACCACACACAGGGAGTCCACCCAGGGCTGAGGTCTGCTTGACTGCCTGAAGGTAAATTTAGGTGAGACAAAATTAGACGATCAAGACTCAAGAATTACAGAACAGGTCATGTAGGGAAGGTACCACAGTGGGTCATCTGGTCCAACCTCCCTGCTCAAGCAGGGCCATCCTAGAGCACAGTGCACAGGATTGTGTCCGTAGGGCTCTTGATTATCTCCGCGGAGGGAGACTCCACATCCCTCTGGGTAACCTGTTCCAGTGCCCGGTCACTGCACAGTGAAAAAGCTCTTCCTCATGTTCAGGTGGAACTTTCTGCGCACCCGCTTCCCTCGTTGCCTCTTGTCCTATATCTCGGCACCGCAGAGAAGAGCCTGATCTTCTTGGGACCGCTCCCTAGATATTTATATACACCCTCTCAGTCGTCTCTTGAGGCTAAACAAGCCCAACTCTCCCAGCCTTTCCACGCAAGAGCAGCGCTCCAATCCCCCAGGGAGGATGGAGACCCCGCCGTCCCGGCAGAGGCAGCTCCCACTGGGCGCTCGAAGCAAGATCTGACCGCACAGCGCCGGAGCGCACGGCGGGTCACCCCAGGAGGGGTCAGAGGCGAGGCTGAGCCCCCTGTGCGACACTCCCCACGCTGCTGTCGGGGGGCCCAGCGGGCCGGGCCGGGCCGGGCCGGGGCAGGCCGGGCGGGCGCTCCCGCCCCCGGCACTGCGGCTC
>VWZP01007456.1:1449537-1501659 GCA_013396995.1 Dicaeum eximium | reverse complement strand
GCCCGCTCCCCGCCTGCCCGGCATTCCCTCCCAGAGCTTGTCCCGCTCCGGGGCGCGCCGTGGTCCCGTCCCGTCCCCTCCCTGCCCAGGGCAGCGGGGTGGGTGTCCCCGGGTGGGTTCCGCGGCCGTGGCAAGCTCAGGGGCTTGATTGGTGCCGGACTTCAACAGCTCTTCTTGGAAAGATCGTGGATGTCCTAGGTACCTTTGCGAGTTCTGAGAAGCTGCTGGCTGTCCTGTTTGAGCCTTGCTAACGGCAAACAGTTTAAGGAAAAAAAATTAGGCATGGTTGGTAAAGCCGGTTTTTGTGCTTAAGTCTTAGATGTTGCGTGAAAGGAGAGAGAAGTATTTCAGGAGTTGAAAAGTTGCCGTGTGTATTCTGTGTACTCTTCCAATGTATTATTCAACTGCTCTTCCAGACCGCAGTCGGATTAACTCCAGATGGCTGCTTATGGGTTCGTGAAGAACCCCCCTGTGATGTTAGATCCGAGGTTAATGTTTTGTTTCTTGAGAACACTGCGTGTTTGGATCTTCATACAACTAACTAGAGAGCAAGCTCCTAGTTCTGTAGTGTGCTGTCTTCTTATTCATGGTTTAGTCATCTGTGCGAGTCTCTGAGGTAATTTAATGCCTGCTGTCTTTTAATACACAAGTGTGTAAAGGGAGGAAAACAAGCTAGTTAGTCTGCATTGTTATTAGAGTACTATCCTTGGAGTTGAACTCTTGAGTATTGCAGCAAGGTGCTTGTTAAAGCCTCTGTGTCACTGGAAAATATGTATGTTTTGGTTAATTGTAACTTGGAATGTGAGGGAATTTATAGCATCTGATGAAAAGTGACTCCATTGCCTTTAGAAGCTGTTATTACTATCCAAAATAATCATCCTGTAACAAAATTATGAACAGTTACTCATACTTTTGTTTTAATGTGTGTTTTACCAGTTATTTAATTCTTTCCTAGTCTGAGAATCCAGATCTGGTAGTGTAGATAAGCACTATTATGTTGATAAATTTTTTGGTTTGAAGTTGGCAACTTAACCTTGTAGAACTCAGAAGGACATTTTCAAAGGCATTAATCCTCAACGGATGTGTTGTAATGAAGAAATGTTGGTGGCTTGTCTAGATGAACAGATTAATTGAATTTATGGTACAACAAAAGTACAGTTAAAAGAGGAATGTATTCTTTATAAATTCTCCAGGTCTAGACATTGATTTTAACTCTCCGCATCTTCTTTAGGTTGACCCACATTAAGAGTTCTGTCAGATCTGGGCTGCTCTCTGTAACTGGGGTTAGTTTCCTGCTTTGAATCTTGAGAAGTGAGGGGAGGCGGTCTAGACCCCGGTCCAGACTTCCAGGCTGGTGCCTTCTGAAAACAACTGATTTCCTAAATAACTGAGACAGTGATTTAAGCAGCGAAGCTTCCTTATTTTAGGGAAGAAACAGGAAATAAGTAGTGATATGCTGCTAGACAGAAGGTTACGTAATGTTTGTTGTACAAGATGTGCCAACATAAAGCAGCATAGGGAAATCAACTTGTGCCAAAATACATGTAGAAGGACTTGATGCCAGTGGCATTCTTTCAAGGTCCTCAGACTAAACTTGAGAGCTGTTGAGATTCCCCCAGATCTTTTGACTGCTAAATGAAAGAGCTTTTGATAGTCAGCTCATACTCTAATTTTTTTGCACTACAAATTAAGAAAAAGTAACCTCTACTATTTACATTTCATATAGATTGAAAATAACCTACACTCCAAAACAACCTGAGTTCAGCCTCTAATACACAGGTGAACTCATAAAGCTCTTCCTTTCTCGTCACTTAACTGCAGTGCTTTTCAAGAATTTGCAAGTGGAGAATGTGTTTTGAAACATCAGTGAAAATGCTGTGACTGATCCAGTTACGTAAACTGAAGAGACCTTGAGATTAAATTTGAAAAGGCCATGTAACCTACCAAAAAACTGCATGTTGTTGTATGTACCTTATATTAGCAAAGCTGTATTTCAAATGGAATGCTAGAATACATATTTACTTCCTTACCTTGATATTAATGGTCTCAACCTTACTTTCATGCTTTTATACTAAAACCTGTGGATGCATAGGACAAAAAGAACAACGTTTAGCATCTTAAGCTTTTGTATGAAAGCAGAAGCTACTCAGAGGGCTTCCTCTGACAGTGGCAGAATTGCAAATGTCCAAAGACCTTTTCTGTCTACTGTCCCTAAGTGCTGATAATAGTGCCATGTTATTGAAAAGTGGAGTATTTCTGCAGAAAAGGGAAGGTGTGGATTCAATTAAGAAAGATTCCGTATTTAAATGCTAATTTAAGAAGACTACATTGCCAGATTGGTAAAGAAGATTCTGTAATGAAAACACATCAACATGTCTTCAGTCTCAGCTCAGATACAGAACTTCTTTGAAAGTGTTCAAAAATAGCTTGGCAGATTTCAGCACATTATTCATAACAGCACACAATGTGCTGTTGATCTAAAATTCTTTTGATGTATTTATTTTGGGCATTATATTAGTTGCATGGAATATTGTGCCTCCTTAAATCTGCTGTTTACATAGCACTGAGAATACCCGATATGCTCAAATATTTACTGATTTTTGAAAAAAGTAGAATTACTCTCTCCATGCCAGTGTTAAATCCACTGTCTTTCTATAATGGGATAATAACTTGTTCAGGGCTAATATTGGGATCATATTAGCTTTGTCAACAAACATAAATCTATGCTTTTTCTTTTAAAGTAAAATTTCATCTTCATTTATTATTTGTTTCCTGGATTATTCACACAGGAGCAGAATCCAAAGCTATCACTTGAAGGTTTTCCAGAATTGACAGTTAACAAAAATATGCACCAAATATGGTGTGAAAAAGAATGATCTTTCCAAGGGTATCATTGCCACATGTGTAAGAAGATTGGCGTGAAGCATGGGGGTGAAGAAAGTGTTTGCCTCTGCTTCTTCCATCCCATTATCCCACCTCAGCTAGTTCTTATCCTAAAAGAAATATATCCTAATTCAGATCTCCATAGTCGTAGTGTAAAATTTATATATTAATTTTTTTAATGGTGCTATCTTAACCTCTTTTTCATCAGAGTCCCTTTATTAAATATTCAATGGCCTCTGTTCTCTTCCCAGTGTCTGTCCAGCTACTGCTCAGTCTCATGGTTGTATGTCCTACCTAATCCACCAATTCTTAGTTCATTCCCAGTCTCCCTGCTGTTTTTCTTCCGTGACAGATCTTCAGAATTCCTGTACTCAGCAGTATTTCCTGTCGATCTAATTTTTCTGCAGACGTTACACTTCTCTCTGGGTTTTATTCTCTGAACCTGAGGTTCCTGCTCTCCTAAACGTGAGGCCCTGCACTCTCATCTCCTAGGATGCTGATTGTCCTGGTCCCTCAGATCAAGTTGGGCTCCTCAGCTTTTCTTTAACATGCTGGCTCAGTATGTGGAGTCTCTTGAGACCTCATCTTATCTTTCATCTCTTTTCCACCAGGACTAAAATCATCCCAGGAAAGAGGCCTTGCCCTTGATAATGCCAGTGCAGTTCATGTGCCTTGCGCATTGCTGGCTGTTTTAGCAGCTCTTTATAGGAAACCAAAGTATCACGTGTAGTAAAGCTTCTTTCTGTCCTCTTTTACAAGGAAAATTTCAGTGGAGTTTGTAATGGGAAGGTTTGTTGTGGATCAAGATGGGAATTTAGTGACCTGTGATCTTTTCTGGGCTAATTGTAGCCTGAGGGATCCTGATCAGTGACATGTAAATACATTGTGGTACAAGACTCCTTTGACTTCACAGAAATGCTCTTTGACCTTGTTTCACCTTCATGTGAAATGGTATGGAAGTCAGAAACTCCTGAGGTTTACAGAGGTCCAGAGCTTTTCCTTCCAAGTGGTATTTTTCCTATTATTTATTTTTAAAATACCCATGTCCATGCAAAATTCTTAGTGTACATCAAATAAACAATAGCAATAGTGAAAACTTTAGCTTTGTCTTCTATCAGAATGCTCTTAAGTGAGGCAACTTCTTTCTTTAATATATGGATCTCTATATATGGTATCCAAATGTATACATATGTACCTTTTTATATGTATGTATACATATATTTGGGGTTTCTGTCACAATCCAAACCTGTCTTCATTCTCTTTATCCTTAAAAAATGGGGGCTGACAACATAAATCTTCAGTTTCATTCCCATAAGCTTGTCATATAACATAATGATTTTCACTTAAAAGTATCAGACTACTCACTTTTAAAGTATGTGTCATTTTTCAGAACTGCCCTTTAAGTTACTCCTCAGTCGTTTTAGTTATCTAATCAGTATTCTCACAGGCACTGTAAGCATAGTATGTCACTTACTAATAATTTGATTTTTTTTCAGTAAATCAAAACTATGGCTTAAAAATAAATTTAGTAATTTGATGTAATCTGAGATTAAGAACAATCTATATAAAATTTTCAGAAAAACATCCTGAGTCAACTAAAAGAACATTCCTTTCTTTGATACACTTGTGTGTGCCTGTGGGCTCTCTGACAAGTATAATTTATTTTAATTTTTCTTTAAAGATTTCCAGTAAGATGTCACTGAAAGCTTACTTGGTGTGGGGAGTGGGGAGAAAGAATAGAAATATATGTTTCGTAGTTTCTCGTGACAAAGTAACAATAAGATGTTCTTGATTTAATCAAGAAATAGCTCTTACTGTGAGAAATTTCTGCTATATAAGAAAGAGGAAGTTTTGATGAGGGCTAAGTAATTCTGTGAGAATTGTCGGTTTTTACTTTTGTGTATGCAGGGTGTTAATTCATCTGGTTTTATGTGTTGGCTTTTTGACTAGTGCAGAATAGTGTAAATAAACCATACCAATACTTTGTTAATGGTGTGCTGCAGTTTTTTTGCCAAGCTGTAAACAAAGAAGAGCAGGAGGCTGGAAACTCGCAGAGAAAAACAGTTTTGTCTTACACAAAACCTTAAGATAATTAGGGAGCATGTATGAACCTCCTTGTTTGTCTTTGGAGGTGCAAATTATGACAGAAGCCTGCGTCCCCTGGAAGCTGCCTCCTACCTTTAGGAGCAGTGTAGTCAATTGTAATGCACAGCATAGAGACTCCACCAAGTGAAAACACCTGGCCAGTCATTATTTGCCCCAGATATGCAAACTAAGTATATTTTACAGCATTTGGTATAGTCAGCAATGGTTTGCTATGCATAATCATTTGAATCCTCATAAGTGAGCAAAACTGTAATTTAAAACAGGAAAAGGTAGGTAGATAATATAAATTATCAGGCTTTAGGAATAGGGGTTTGTGGAGGTATAGGGTTTTTAATTAACAAGAGGTTACAAGGAAGAGTAAATTTGAAGTTGAACTTTGTTTTTTTCATTTGTAAACTAGATGTTAACTTCAGCTGATAGAAATATTCAGGCACTGGGTTATATCAACACTGCAGGACTGTCAGAGAGCCTTGTAGTCCCTAGTCAGGACAGATATGAGAATACACAAATAAAAGAACAGGCAGAGTGAAGAGGCCACTTGAATGGTGTCAAATGGGGAGTTAGGTTTGCAGGGAGAGTGGAATGCAGCTGTCAGACTCAGTCTCTGCTGTGAACAGCTGAGCGTGTCATTAGCAAAGAAAAAAAGAAAATAGGACCTTTTGATTCTCAGGGACTTCTGGAAGTTGGTTAGCAACACTTTTACAACTTAATTCTGATAATATCTCGAGGAGTGGGAAACTTGATACCTAAAACAAAATGCTTATAGGTTCCACCTTCTAAAAATTTGTATAGTTGCTCATGAAATAACCTTTTTTCTTCCATTCAGTTTTCCCTTCAGGTCAGGTAGTTGTTGACCAGTAGCTCAGTGTGTTTTTCTGCTTTATAATCAGAAGGTTGAAAAGAAGTCTTGTTCATTATGCCACAGAGAGACTTAATTCCTTCCAATTTCCTCTTCCACCTCATTCTGTTTGCCAGCATTTTGGTACATGCTTTGAACTTAGTATCCTAAATAGTGTCAAAAGCCTAGGTTTTCTGAAAGGCCTCATGATTTTATTGTCCACAAGAATGTAAAGAAATTATAATTTCCTCCTCTTTCACTGAATTGGGAAGTACCAAGCATCTGAAATATTTAGAAGCTGTGTATTGGACATTAAAAAAAAAATCACTTGACTACACCTTCAGCATTTACTCACTGCATGTATATTACAAAGAAAAAAAGAAAATTGGTATCTGTTTCATTCTAGAGTGTAGCCCAGTTGCCAGTTGAGGTATGGGTACACTTTTATTTTAGGCAGGCAGTCTCAAATGTCTGCATGTTAATCGTTCTAGAATTACACGCTTGAAGCTCTATGGACAACATACTTTACCTGCCTCTAAAATAATCCCCAAACATACTTATATCTGACTAAGTGATTCCAAATCTCTTCTTTGCAATTTTTGAATTTGTAACATGCAGTTTAAAAGAGGTGTTTCTACTTTGGTGTGTTCTAAAAACTAACTGCTTGCCCTAGAGTTTGATTAAAATAAGACAAAATGGTTTTGGGTATTTGTCCCTGGTAACAGTTTCTGCAACCTTTTCCTGTCCTCCCTATGCACCTTTTGTTATTGATTGCTTCCCCCCATCAAGCAAGAGGATAGAAATCAGAAGGCATGCTCTTGAGCATCTTTTCATTGGCTTTGGCAGTTTTGGCATAGGTGTAGGTATTGTTTGAGTTACAAACCTGGGACTAATAAAGATGGCTGTTACCTCAAAACTCATGTGACCTCAGTTATCAAATATAGCATAAGTAAGACATTTTTTTTTGCATAATGCTGTCAGATGTCCAAATGTCATAGTCTTCAAATGATATGTCTGTTTTAAGGGTTGATTGGTATATAACCTCTGAATTTTTAAATTGATTGTGTTTCTTTAAGCATGGTCTGATTATCTTTCACTGATTGAATTACTTTGATGCAAATCACTAATAGGCCTCTGAAAATTGAATCCATTGCAATTGATTTTAGTTAGAGGGGTTTTATGTGCTCTATTTGCATCTGTTTTCCCAGCTCTTCCATTAACTTTGTTACCAGGAAATCTTGTCCACTGAAAGGTCACTCTGTGTGCATTAAGCAAAACTGTTTCTACTTTCTCTTTCTGTCACTTATGAGAGGAAATTAAAGATTGCAAATTTAAACATAAAATGCATAGTAAGAAATTTCTTTACTATTTTATTTCTAAACAAGTATTTTTAGCTTTAAAGAGAAAGCTGCACCCAGTTGTGTGCATCTCAGTTTGTGCTTTAGCAGATAAGCTCTCGTTCCTGTTTGGGGTGAGCAATTAATGTGCTGTAGTCAGTTCTGGGCTAGGCTTCATTTTTGTAGGATTTCAGTCTCAGGTTTGAAACAGTCTCAGGTTTGGTTCATTGACAAGAGATGTCATCCTAAGTGACTTACCCTTATCTAGAATTTCATTAGTGTGCTTCTATTTTGAGTCTCTGTTCTCTTTCTTTTAAGGCTATTTAGCTTTGAAAAGAGTGCAGTCAGGTTATTTGGCTGGGTGTTTAATATACTTTTAAACCCTTCTGTCCTGGTAGCCCTTTGTTTTTCCTGGAGGAGGCATAGCTTCGGTTGAGCCCATGTTGTAATAGATGTTCTTTGCGCAAAGGAAATTTTCCATCTAAAGTTCACGTGCTGCTAACAACGGTGGTGCACATTAAATAAAATGTTGAAAATCCTTAACTTACGTTACACACACCAGCTTAGTGGTGCTGTCCTTAATGCCTTATTTTATGTGTATCTAGCCTGTGGGGAGAGGAGAAATGCTCCTTTGCAGTTTTAAGTTGTAGGGCATGCTCAGTCAGTGTATCTTCAAATGCTTAAATAAATACAAAATCAGAAACCCAAACCAGAGGAACCAGAGGCTGAGATCTGTGGTTTTGTGCCTTTTTCATTAGGTTTTTTTTTTAATGTTTTTTTCATTAGTTTTCACAATGTTTGTTTGAGCTCCTGAAAAAGGCCTTTCCAGTGAAAAATGAGGGTCAAAATGTGACATCTAAAACACATACCATTTTAGCCAGTCAAATCCATAAAAAGAGAGATGGTGATTTGGATTTACTTGTCGTCTGAGTGTAATAATTTTGGGAAATTATTGATTGCCTGTTGTCCATGCAAGCCTGATATATAGAGACAAGGCTGACTTTTTAATGGGACGGGAGACTGTAATAAGTTTTTTGGTTCACCTTACATCACTCTGACCTCGGAAATGGCACGCTTCAGTATTGTCATAAGCACGTGCACTTGGTAGATTTCCTGGCATGTGTATATTTTACTATTCACTGACAATAAATTAGCCAGCAGGCCTTTAAATGCAAGCTAGGTAGTATGCAAACCACTCATAGTTTGCTGGTATTGTAACAGCTAAAGAGAGCTTTTTTAAATCTTTTATTTTTATAAGGTATGTTATTCAGATTTAATGCAGTTGTCAACAGTAATTGTTGATTCTTCTGTTTTATTGAACTATATATAAAGCCATGCCAGAGTAATTGTATGGATAGCAAAACTTTTCATTTAGGTATTTCCATTAACATATGTCAAGCTAAATAATTTCTTTCATTGACCTTTTTCTTAAGTCAATGCAATATTTGAAATTGAAGTAGAAAACAAATTATTGTGTTGTTGTTTTAATTGAATTACTAATCTGTATGTAAACTCGAAGCACTGGCTTTGGCAGTCTATGGTGAAACATGCTAATGAAACTTGACAGGCTTAGGAATTTGTTTCTTCGTGTGCAAAAGGAAAGCTGCCAGATTTTTTCCTTCAATATTGGCAGACATGAAGCTTTTGCTGTTGTGTTGATGCTTGCAGAGCAGTACTAATTATAAAAAGTAGTTGAGCAACGTTTGCAGAGTTCTGGCACTGTGTCTGACTTAAGTGAGTTAAATGAGTCAAACAATTCTATAGAAGATTCTGTCTGCTTTTCCAAAACTGTTACTTGTTTGCATTATTCCTTGCAAAATTTCACAGTAGGGAAATATTTCATGGTATGACTTTAAGATGATTAATAGAAAGATCTGCCTTTAAACTAAGAATGCTGTTGACCTATTATTTATTTTGAAACCATCTCTTTATTATGTAGGCTTTTTTCTATTTTATTTTATTCATATATTGGGTCTTCTGGTCCCAGAAAGTCCCATGTTGAAAACGTGGTTTATTACAACAGTTGGATTTTATCTCCATAGTTAATTATTTTCATTTTTAAAAATATTACAAAAGCTTTTTGGGTTTTGGTTGGTATAAGATAGCAGTGGTTTGTATGAACCACTTCGTTAAAAACAAAAATATTTTCATTTTGTAGTTACTGAAACTTACATGAAATCCCTGTGGTGGTTTTAACACTCAGCTTGGGATCAGAGATGATTTAGACTTTTTTTAACATCAAATGAATGGCAAATTGTATAGTATGTTGTGTATGACAGAATGGTAGGATTGGAAATTGGGATTGAGATGTCTGGACAGTTACATTCAAACTTTCTTGAGGACATGAGAGGTTTGAAGCAAGCAATTACAGTTAATTAAGTAAAGTTCTATCTTGTAGACAAAGTTGTGACTAGTAAAACAATTGGATTTTGTAGTTTAAATGCATTTATATAGAGAAAAGGCTTATAGCAGTAGAAATAGATATGTTTCTTTAAAAAATATTATTAGAATAGAATTACAAGAATTCTCATTTCACACACTTTGGATACTAGAACATAGCTGGATCATTTCTCTTCTGCTTTTGCACTAAGACAGTCGCTTTTCACAAGTGTACAAAAAGATTTCTTGAAGTTAGGATTAATATATTCTTTGAAATTTTAATAATTTGAATATTTTTATCAATTTGCATATGAATACTTGAAAATTGCCATTAAAGGTTTTGTCTGTTCAGTATAAATCAGTTTAACACATTAACTCTGGGGTTTCAAAGAGATATGTGGTTGTAAGTGAAGTACAGGCATCATGTCATGAATATTTCTCCAAGAATTTGTGATTAAGTGTGCTAAACACTATTAGGGACATGGAGAACAAGGATAAATGTCATAGTGTGATGACCATTACTTTTATCAATATGCAGTGTGTAACTGCAAGCTGTTATAGGGGATATTTATTTAGGAGAATGAAGGTCAGTGATCCTTCCATTATTTTATCTGGCTGAAAAATGTCCACCTGCTCTGCAAACTAAAAATATGGACATAATGGCCAAGTTCAGTCCCTTCTGTCAAAGTTTAAATTCAGTCTCAATTCTTAATGTCAGCAGGGAAACTCAGCTTTTATCATGGTAGTCTTCGGGAAAATACGTCGTTTTTGTTATAGAAAATAAAAACCATTTTTCCTCTTCATTTTCATCCCTGTTCTTAGTTTACAATTGTATTTGAAATGGCAAAAGTGTTTCCAACACATTATGCTTCTACACTTCTGTGTGAGTTTCAAGTGTATGGGTCTGAACCATGTTCTCATGTCCTTTTATTTCTCCCTTTTTGATCTAGCTTTGTTAGGAGGGATGATGTGCAGAAGGATGAACTGAAGCAAAAATCTTGTTACAAATGTATTCTAAAATGAACAGGTTCACAATCTACAAATCCATGATATTGCAGGACATTTTTGTATCCCTGATACATTTTTGTAGTTAAGGTAGTAAGATTTTGGTGTCTAGGTATTGTTTGACCACAGTATGTCTTATGTGTTGCTAGCCAGCATTATTTTTTATAGAAGTTAAATCTTTCTGTATAACAAAGTTTTCATGGTTCTATCTTTGATATTTAGCATGCATTCAAAATGTGACTGGAGTTTTGAGATGATGAATAGAAGTACCATACCGGTATAAAATACATTTTTAAAGTCAAATACCCTCTTTGAATATAAGAAATTTGCTAATAAATATTTGCAGGACTTAACAATGACAGTTTTGACAAACCTCTTCATAAACCAACCTCAATTCCAGCGCTTCAGTACAGCACTTACAGATGCTAAGCATCTATCCTGGAAGCCAGACCTATATTGTTCCTGCTTCACAAAGAGCAAAACTGATGTGGAGGGATTGGTTCTGCTCCATGCCTCCAGGGCATATGTGCCAGTTGCAAGTAGAACAGGCTTGTCCTTTACAGTCGAGGTGAATAGGAGAGAAACAATCATACTGTGCCTGTTGTTTTACTGTTATGTTGGGTTTACCTGCTGCTGGAAATTTTGCACAAAGTGGAAGGTTTATGTTTTGATGCTGCCAAATTGGATGGCTCACAGGCTGTGTAGTGGTTGTCAAATCCCCATGATGTTCCTGAGTTTACCGTAGTGGTGCAAACCCTTCTGCTTGTTCAGATTGTTACAAGTTGATCTAAAAAAAAAAAGTATCAAAAAATAATAATTACACCCTCATTACTTTTGCTTCTTATTCCTCCTTTTCTGTTTACTGTATTTTATTTATAGGTGTTGATTTTAAAATCAAAACAGTAGAGCTAAGAGGAAAGAAAATTAGATTACAAATCTGGTAAGTAAAACAAACATGCAACCAGCAGTATGTTTTAATTTTTATGTTCTAGCATGAATTAATATGCTTGTCTAATACTACTATTAACTGTTATAAGCTGGTTTAGCTCTTACCCTATTACTTCTCTCCTCCATTCCCACAAGACTTAAACCAAACCAAATAGCTCTTAGATTTTTGTGAGGGTAAAGGAGGAGAAGGAGAGATAAAGTTAGAAGTAGGGCATGAATGTAATTACTGAAATATTAATGCATCACAGAGGCCTTGAGCCCCTTTTCCTGGAAGAATGACATCACCTACACAGGAAATAGGAGTTCTACAAACAACAAAAGTTGACTGTGTTAAATAGACACTAGAGAAAGTATATTTTGTTTTCTTTATTTTTCTGGACTGATTAAAACTGACCTTCATTGTAACAGCAATTATAAAGCAACTGTGAAATATTTCCTAAACTGTTTTTCTGAAACTTGGTATAGGCAGTGCTGTTTCTTTGACACTGTTTCTTAATAACTTCAAAGTGAAGAGCATTCAAGACTTAAGTAAATCATATCCACTCTAAACAGCATGGAAAAATAAAGCAATCCCATGCAAATAAAACTATACCTTTACTGGTACTGATGTCCTACTACAGAAAGCTCAATGTCTGAGCTAAACTCTTCCTTTCTGGAATAGGCTACATGATTTCTGGTAATGGTTCTCCATGTTAGTGATTAATACTGTTTAAATTGTTTAGAAATTACTGAGATAAACACTCCTTTGTTTTGCAGAGTAGTACAATACATAAACATAATTATGAGAGAATAAACCAGCTATGTTCTATACATTAATCTTACATACTAGTATGTAGAAGCTTAGCTTTGGTTTATTAACAGTGTGTGATGCATAATTGGCATTGTAGTTAAACTGTTTAAGCTGCTAATAATCCATAGAAGGGGGGAAAGCTCTAAATATTCTTTTTATTACACTTCTGGGATATTCTGGTAGTTTTTCATTCTTAACTACATGGATGCAGTGAATTCAGTTTACTAACTCTTCTTGGCAGGTCACCATCAATTCTGTCTGTCACACCATGTGTCTGTCTTGCTTCCCTCTGAGTTAACTGCTGCTTCATCTTTGGTCTCATCCGTCACCTAACACTTGAATGTTAGTGGCATGTCTTCATTCATCTGTCCCTGTTTGGAAACCTATGACCACAAGACTGGCAGTTGAGCCAGCAATTGTTAGCCAGGGCCTGCTGGACCTGACAGAGGTAACAAAAAATTCTGATGTGGAGATGCTAATGTATGCCTAATATGCATTCTTACTGTGAAATGTGCTAAGCTTATTTTTAAAAAAATTCTCCTGTTGAATAAAGATATTATAGGAGTGAAGATTTTTGGAAAAGAGATGTTTAAACCATTATTTTCCACATATAGAGAATATGCTAGTAAGATATAGGAAACTTCAAAAATTGAATTTGGAAGTTGATAGGTTGCTAAGATGTGATAATTACTCCTATGGGAAGCCTTACTAAAATGGCAAGGAAAACCCAATGTAAAGAGATAATATGTTAAAATATTATAAAGATTCATGAACATGGCATCCTGCTCCTAAGTGTCACTTTCTTTTCAACAGTAGCTGTTAAAATGTTGTTCTTATACTTAATCTTTAAAACTGCCTTGGCATACTTCCAGGTTTTTTTAGAAAAGCAATTAGATAAGCACAACTTTTGCTAATTGATTCTGAATTCTGTTGTGCATGTTGTTGGGTCTACCTATAAACTCTTATTATCACAGAATCATTTAGGTTTAAAAAGACTCCTAAGATCAGTGAGTCCAACCAGTGCTGCTAAGTCCACCACTAAACCCTGTCCCCAGGGTCATGTCTGCATGTCTGTTAAGGTGACTCAACCATTGCCCTGGGCAGCCTGTTCCAGTGCTTGACAATCCTCTGGCGAAGAGATTTTTTTTCCTAATAGCCAATCTAAACCTCCCCTAGTGGAACTCAAGGCTGCTTCTTCTTGTCCTGTCCCCTGTTAACTTGGGAGAAGAGACCACCTGGCTACAGTCACCTTTCAGGAACTTGTAGAGAGTCACAAGGTCTCCCTGAGCCTCCTCTTCTCCAGGCTAAACAACCCCAGCTCCCTCAGCTCCTTAATTTACCTCCAGTTGTTGGATTGAAGAGGAAGGCAGTTTACCAAGTCAGACACTTGAAAATTTAGAAGTGTAGACTTCAACTGCGTGGCTGATCATAAGTCAGTCTCCTTTCATACCTATGCAGTGACAGAATTTAGGCTGCCTCATACTTCCAGGTAGTGTTATATACATTGACCGCGGTAATTTACTACAAAAAGACCTGTTTTATTCAGTGAAAGGATAATTTCTAAAGCTTACACTTAGCTGTTTTTCTTAAAATTACTAAAGTTACATTTCAAAGCATGAAATTTTGCTTATTTTTTTAGTAATCTGATGATTCTACTTCTAGAGTCAAACAAGAATGGTTTTTAAACCATTTACTTTGGTATTTTATGGTCACTTGACCTGTCTCTCCCCTAACCACTATCAGCAGTGTTTTCCACAAAGCTCTACCACTTGAGTTTATCTAAAGATACATTAAAACAGTACAGTGTTGAATATTTCAAACTATTAGGTGAGCAAGGTGTCCTTTTGGAAAGAGGTTCCACACCTGCTGCTGTTAGGAGAGTGGAATACCAAAGGACTTGTCTCCTGTGTTCCTTTTATAATGGGGAACTGTGCCCTGAGGATCACAGAGGTGTCTGCTCTCACCTCTACCTAATTGTCTGGCCCCTGCTTCCCCTATTTCCCTGACTTCCAGTCAGGAAACAACCTTCTACTCCTTAGATTATGCAATGATAGAGCTTCACTGAGAGCACAGAGTAGTATCCACCTTTTCTGTGCCACCTGGAACAGTTAGTAGTGCCCCTTGGGTTGCCAAAAGTGGTAGGATACAGTAAATCGGCTTCTGCCTTGCAGTTCTAGGCTGACACAAGCTCCTGTGTCCTGAGAAGTAATACCTGCATGCAGCTCAAGTGATGAGGTAGAGTAACCAGAACTACCGGATAGTGTAAATGTCCAGGTAAATCCAAGCATCTATGAATCAGTGCTTCTTCAAAGCTGGAAAACTGGATCAAATAATAGGAAAGAAAGCCTTGCTGATGCTTTGAAGCAGGACAGGGAGGTGTCTGACTGTGCCCTCTCAGCTGAGTAGTCTGGGCAGTCACTGACACAAGCAGCTGACACAGTCACTTCCAGCTTCCCCTCTGAAAGGAAGGACCTGGGTGTGGGAAGCAATGCTGCCCTGCCACTGTCCCCAGTTCCTCACTGGGTAGCCAAGGGAGCTCTCTCATACCTCTACAGGTTTAATGCTCAAGGTAGCCAGCAACCTGGGAACAAAACAAGCTTGATTTGCTTCTGAAGGTGTTTTAAACCAGTGCATTCTCATAAAAAATTCACATTCTGCCTGGTCTGTTTTCTAAGAGACAATTGTCTTGGAAAGTCCCTGTTCTAGAATATATAAGAATGTTTTTTCTTTGGTTCAGTAACTCTGAAATAAATTATTTATATAGTAAAAGATCTTAAATATATTTGTGGTTTATGGGAGGAAAAAAAGCCCATTTGACAGGTAGAATTAACCTCTAAAATGACTTTAAAGCATTTTTTAAATGCCTGTAGGTTCCATAGAAGCATAGAGCATGTAAAAGTGTTAAATTAGTCTTAAGTTTTTATGTAAGTTCCAAAATATTTTCACTTCTATTTCCACTTTGCACCACCACTTATAAAAAATTAATTTAACTAGAGAGCCAGAGACAGTTTTGAGTCTGTCCATGTGTTTGTTTCAACTGGTTTAGATAGACACAGAGAACATTTATGTAAAAGAGAAATTATCCACATTTTAATTAAGATTTACTGTATTTGTATTGTGTTTTATGCAGCCTGCCATAGAACATGACAAGTCAACACTTGAAAATGGGCTTTGTGTGATTTTTTAATTTGCTTTTGTTTGTTGTATGTTTGTGTTTTTGGAGTAATGTCTAGTTTCTGTTTGGGAAGCACAAAACAATCAAGCAGTTGGATTCTCTAATTGCAGATTATAGCTGGTTGAGGAGTCATACACTGTATGTTTCTGATTACAGATTAGAAAGACCAGTGCTTTTCATTTAGAAAACTTTATTGGAAAAAAAAAATCAACAGAAGAAAACTGGTTTTAGCCTTAAAAAAAAAAAAGGGGTAATCTGATGGGATTTTTTTTCAGTTATGCCAAGTCATTGTTTCAGTTGTGGTAACTTCTTATTTGAACTTCTGGAGTTTAATTTAATTGGAATTAAATTTAACTGCCTTCTGCTGCTGTGTTGATTCTGACCATAGCAAATAAAGAACTAGTAGCACTTCATGACTCATGAAAGGTACTGTTAACCCAGTTAAACAGTGGTCATCTCTTCTTCCAGCTTTCCAGTAGTGCTTCAATAGCTATCCTTACTAAAATACTTCAGCTGCAGGAGTGCAATACATCCATGAGAATAGTATAGCAAGAATAATTGTTCCAGCCCTGCACATTAGGAGAAGGCATTTGAAGTTGGATGTGCTTTTATTGTTAGCTCTGCATTAGGGGTGATCATTTTTTCCTCAACACTGGAAGAATTTGCTGCACGTTTTTCATGAAAAATATGATGGCACCTAGTAGAAGACAAGATTTTCCATCAACTTGGTACTCAAACTGCAGTTTACTTAGGTAGCCTGGGGTTGCATTTTAAACTTAGTTATTGCAGAAATAGTTTTCCAACTTTCACCTTTCAGTTTGAAGACTAATATAACGTAAGGGTAATGTTAGAGACAGCAAATTCAGCTTATTTTCTTCCACTTCTCAAAGGAAATAAGGGTTAGAATCTCATGCTCACAATCAGACTGGTTTCATTTCTACCTGCTGCAGGAGGAGAGGTGAAGTGTGGGGGAGTCAGGGACTGCAAGCACGGCAAAGAAAGCCATAATCCACTGGAATTGGCATGACCAGGTGACAGTCAGTGGTCATCTGGCCATTTATTACATAGGTAGTGGGCAGCCAGGCTGTCCATGGGTGTGTCCCAAACAGCCAGCAAGCCAGACTTCAGGTTGTCGCATTTGGGTGAACGACCTACACAAATGGGAGCACAGGGTACAGCAGCCTAGGAATGCTGTAAACTTTCAGAGAGCCTGAGGGTGTTGTGGAGAGAGGAGGAGCTGATAGTACCAGGTGGGCTTGGAGACAGAGCACTCAGCAGGGCTGGGGACATGTGGGGTTGGAGATAGCTGGAGTGGGAGAGTTTTGTAATGTTGCATAGTTCTCTTCATGGTCTACTTATCCAGTGCACTGATGACTGCCTTCAGGGAGGGTAGTGGAACATGAGTGTTTGTTTCTCCTCTGTTTTTATAATCTATGTACTCAGTGATCTGGTACCCTGTGATGGAGTTGCTGAAGGTCCTTAGCACTCACCTGAAGGCACAAACAGATGACTCTGAAATACCCTCTTTATTTCTGTTTTCCACTAGGGGCACAGAAAAGGGGGAAAAGACTGGCCAGCAAAACAAACTGACAAACAAAACCTAAAAGCAACTTTTCCCATTACTCTGAACAAAGATAGAATTGGTGTATTCTCCCACATGAGATGTGTCCTTCCACCTGCCATGTAGTTGTGTGTGCTCAGAATGATGGAACTAAAGATCTCCCCTCCCGTCAGAAGGCTGGATTAGCAGCAGATGACAGGGCCTGCTCTGCGAGGTCATAATTCTGAGAGTTCTGTTCAGAAGCACTAGAGCAATGTTATCCATATGTGGAAAATCGACGGTTCATACTAAAATTATTAAATTTTCAATGGACTGAACATCCAGAGGACCTTCCAAAAATTAATCTGACTGTAACAAGGAAATAATGGAAAAGAATGTAGAGTTACTTGCTCTGAGTAATCTTATATATATATATATATGTAATTTCAGCTGCCAGAACTTGTATTGCTTTACAAAAAATGCCTCATTAGTGAAAAGAAAACAACCAATTAACCATCTAAAACTGGTCTGCAGTACTACTGGTGCTTGACCTTATTGAAACAGGCTACATATTTTCATTTTCAGTAGGGTCCCAGAGGTTTATATGAATGCAATTCTGAAGTTCTGAGAGTGCGATTTGAATAAAAATAAAACAAAAATGGATGCAATAGGAATTTGTTCTTTTCTGCCCTGTGTTGCAGTGTCATTGGCTTACAGTGAAGTATAAGTCATTATTTGCCCACAGGCTACGAAGCAGAGGTTCCAAATCTTTTTCTAGTGGACACTGCTTTACTTTGTAAAATCACTAGCAAATATTTGTTGCTATCAAGTACACTTGTGGCAATTTTAGGGGCAAGTTAAATACTTCACTTTGAAACTTACTTGAAATTCCTAAAGATTTTATGTGGAGTAAGATAGGTTTGTGGTAGTCTATTCTACTGCTTGTTCTGCATAGAACCTCAAAGGGATTAAATCTTCAGGACAATCAATGTGGCATTTTTTGAACATGACCTTTTTTTTTGTTTTGTAACAAGTGTTTCAGGTATTCATTGTTAATCTCATTCCCAAGTTCATTCTCCTCCTCCTCCTTCTTTTGTTCTAGAATGTGACTGTTGAAGAGGATTAATTTTGAAGTCTTGAGTCCCAACACACATGCACACAATTTTCCTCCCTCTACTCTTAATTTTGATCCATCTTTTGACTTGTTCTAACAGTGAAATTTCAAAATTATCCATTGAGTTTGTGGGCTGAACTCAAGCAGCAAATGCTTGATCACTTTGGAGCACCATATAACCTACTTTCCAAGTGAGATGCCAGTCACATTTTAAGACTTAGGATATGCAACAGCTATTTTTTTTAGTATAACTGCCAAAAGTCTTCCCTAGGCAGGCTTGATGATCTGATTAAAAGCAGTTCAAAAGTTTTCATGGTTCAGTAAAAAACAAATCTTCTGTCTCATCTACTTGCAACATAGCTAGTATGGGTGACACTGTCGGTGCTGGAAATTAGTCTCCAGTGTGAATGCACCCTGTCTGAAATACCAACAGTGCTGACAGTGAGCATGGAAATGTTACTTGCACACCTCAGATAAGTAGATGTAGGTGTGCAAGCCAGGTATCTAGTGCAGAAGCTGTCCCACTTAGTGGTTGCTCACTCTTTTCATTCATTTGTGTGCCAGTAGGTTTTGGAGTAGTTCTAAAACTACTGGCTGAATTGCTGTGGTTGATCCAAAAAGAGTCTGAAAGCTCAAATGATAATGATCAGTGCATTGCTCATTTTATAGTTGGATGTGTGGATGTGTTTAATAAGCATGTATCGTTTTGTTTTTTTTTTTTTTTTTATTTTTTCAGGGCTGTTAAACCCAACCAAAAGTCCACAAAACACATGACAAACCCCAATAACACAAAACCAGCTTTAACTCCTGGTAAATTTTCATTGGATGGTTTCCACCCTCAGACACATGTAGAAATGTTTGGTGGCCTTTCTTGGTGAAGTTAGTATGGGATAAATAGTTTTAATATGAAAACTTTTTATGATTGAAAGTACAGCTCAATTTTTTTTCCTGGAATCCACACATATGGAAGGAAATGTAGTGTCTCTGATGAATGTGGGAGTGTTGTTATTAAAATGTAAATGAAGTTATTCCGTACTTTGCAAATTGGTGAAATATTTGTGCCACTGTTTGCTGCTGCTTCTTAGGGACACAGCAGGTCAGGAGAGATTCAACAGCATTACCTCAGCTTATTACAGAAGTGCCAAGGGAATTATTTTGGTGTATGATATCACCAAGAAGGAAACATTTGACGATTTACCAAAATGGATGAAAATGATTGATAAGGTATGCCTTAAGTATTTTCTTTTTAAATGCCTTTTTTTAACAAGGATTTTTTTCCCTCAAATTTACAGCATGGGTTTAGGATTAATAAACTACTGTCAGATAATTTGCACTGATTACTTTTAGCCAGGATTTAACATTGATGTGTTTTTGTTGCAAAATGGTTGTCCATTCCAGCTTTCTTGAACTAGAATTGTCCCAGTTAGAAGTGTCAGTGAAAATCTGTAACATTGCTTATTTACCTTCGCAGTGCGGGGAGGGGGGTTTGTTTCCTGTCTGTGAAATAAGGTCATTGTGTTCATTCTTAGATAAACTAGAGCAGCTAGTTCTCAAGTCACATTTTAAAAATGGAATTTAAAAATTGAAATTTTTTGAAATAATGTTTGGGAAGAATGTTTACCTGTGAACTGTGTCAGTGTGGTTCCTTATTTAGTAGTGGAATTGCCCTTTTTTTGTATTGTGTTTGCATTACTAAATCTTATGTTTCTAGGTTTAGTTAATTAGACATGTTTTAATTGCAGTATGCTTCAGAAGATGCAGAACTTCTATTAGTTGGAAATAAACTGGACTGTGAAGTTGATCGAGAGATTACTCGGCAGCAGGGAGAGAAGGTAAGGACAGGTCTAGAGGCAAAGCTGTTGTGGCATTGCTGCTGATGGTCCGTGGCTACTCCTGTTCAGACTGTTGGATGCAGGGAGCGTATTGAGAGTGGTGGAGGTCTCTCAAAATCCATGTGGTGTTCATTTGTATATAATGTCCTGTTGTAAGTGCTCCTGCTGGAGTAGTGTGTCTTTGGTCTAAAGAAAGAGAAAGTAAGCTACAAGTCAGCTTACACTGTACCAGTAGTGTAGGGAATACTCCTTTTTGGGCTCTGAAAGGGGAAATAGTGAAGACTTGAAGCACAAATGGAGATCTCTAGTCAGGAAATCTTTGTGGGCCTTCTTTCAGATGTTTACTTCTCAGTACTAATTTTGGACAGGCAACAGCCCTGCTTTGATTACTTGGCTCACCTTTGTTTGTTCCTTTTGTTCTCTTGCAACCCCAAAAATATTAAGGAACCTGGCAAGAGAGTATTTTTGTTGTAGTGTGATGCTCAACACCATCTTGACCTGAACAATGTCAGTATGGGCATACACAAACATTTGGAAGTGAAGGCTTATTCCAGACTTTTGGAGTCAAGGCTAATTCTTGCATTTGTACTTCCCTTTTCTACATTTTGAATAATAAAGTTGAGATTAGCTGTTCTGAGAAGTTCTTCCTTTTTGGCAGTCTGCAGCAATATGTGTCAACTGAATACATGAATTAAGTCTGGAAAAATGCAGAGAACTTTTCCAATAAACCTATTTTAAGCAAAAATTATCTATATGTTGCAATATTTGCTCTGCCATGCAGATTCAAGATTATTAATTGAATTAGACTTCCATCACAGATTTGGGGAAAGTTGTGTGTTTAGGGTTTTTTTAAGGTTTTATGAGGAGGCTATATTTGCTATCTGTTGCTGTTTGCACATATCTTCATGGAGTTATTTTATTTTCTCTTCCATCAGTTTGCACAGCAAATAACTGGGATGCGGTTCTGTGAAGCAAGTGCCAAGGATAATTTTAATGTGGATGAAATATTTCTAAAACTTGTTGATGACATTCTGAAAAAGGTAAAATACTCAGGTGGTAGTATTCCTCTGGTCACACAAATGTTCAGTGTTTAAATAATGACTGCACATGCTTGGGAGGACAGAGAGCAAGTACAGATTGTCAGGTGAAGTTTTTGGATAATACATAGTGGGCATGATGCAGCTCACAGACTGCTGACCACTGCATTTCACTAATAAGACCCAAAAGACCTTGAAATTGAGGCTTTGGCTGTCTGTGAGCTCTTGAAATGAGCTCTTCCTATGCAGATGACTGTTTACAGGTAATTTTTCTTTTCTTTAAGATGCCACTGGATGTTATAAGAAATGAGTTGTCCAACAGTATCCTGTCCCTGCAACCAGAGCCAGAAATCCCACCAGAACTGCCTCCTCCAAGGCCACATGTCCGTTGCTGTTGACTTTTTACTTCCTCCAGAGTGAAAAATATGAGCAGGAGGGTCAAGAAAGTATCTGTACTACTCTGCACTACAATCATTTGGCAGTTTCTTGTTGCACTTTGTTATTCGAGTCAGAGCTACACACTAACTTGTAAATATGCAAATATGCAATCCTATGTAGGATTCAACTATAACATTTAATTATTACCCCTCTCCCTCACAATGATGTTTCATTCATTGCCCCAGTGTTATAAATACTGTACAGTTGGTGGGGGTTTGCCACACATCCAGTTGAGGAGGAGGAGAAATTAAATCTATACCTATTCTTGACATAAATGTTGTAATAGTTCTTTGTTATTATAAACAGGCAGGCAGAAGCTCTTCTGGTATGAAGATAAGTATATGGTGCTTTGCTAACTATTTTAAAGACAAATTTTTTAAAAACAGAGGACTTTATGTACAAAGCTTCCATAACCAGCATTATGTTTCCTTTTAATGTAGTGAAAACATTTTTGGCTGTAGCATCCTCTGCTGACTGGATTTATTGAAAAGCTAAGTTTAATTTTTGGCAGTCTTTTATTTATTTTGTTTAATGCTGCACCCTTCCTTTGTGTACCAAGACATCACACCTGGTGCAGATCTAAGATTGCACTTTGAAAAAGCATATATAATTTTCTGCATAAACATAAATTTGGTTACAAGAATCAATAAGTTTCAATAAAAGAATGGAGATATATGAAGCTCTAAAAGAAGGTATAAAAAAGCAATGCTGCTGTCCTAGACAAATTCTTGAGGAAAAAAAAAAGAAAGATGATACATTTTCCTGTGTTAAGGAATATATATGTGTATTTTTGTCTGGACATCTGTAGGGATGGGGGAAGGGAACCTAAGGTAAAATTATTTTCTTTCCTAATGGTGGAAATTATTCCCATCAAGCAAATACTGTGTTAGGATTTTGTCTGATAATGAACTTGTGAGTTATATCTTTGGTATATCTTTTATTAAATGCACTGTTTAGTTTAGCTGTGGTAAATCAGTAGATACATATTTGAATAACTTGGTGTGTCCTGAATGTTGTGGTATTGAAAAACATTGTGGTCTTTCTAAACTAATGAAGTGCAAATAAAATTTTGTATTTATGAATGACAGTGGAACTGCACCTGTTATTAGAATGGCAAGTATCAAGTGGTGGGTAAAAGGTAGATTCTGGAATATGGAACAACACTTGTGTTAATTTTGTTATGATTTAATTTTCTGTTTGACAGTTCCTTTAGGTGTAGTTGAAAGAGCAGCAGACATTAGTTGTTCACCTTGGTCACTGCTCCATTGGGAAAGCAGCTGATGGCCTGGCCCAGCTGATATCTTCAAATAGCATGTGACTGCTTGTCATGCTGTCTTAGCAGGTGGTCACCAGACTATTAATTACACTGACAACACAAGTATGAACCAGTCTTTTTCACACTACAGCTTCTCTACTTTGCATTCTCTGGTGCTGGAACCCATTTTATCACCTTTGCCACTCTTCTAGCCAGAACACTGGCACTGAACACTAAAGTACACCACTGACTTAAACAAATTCTCTCTGTTTTATGGGAGAAAAAAAGACACAACAAACTGTTAACACACACACAAAAAAATGCCCTTATTTCACTGAATAAGCTCTGACATTCTGAATTCAATGCCATGCAGGCCTGTAGCACACCTGGATTTCTACTGACAAATTAAGGAAAGCGTGGTTGATATTTGTGCTTATGTCTTCTGCCACCTTGTGCCTAAACAGTTTGCTTTTTTAAATAGTAAACTTACAGTTTACTATCCTACTGGTAAGCTAAAATGAATTTCTAAAGCACTTCTAGGAGTTCAGATGATACTGTGGGCAATAGCAAGGAAGGGAAAATTATAGAAAGTGGGTTTTAACTTGACAACCATTTTATTTTAGCTGATTTGTTTTTATTTGTACCTAGAAACTTGTGATTTTTTTCCTGCAGTTTTTGAATTTAATAAAAAATAAGAAATTTGACTTAGATAAACTTTCTTTTTGTAATTCTGTGCTGTTTGTATATAGGCAGATTGGGATCTCAGTCTCTTGTACCAAAAATTAAAAACTATTGCATTTAAGAAGGACATATTTATTTGAGTGCCTGAATGTGTTTTATTATTCATTGGAAATCATAAAATTTTCTGGAAACCTGTTTGCTTTTCATCCATTATACTATGAAGAGGGTTTTGTCTCCTGATTTTATCTCTACAGCTTTTATATGAATCAAAACCAGTTTATTTATGCCCTTGCTCCTCCCAGCAAGCATTAGTGGTGTGATGTGGGAAGAGGGGAGGATGGAAAAAAAGTTATTCATGCTGCTCCCTTGTCTCCTATGGAAGTTCAGCAGTCAGCCTAACCTCTGTTAGCATCTAATGATGGACAATTTGAATGGTCTGCACAACCATCAGGAATCACAGGATGGAAAAAAAAAGAGAGGATGAGCGCTGACACAACTGTGATAGCAGATCACTGTTCTTCAGAAGCCCTGGTTTGAGGGGGGCCATTCCCACTCTTCAGGGAGTGTGTGGGGATTGTTTCCTTCTAGCACTGAGTCCAAAATGCTTTTTACCACTAACTCATCAGGTGCTGCTGAGGTCCTTTAGTCCCTGGCAGGTTCTTCAGGATGATCAAAATAAACGTGTGAGCATTTTGATGAGCAAGCATGGCAAGCAGAAATCACAGGAGTGTCACAAGTTGGTTAGTATCATCTACTCTGAAATAGCGGGGGGTTCTGCACTTTCTTGAATCAGAGAAATAATGAAATATTGAAATTATTAGATAGATAGTGATCATTGAAGGGTGGTTTGCTACTGATTTCAGTGTGGTGAGGATTTAATACTGTAAATTCCTGATACTGTATTACATCCAGATAGCACTGTGTCTTTTACCAAAACTAAAATTCATATCTGTTGGAAGACTGAAACAATATTTGATTGTGTCCCTAAACTTTTTAATGTGATTGTAATTGACATTTTGCCAGTGGGTTGAGTTAACAGATCACTTCTTATCAAGTGAACAGAAAATAGAAACCAGTGGAAATTTGTCCCATGTCTGATAGTCACAACACAGAAAAAACTGAAACCACTGGCTTACCAGGACATCTTGAATTATGCACTGTTGTCTTGTGTGTGCTAGAGAAATAGTGACAGTCAAATCTACCTTTCACTAGATTTCTCTACTCCTTCAGAGCAGAGTTATACAACTAATGTCAAGATCTGGTACTTCTGTTGAAGAAATATGAGAAGAAGGTGGGGAAAAAAGGACTGGAAGTTAAAATACTCAAACCTCCTCAAGCACAACTTGAGGCCATTTCCTCCTGTTCTGTCGCTTGTTACTTTGGAGAAGTGACTGACCTCACCTGTCTAGCCTCCTTTCAGGTAATTTTAGAGAACAATAAGATCCTCCCTGAGGCTCCTTTTCTCCAGGTTAAAGAACCCCTGGTCCCGCAGCTGCTCCTCACAAGCCTTGTGCTCCAGACCCTTCCCCAGCTACATTGCCCTTTCCTGGACACTTCAGGACCTCAATATTTTGTTGTGAAACCGAATGCAGGATTTGAAATGACAAAGTGGCCATTGAACACTGTCAGCAGCTACCACAGGACCCTTGGATCCCATCCAGCCCTGTAGACTTGTGTATGTCTTAACTGATGTGGGACTATTTCCCTTTGGATTGTGAGGGTTTCATTTGCTCCCCCTCCCTGTCTTCCAGCTTAGGGGGCTGGGTACCCAAAGAACAACTGGTTTTACTATTAAAGACTGAGGCCAAGCAGGCATTAAGTCCCTCAGCCTTTTCCTCATCCTTTGTCACTGTGTTTACCCCTGCATCTTATAAAGGGTGGTAGTTCTCCTTCACACTCCTTTTGTTGCTGCTGTATTTATGGAAATGTTTTTTTATTGTCTTCTATGACAATAGCCAGATTAAATTCTAGCTGGGCCCTGTTGCTTCTATTTTTCTCTCTATATAACCTCAACACATCCATGTAGTCCTCCTTAGTTGCCTGCCCATTCTTCCAAAGGTCATAAACTTTTTTTTCCTGAGTTTCAGCCAAAGCTCTGATCAGCCAGACCGGTCTCCTTCCCTGCCAGCTCATCTTTCAGTACACGGGAATGGCCTGCTACTGCAGCTTTATTTCCTTCTGGAAGCATGTCCAGCCTTCTTGGACTCCTTTACCCTTCAAGACTGACTCCCAAGTGGCTCTGTTAACCAGAGAGTAATGTAATTTAATTTAATCTATGTCACCACACTGAAGGGGCAGGAACTTCTGGCAGCAAAGGGTTTCCCTGAATTGGTTTGCCTTTTATCATTGTTGTTTGTGAAATGATACCATAAAATGATCATTACTTTGAGTGCTAGATTTAAGCAGGATTTGAAATTTAGTGGGTCTTTTTGACTTAGGCAAGAATCTTTAGTTAATCCAGTTAGCCTTGGAAGCCAGCAGTTTTCTTACAAACTAGTGCTATTTGTCTAAATGGGGCTGTTCTGCTGGCTGTCAGTGTGGGCAGTGACTGCTGAATGTCAGTGTGGGCATTAGCTCTGGGATCCTTTTTGTTCCATGCCATTACTTCTGCACATCAAAATCTCTCTAGTTTGGAGGATTTATAGCAGGTACATTTCTGGGGTAGGAAGGAAAGCAAGGTGCATAGGAAAAGGGCAATGGAGCAACCTAGCTAGTAAAAAAAAGACATGAACAAAACCCTTTTCTGGACAGGGAATGGGAAATGCAGCCTGTTTCCAGCTTGGTCGCTTTTCTGTATGGGGAGTTCATTCCCATGAGTTTGTCTCTGCAGTCTGAAAGACAAAAATAAACTGCACCGAGCAGCACGGATTCATTCTCCCTTCTGGTGCTGGCAGTTTCTCACTCAGTGGAAACTTTAGTGGTTTTGCTGAAGCAGAGAGTCCTTCTCCTGTAGTGGAAACGTCTCATTGCTCTCCTGATGGCAGCTATAGTCACTCCTTGGGGAGAAAAGGCACAAATAATTGGACTGTGCCTTTCAAATTACTACCATCATTTATACAGAGTCTTGATTGTGCTGATTGCACATCTTCCTTTTAAAGTAGTTTAAATGGGTCAGTTAGAGATGTTAGTCCTTAACGTTTTTTATGTCTTGCTGAAAGATGTAAAACCAGTTTGCTTTAGTTTTGAAAGAGTTGGATTTTCTCTGTCCTAGGTAGGTGTCAGAATGGCTGCATTAAACACTGTTCACCTTCCTCTTCCTCCTGGCTTCTCAGAACACCTCAGACGGTCACATCCCAAGGTGGAATAAATAAGTTCACACTAAACAGTGAAAACCTGAGGTGTCAAAGTTCGTATTAGGCTGAAAGGAGGAGAGCTGATCACTGAGATTTTCTGGCATGGCTGGAAATTGCTGCGGGGGCAGCGCACTGTTGGGGATTGTCCATTAGGGGTCAGTGAAGCTCTGCCAGTGGAGGACTCTGTTCCCTGCCCTGGAGGATGAGCAATTCCTTCTCACCCTGCTTTTTCCAAAGCAGCAGCTTCAAGTGCTGCCTAGCTCTGGGCACTGCAAATATAGCCAAAGAAATGCACGAGTGTGTTGTTTTGGTACAAGGAAGGAAGTGCTGAAGTATTAGAAAGACACTTTGTTTTCTGTATGCAAAACTGTTTTCTTAAGTATCTTTTCTGACAGAAGAGCTATTCTTAGCTAACTTCCAGTTAGCTAACTGCGTGATAAATACAAGCTGTTTAGTTGTACTTCTTGATGATCCCCTTCAGTGACTTATTCAAAAATCAGTTAGTATCCAAATAGGCCTTCTTAATTTCCTAATAAGTAAATCAAAATTTTTAAAAAAAAAAAAAAAGTCCCCAAAAAACCCTAAAACAAACACACACACACACGAAAAAAAAACCCTCAGTGTGATTTATTACCTTGCTTTTGCTCAGGACTCATAATATTTTTTTTTTTTATTCTTAGAATTTCCTGTGGAATCTGTTTTCTACACTTGATTAGGTGGTCTGGAGTGAAACTATTTTTCCTTCCAACTCTGGCCAAAATATAGGTGAACTGTCTCTTGTCAAGGGTATTTTCCTTAAAATTGTAAAGGTAAACTTCTTATTTTATTGCTAGGTACTATAGAGTTCTGCTTCAATTATTTATTCCTCAAGGATACTGTTGTGTTACAGAGGATTACAGGGTCAATATTATTAAAACAAAATTTTATGTCAGTCTGGCCATGTGCCAGCTCTTGCAAAAGAATCCAGCTTGTAGGTCCTAACAGATAGTTCTGAAATATTTAGTTTTATTTTAGTTAAAAGTTTTTAATTTTTATTTCCTTTCCTGAAGATGATTTGGCTCTTAGGAAATAGGAATCCTGATTGGTGTTGGCTATAATTTTAGTTGTGATGAGGGAATTAAGATGCTTGTTTAGATTAAAGTTATTACACTTTCTTCTAACCTAGAGTTCCTTATCATGTTCTCTAAAGCTGCCTTATGTTGTGTTTAGGGATTATAAAATCCACCATGTGTATCTCAGTAAGTTAGTACACACAATCCCACAGACTCCTTCCCTAGCTGGCCTAAGAGTTTGGTCCCTAAAAGCTGGCCAGCACTGAAGAAAGAAGTCAGGTTTTTTCCTTAGGAATAGTGATGCAGATTCACAGTAGCCATGTAAACACAGGCTTTTTGGAATTGTCCAAGCTTGCCTGGAAAGAGGACAGGTGGTAGTGGAAGTCAGTAGAGGGAAGGAAGCCAAAATGTGTTAACTGCCAAATTATAAAGTTACTTTATGCTCCAGGCTTCTGAGTGTAGTCCTTCTTACAGGATACTGCAGCTGCCCTTAATGGGGTTTTAGTGGCATGTCAGGGGGAAAGGACAGAATCCAAAGAGCTCCAACAACCACTGGGAGGAAGAGGAGACCAGAACATCCATTTGCAGCCAGAGATGACCTCTGGACAAGGGCATTGCTTTCTTTGCTCCATTGCAGTTTTGATTTTTAAGAACAGAGAAATGGAAGGGGCTGCTCAAACCTCGTTAATGTAATCCCCTGTGTTACAGACAAACATAAAAAGGAGGCTTTTCCCCCACTGCAATCCTAAAATAGACAAGGATTTACAAAAAATAAAGTTTTTCCCCTGCTGGGCAGGAAGTCTTGATGGTAAACTTCTGCTGTCCCTGAGCTGATGAATCATAATAGCAAAATGGATTTTTTTCTCAAGAATTGGTCCAATTGCTTGTGTTATTTTAGACCCATGTGGATTATTGATGTCTTCAATATACTGTGGTAAGTGCTGGTAAGTGCTACATCATAAAAATAGACTATGGGAAAAAAAAGCTTTTTTAATTTTGAATTTATCATCTGCTAATTTGTTTCATCCCCCAGCATTCTCTTACAGGAAGAAACAGTTGAACAATTGTTTCCTTTCTACTGTTTCTGTGGTAAAATAACTTCCCATAATTTTAAGATCTTATATCAAGTGTTTCCATCAGTCATATCCTTTGCAGTCTTGGCAAGTCCTGTTATCTTCAGTTGTTCCTGTTATTGAAGGCATTTCATACCTTTAAACAGCCTTCCTTACAGCCCTCCATTGTACATATTTTCTTTTATCATCCCTTTCCAAGAGGGCCAGAACTGCATTCAAAAATGTAGTTTCAGCATCAGTTTACACAATAGCTTTTTATCATTTAATCAGCAATTTATCCAGAAGACGGCTTTTATTCTATGGCATCTTAGTATCTCTAAGAGCCTTCAGTGAGAGATGTGTAGAATAATGGCTTTTATAAATCCAGGTAAATTAAATCAAGCTGATCTCCCTTTTCATGCAGTCTGTGATGGCTGGATATAACAGATATTCTTAGATCTCCAATATTATTTTTCCACATGACTTACATTCTTTGATTACAATATCTATCAACTATCCCAAATCGATGTCACTCCAATGTCCCTTAGAGAATTCTCCTCAGTGGAATGTGTGTGGGAGGGAAGAAAAAAATGGCTGTTTTTTGTACAAGACATGTATAATCACCACTCCAAAGAAACACAGGCAAGTTACACTATTTCTGTCACCTTATGTGCAGATTAAAAGCAGTTCAAAAGCTTTGAAAATCTCCACATTGACACATTTAAAAGTTTAAACTTGGTTACATTTAACATCCAGCGCCACTGGTGCTGGATACAAATCTATATCAAAATAACTCCCTTTTGCAGGTTTTTGTGAACTCTGTGCATCCAGACAAGGATTACTAAAACACATCTTAATTGAAGTCAATTTGTTATTCTCAATGTCTTGTTATAAGCAAAAATGGGGACATGCCTTATTTGAGAAGCCAAGAATTTAATGTTCATGTAACTGGCACTTCAGTAGACTTAAATAAAATGCAGTAAATAGTTACTAAGATTTACTCCAGTTACTAAATATCATAGTCCCTATTATCCAACTAAATTAATACTTCTCACTGTATGAAAAATAATCTGTACTAATAATTAATACTTCTCACTGTATGAAACTGTTGTAGAGAAATGCCCATGAGCACATGCATACACACTGAGTGGGGTGTGGTGTTGATGACTGGGTTTCCTCCTCTTCCTTGCCAAGATTAATGTGATGTTGGCAACTTCTTCCTCACTCTAGGTTCCACTTGGGGCTATTTTCATGTTTGCTGATACTTCAATGGACCTTGCTTTTTTTCACTGGTCTGCAAGTGCATCTCATCTGCATTTACAATGTGCATTTTACATGTGTTGGATAATGCTTTCTGCTCTCTTTTGCTCCTTGCTAGTTTCACCCAGCTCCAAGTTGTAAGTATCTTGATTTACCGTTGATGAGTATTTGCATCCTTAGTGTGATTCTAAGCCCCCTCTTATCAACCCAGGCCTGTGTTTGTCTAGACCATATCCAGTGTTCCTACTTTGAAGGCCTTGCTGTTATTCCTATATAATTGCACTGGCTGCTGTGAGTGTGAGTCCTAAATACATCTTTCTATGAACAATAACCAGCTGCCATCGTTGTCTCTATAAAAACTATTGCATCATGTGATTAAAATAAGCAAAAGTACATGGAATGGGGACTAGCTGTCTGATCACTAGGAAAAAAAAAATGTTACAGCTAAGCAAGCTAAACCAAGGTTACCAGTCAGGCTGAGACAAGTTCAGCCAAAGAGGAGAACTAGAAAACTACTGTAATAAACATCAGATTAAAGAGGGATCACTTACAACAAAAATATTAGCAAAATAACTTGCTGTTTTCTATATATAGCTGTAGATCCTCTGTAGGTGCCTTCTTGCAAGGCAAAAACAAAAATCAAACCAGAAGTAGGTTGTGCATGCTTATGTTATGGATGTTATGTCAATCTTAACAAATGATGTGAGCCAAAATGAGCAGTTCTGCTGAAATGAGTTGCTGCTGGACCTTGCTAGGGAAGGGATTGCTTGGGGCTTGTTGTAGTCTGGCCTTGGGCAGTGGCTGCCAGTAGCAGTCAGAATTTGCTACCTGTGCTCCTGAAGAACAGCTGCTGCTTTGGACTCCTTGAGTAGATATCCTCTTCATGTTCTCCAGCACAGTTTTGTGACATGAACCAAAGTGCAGCAAGAAGGATTGGTCCTGATCTGAATGGAAATACTAATGTAGGCATGCCTTGTATGGGATCAGAGCCATGGTGAGTCAAGCTTTTAAGTGGCATTTTTTACTTACTGGAGAATTTCCCAGTAGTGAAGGAAGAAATTAAGAAATTAGGACTAGAACTAGGAAGCTAAACAAAACATGTGAAATGTGAGAGGGATATGAAGTTTGATGATAAATGCACTCAGGCAACCAGTGAAATACTTTTGCAAGGGCCATGATGAGATATGAAATGTAGCTGCAAGAGACAAGGATCATCTATACACAGATCAAGCTGAAAAATGGAAAAGCGCTGTCTGCAAGCCTGGATAAGCATATACTCATGCTTCAGTGGGAGGAAAAAAATGGAAAGTAACAATGTTGAAAGACAAGCACACTTCAAGTTGAATCTCATTCTGTTAGGCCAGTCCTTATTTTTAATGTCTTTATCTCTTTCATGACAGCTGGGGCAGGAGATACTAGGCCATATAAAAGGCTAGCCAGCATCTTGAATTACAGAAGGCAGGGAGAAAAGATCTGATTCTGTGGTGAAACCATCCACTCAGAAAATGCTTTTCAATGCAAAAGTAATAACTGCATGCTATTAGCTGTAATTGTAAACCTAAGCTAATACAATGTTGTGTTTATTCCCACTGAGTGGTTTCCTGTGAGTCTGGTCTTTTGCATCTTCTTAATCCCTGCCCATGCTACTTTGTGCATTTTCCTTCCTAACATTCAGCTTTTCTACCTGCTGTCTGTGTGCCACATGCAATTTTAGTGAGCATGCAGGATTATCTATTTAGCAGTAGCTACCACTGGCTGGCATTTGCATGCTACCTCTTTTCAATTCAATTACTGACTGTGCACAGGGCACAGTTTAGTTAGCTTAGTTTCAAAAAGCTAAGGTTAATAAGTAAATTGAGTTTTATGTCTTCCTGGGTCATAAGATGAAAATTATGGATAAAATGTATTTGTATAGGAAAGATTTAAATAGTGGCGGTTGTGCCAGGCTGTGCTGGAAGCTCATAAGGAAAGTTTAGGTTCTTGCTGAAATAGAAAATCTCGTTGATAATGAAACTCAGAGGAGGATGGAAGGGAGCTATTCTGAACAGTTCAGCTTCTCTTTTCCCATTAATGGAAACAACATGCAATTTGGCCAGTGATAAAAAGTGAACTTCAGTTTTTCTGCAATAAGACCAACTTTTGCTGTGCACTGCACAGCTCTAAGTAGGCATCATAAGTAAATATCAGTGTTTGAGAGACAAAAACAACAAAAAAGAGGGGTTTGTCTGATGAAGGGGTCTAAATTAAAATTAGACATTTTAGGTGCCTGCCTATCTCTGGATAGGTCAAAAAGCAATCCTTGCAGTACATCAGTTATCAGTATGATCAACAGGCATCAGGGTTCTTTAATTGAATCAGTCATCCAGTTCTAATCAGCTGCCACCTACAAACTGAATTCCTATTAAAATAACACGGAGCTCTTTTGTATGTTTCAGTTTTTAAAAAATCTTTAGCAAGTCAGTGGTTTCAGGGAAAGTCTAACTTGTCTGAGCTTTTCCATGAAAAGAGGAGGAGATTAGGTTGCAGTAATGGCTTTCCGAAAGCAGTGTGCCTTTTAAGGTGTGTGAGACAGCAAAACCTCATGTCTCAAATGCTGCACAGCAGGTGGTAACTCAGCTGGGAGTCAGATCTGTCCTGCCTTGCTTGGGCCACTCAGTGCCTTATGCTTTCCTTACATCCCCTCACTCTCCTGTGAGGAGCTTCAGCAGAGACGGGCCTGTCCTTCCTCTTCTGGCACACTGCAATAGCACATCTGGACAGCCTCATCTTTGAGCTTCCTTAAAGCTCCTCATTAGACAGTGTCTCAGCCATGGCTAGCACCTTGACCTCTCTCCTCAGTGCATGACCCACCAGTCCCCTTCTGTCTCGTTTTACCCCATACAAAGCTGTGTTAGTGGGGGCTCAGGAGCTCAGTAACCACTTAGGGCTTCAACCACTCCATGTGCCTGGCCACTGCTACTTTAGGGAAGAGAATTGCAGGAGAGTTTGTGGAGACAACAAAGAGAAAATGGAAAATGGATGGGAGTATGTCACAAGTAGATTGGATTTACATGGGAGAGTGAAAGTGGAAGAGAAAAGGAAGAAGACATGAGACTAGTCAAGCAAATATTGACGAGGAAATTGTCCTCCTTAGTATTAAACCTAAGGGCTGTCAGGCTGTCAGATTTAGTGGGGAAGTGCCTGCCTTGTCAGTGCTAGCTGAGCTGAGCTGAGCTCCTGGTGTGCCCAGATGAGCCTTCAAAGCAGCCTCTTGCCAGTCAGGAGGGAGCTGGCTGAGCACTGTGCAAGTGGCACACCAGCACCCCTCTGGCAGCCCCAGCAAGCAGGGCTCAGACCCCTGGGTCAGGATCCAAGGAGCTGTCACGTGGAAGTCTCATGCACACATGGACCTACAGGACAGGACTGCCAGGAGCCTCCAGAGGACTACTGCAATGGGAGCAGAAGAATTAGAAGGAATGGAAAGAAGGATGGCAGAAAGAAGCAGACAGGCTGAAATGGAAGAGAGAAACTGAAACAAATGTTGCTAATATTGAAATTAAAAGCATAGTCTAGATCTTGCCAACAAAATCATTAGCATATGAGTGGAAGCATCTTTCAACTAGAAATGGTCTGTTTGTTCTTTGTTTCTGAAATATATACAATGTCAGCTACTTTTGTGGTGGACAGAAAACTTCAGCCCTCAGCTTTTGTTGAAACTATGTCAACTACAGCAGCAAAACCTCTTTGTCTAGCATTGCAATATTTGACATGACTTTCCAAGTGATGTACAAGACAATAGAACCAAAAGGGATATGCATTAATGTAAGTAAGTGCATTTTCTGTCCTGATTTCAGCTGGGACAAAGTTAATTTTCTTCCTAGTAACTGTGCAGTTACTTCCTAGGTACAGTGCTCTGTTTTGGATTTAGTATGACAGTAATGTTGAAACACTGCTGTTTCCAATTGTTGATGAGCAATTAACAGCACTTTTTAGCTTCTTGTGCCCTGGCAGTGAGAAGGCTGGAGAGGCACAAGCTGGGAGAGGACAAAGCTTGGACAGCTGACCCCAACTGACCCAAGGGATATCCCATACCATATGGCAGCATGCTCTGTATATGAACTGGGGGGGCAGCTGGCTGGGGGCCACCACTCAGGAACTGACTGGTACCAGTTGGTGGTGAGCTATCACATTCTACAACACTTGATTTGTATTATTTTATTATTTTATCAAATTATTTTATCATTATTATTATTATTTTCTTCATTTTCTGTCCCATGAAACTGTCTTTATGACAACCCATGAGTCTGAGTCTTCCTACTCTCCCCCCATCCCACTGGTAGGGGGGCAGTGACTGAGGGGCTGTGTGGTGCTTAGTTGCCAGCTGGGGGTAAACCACAACAATTGGATGAACCTACTTAATTCCCATTGTATTATACCCTTTTCTTCCTCCCCTGTGGATACACAAGCACCTAAGCATATGTCAGGTAGTCTGCAAACGTTGCTGGCATTGAGAAAAGCAGTGTCCTTGACCCCTCACCTCTGGTGGAGCTGTAACTTAGGAATCCCCCAAATTCTGAATTGGAATCATGAGAGCATTTTTCCCCATTTGTTTCTATTTTATGGTCATGCAGCATAACAAAGGTATATCCTGGTATTTCTTTGCCTCCATACCCTTTTTTGCTAATTTCCACATGATATTGCCTATATTCCACAGTTCTTCTGGTCAGATGAGAGTGATCTCTCATAAGGACTACTAGTTATTTTCTAGGGATTTCCAGAACCATATTTCCTAATATTTCCATAAACAAGATGGATGTTTCTAAGGGAATAACTACATGAGTGCTCACAGCTGTGCTCAAAACATAGTACAGCCAAAGTCTGTTGTGAGTGCATATTACACACCCAAAATTCAGTTCCAGACAGTGTTGGGGCTGTATTTTAAGAGATCATTTTAGTTCCTAGGCCTCTTAATGCTAATAAAAATTCTTACTGTTGCAGCATTAGACAATGGTAAAACCCATCTGAAAGATGATTTTTTTCTCCCACTGAAACTGTGGGTGGAGGTCTGGGTTTGCATCCTTACTCTCTTAACTATTCTTTATTCCTGGCCAAAGCAGAATTGATTGGGATTGTGATCCTGAGCCTCTTTAAATAACCATTTAATAAGTGTTCTGGTTTTCTCATTATAGTAACAAATTTCAGATCTGAGATTTGGATGTCTCCATAGCTCTTTCCTAGGTTCTACATTATTTTATTAGCTTGTGGCTCTAGTCCTGAAAAGAGTGTAGTTTCATCCTCACATTTCAAAAGGTTAATCTCTTCTCATTGACAGTAAGGGGTCACATCACATGGCTAAAAAAAAATAAAGTAACATACATCTGAATTTCCTACCCATGTGAGCAGTGGAAAAATGAACAGGAGTGGGAAGGAGTCATCACATCATATACTAACTCATCTAAATCTGGATGCTTAAATTAGGCTCCTCCACCAAGTGGAATCAGAACAACTAATCTCTGTCACTGTTAGGAAAGCCAAGAGATATTAGGCTCCTAATTTGTTTATCAAAATATTTGATTGTACTTTATTATGTGTTAAATATCTTATAAAGGTGCTGTGATTATCTTGCCTTCTTCCTAGCCTCTCAGCCTCTTAAACTGCTAACTTACTGATCCTGCTGAACTTTCAGAAGTATACCAGAACCGCTTCTTCTGAGCTCTAGAGCAACAAGAAACAACAAAGAAACTTGGAGAAAGCCAAGAGAAAAAAAAGTTCAGAAAAAAATTCCAGAGATGAAGAGGAGGAGCTGCAAATGTGTGTCACAGCCACAACAGCAGCTGCTGCTCTCACCCCACATGGGCTGTGAGAACTTAATGAGTAAAATTGTCCACGCACTTAATAAATACTTGGGCTGAAGTACTGAAGAAGGTCGTGTTTTAAAGACCTAACTGCAGACAATTGATCATGATGGGGCTAACAAGGTTTTTCTAGGAGGCAAAAGTGTGACTCCAGCAGAGCCATAGAGGCAGGAGGTGTCATGGGAAGGACCACCAAGCTCTTGGTCCTCACAAGTGGATGGCCAGCATCCCCTGTGGGCTGTAAGGGCTCCACTGCTGCAACAGCCTTTCTGCCATTAGCTTCAGCAGCCTAAATGTTGCAGGAACCTTTAATCTGAGTCTAGCTAGATGAAAGCAGCTCCACGTGTAACTAGCAATGCCGTAATGGCAGCTTTGATTACAGTGTAGGTATCTTCAAAAATAGATGATCTTGGGAATCAAGGTCAGGATGTGATTATGAGAATTACAGGCTTTCCTGAAAGTGCTGAGGAAAACAAAAACTCAAACTGAAAAACTTATTGATTCTTCCATTTTAACCCTGATGACCAGCTACATCAAACTGATCTGCCGGGAGCCATCACAGACAAATCCACAATAAAAGAAACACCGCGTGGATCGGCAGCAGACATCAGAAACCTTCCCAGAAGAGAGGTAAGGAATCTAGAGCTGCCCTTGTCACTTCTCCTTTGGTAAATGACTACTCAAAAACCCTAATTAAGTTTCCATCTTTAAAATGTGATTTCCATTTGGTCCCTGAGGTTTAAAAAGAGTGAAAAGATTTCAGCAATTGATGACACTCTTGGTTGTACTAAATTAGAGCGTAGAGGAATTAGGAGTTGCTACTGGTGGTGTCATGTAGTGATGGTATCTCCTTTTCTTCTTGCCCTTACACTAGGTTGCTGTTCCCCACCACCACACTCCTGGGCAGCAGCCACATACCAGAGAGGCAAATCACACTCCAGTGGTGCTTGGTGCTCAGAGTAAGTGTTTTATCACTTTTGATTTCATCCAGCCCTTGAGTCCCCTCATTCAGCCTTGCTCATGGGCATACACCTCCAATCTTTTCTCACATATGCAGGCTTGTGAACAGAGGTAACAATTTTGCCTTTATGGGTGTTTTTGACAACAGCTTAACTTTACTGACCTCGATAGAAATTCTCTAGATTTGCACTGCTGTGAACTAAACTGAGCTCGAGGGATCCATGTGTGTGGGTTATAGACTCCTTAATTGCATGTGGGCAGCATTGTCCTCTGACTCAGAAATATCTTTGCCTTGGGAAAAAAAATAATATACTCCCAAAAATTATTGTTGTTCTCCATTCACAGACTTGATCTCTTTAACATTGCCCTGCATTTGTCTTCACAAAATTTATTGGATAAATGGCAAAAAGGGCTATTAGTTGTTTCCACTGAAATATGTGAGTTATAAACACATCTGTTATACTCCTGTACAGTAATTGGACATGTTTTTGATTGAACAGTCCCTGATTCAAAAGCATCTCACCTGCTCTTAATATGAAGGCAATAAAAACATAGCTATGTGCTATGTTTCTGGCACAGTTTCAGCTCTTCCACATTACTTAAATCATGACCATATATTCCAGTTAGCTTAGGCTTCAGGCTTTAAAAGCTCAATGTGAGTAATGAAGGGAAAGCAATCTGATTAGCTGGTGGAGCTGACTAAAAGGCACCTTCATTACAAAGGAGCTTAAAAAAGGAATAAAACTACATGAAATGGATTAAAGGTATAATAATAACGATAGTATCAAACAGCATAACAAAGAAAAATATCTGCATTCAACTGATATTAATATTTAATAGATGGCACAGGCATGTCCATGGCTTTATATTCTTCTGTTTTAATGATCTTTACCACAGCTTGAGGTCCTTTGTCTTGTCCCCTTCCACTGACATCAGCTGGAGGAGACAAAGATTAAAACAAGGGTAATTTCCCCATGGTCATTGCTTGGCACTATTTCTGCTTTGCTCAGCCATGAACTGAAGTTTAAAGGATGAAGCACTGTCACTCAGGCTGATTCTCCCCTCCACCCCATCTTTCCAGGGTTAACCACTCAGCCAGTCACCACAGAAACATGTGGCTCCTTTGCCACCCCACAGCCTCGTGTTGGGAACGGCACCATAATCTCATTAGGAGGTTGAATTTGCCATTGAAACCTGAATTCCCGTAACAGGAGGGGAGTGGACTAATGCAATTAAGCAAATTAGCATTTTGAGCCACTGCATGATATCTGTCCAATACCATGTGCAAAGACTAGGTAGTTTTCTTCCTCTCCTAAAAAAAAAAGTCAACAAAACCAATACTCCAGTCCTCCCCCCACACAATGTTCAGGGAAATACTGTAGTCCTCTCTCAGCTGTAAAGATCTTTACAAATGGTTAGAAAATTGTTCACTTGACCAGAAACCGGAATTGTTTGCCTTTCTTTTTCCCAGTGCTCAGATCCCAGTGGTTCTGATTATCTTTACCAGTGTAATGTTTATGCTTCTAAAGGTAAATTAAATAAAACCAGAACATTTTGTTTTGCTCTCTTCTTATGGTATGTGACAGTGGTTACCAGATCAGAACAAAACTCCTGTTGATTTCAAATCTATTTTGATGTGAAGTGTTTCTTAAGTGCTATGAATAACTCTTTTAAAATACACTCGATTTTCAAGAGATAATTCCGGCATATTCAGTAATTCTCTAGAAATGCAGATTATTAAATGCCTAAAGCAGCACTTTTCTGCCTTTTGTTGTGGGGTTTTGAGGCTAATCCAGTTCCCTCCTCCCTTCCTCATCCTGCCAAGTAAACAAAGCTGCAAAAGCGGACTGTAGCGAGAATCAGGAACCATAAATCTTTGAATAATATCCTGGCACATGAGTTTCAAATGCAACATATTTCTCTGAGAGCCCAGGGGAAAGTGCTTGGGAGACAGGGAAGGAAGGGAGCAGTGGTACCCTCCTGAGGATAATGCTGCTGTCTCCATCACAGCATTTCTTCCTGGGGAGGTAGAAGTTGGAAAGGCATGGGTAGGATCCAGGAGCCCCTTTCGCATATCAATTACCGAGGAGGTCACGCCGCTGGCTGCTTGCTGTCATCTTTGAATGAGAAAGGCAGGAATAACAAGTGCATTTTAGTAGATGTTACTATGCTACCACTCATCTCCTCACAAACAAATCCCAGTCTGCCACCAGGCACTGCAGTCAGAAGGAGTGGAAGCATGGGTTATTACTAAATAAGGGCATAGGCTATACGCTCAACTTTATATAATACATGGTTCCTACCCTAAGCTGCTTATAAAATAGATGTGTATTATGTAGGCAGTGTACATAGTCCCAAAGGATCGTGTAATCTTAGCATTTTTTTTCTGAAAATGTGAGGGACTTCAAGACTGAGTCAGTGCTGAGAATATCTGTCACAAGCTTGAAAATAGAGCGTCGTGTAGATAATGCTGTGGTTATTTGAAAAGCATCACAAAGCTGAGTATTTCAGTGGCCACAAACTCCCACAGTGTCAGAGCTGAGCTGGTACTGAACAGAAACTGATATGTGCTGAAACAGAAAATACAGGACTGAAGCTCACAAACAAAATGAGCTCTGCACTGTGATGGCAATAGCCATACAGTTTGGATTAAAGTATTTTGATATTTATGGTATCAGATCAGATAAGAACAATTTTTAAAAAAATAATTCATGTTTTTAAATATTGCTTTTCCTCCTGGTACCATTACAAAACAGAATCAGGGGCTGAATTACTTTCCTGTGTGAGTTCTTATGTAACACTGTAAAGTAGTCCTGTTTTGCCTATTTGGTTTTTCCCTTTTATCGTGTCTGTATTTAAATGTAGCCCTAATCCTGCATATCCTGCTTTGAAAAGCTTAGATCTGTAATATATTGTATGGTATTCTTTAAATGGCTTTGCTCTTTACTGTGTGGTAGCCTTGAGTTAACAATATAGATTTCAATTCTTAACCTTATATTTGATAGTCTTGTTTGGGTTGTATTCTTCATTTAATATAATGTAAAACTTCAAATATACATATATGCATATATGTATATATATATATATATATATATATATATATGCAAATGTGCATATTAATTGGTACATATTCTTAAAAGTTCATCGGGGTAAATACCATAAATGTGTCATTTGAGGGAGGAAAAAAAAGATAAATTGAAGCTGCATTTTGTATGTATCATGAAAGGCTGTGAGTGCTGTCCCTGCAGTAGATGGGTGTTACTTGCTCCTGAGGAGGTGAGGCAGGAAAGCACTGTCAAGTACCCATCACTAGGTTTTCCTGGTCACCTTCTTTCATCCCATAGTGAGGTAACAAGTTCACTGAGCAGCTGTTCTGTTTTTCCCTCTCCTTCCCTGTTCTCTTTTTGATGGTATATTTACTGGCACTGTGGTTTTCCATCACACAAAGGTTTCAACAGGTAGTTTACACAGCTCACCTCTACAGATGAGGCATGAAAAATACACCAAAATGCAGCTCTGCACATGCATCTCTGCCTTGACCTACTACCAAATTTAAACATAATGGTTTCAAACTCTGCAAGCCTCTGGCATCTTCTTACCCTGATTATATTTTATGCTTGGAAAAAACCATGAAGCATGGGTAGCCCCATGAAGATGGGAGGGTAAGACCTTAAAATTATGCTGCAGGCAACAAGGGTTTGATGAGAGGAGTAATGCAGCCCAAAGGACAAAGGGGATTTTAATACTCTGAATGAGCAGGAGTTAGAAGAGAAGAGAAAGCAGGAGATGGAGATAAACAAAGACAGGGACAGGCTTCAGGGAAAGTGTAGTAAAGGAAGAGAATCTAAATGCCAAAAGTGAATCTCCCTTTTTATCCTCTTTTTGTGTTTCATACAGTCACATCAGCACAATAGGTATTCATCTAGACCACAGGATCCATTCATAACTTTTTCATCTCTTTGGGAGTCTTAAAATAGTACATGGCTTTGCCTCCTGAAATAGTGAACTCTTGTCTTGAATGGAAAAAGGATGGTGTACTGAGCCCAAAATTAAAGCAACTAAAGGGAGCTTAATAGTTACAAAATGTGATAAACTTAAAAATAATCAGCAACAATTGCCGATTTAATAGATATTACAAATCCTTGTTGGCCTTCGGTGAAGAACAGGGGTTTTATAAAAATAAAATTTTTAAAAAATTTGGAATGTGGAGAAAACAGATTTTTAGTACAAAATTCCAAAATAATCAAGAAGGCAACTTGTTGTGTAGCTTACAGAGGCACTGCCACATCCAAATGAATTGCTGTTGACAGACAGCAAAAAGGATGAGTCAGGTGTATACTCTTCGTTCAGGTGATGGCTGCCATACCATAATGTTTTACATTATTGTTCACTGTTTATTGCTAAAGGGAATTGTCCCAGTTTTAATATCAGCACTTTGCCTGAATAAATCCCACATGCCTGTTTTTTGGGAAAAGTAATATTGATTCGTGTAGAGCAGGTGACTAAGAGCAAAGCAGAATAGCGGGGAAAAAAGATAAAAATAATGAATCCTTAGTGTTCCTTTGCAGAAAAACCTCTAGTTATGATGCAAATGATACAAAATTAATGTATTCATGAATTAAAAATGAGAGGTGGCACAAACATAAACTCATTGATGTTGAAATGGAATTGCACTGCCATATTCCTAATGAATTGCCACGTTATGCTGAGACTCCTTGGAGCAAAGCTGCTCACCCTTGGAGGGTTGAAAGGCTTCTGCATGACTGAACACAGAAAGCAGAGGGACATCCCCGTGCAAGAAAGGTCTGTGATGTCTGGGGTGGATTTGTTGGAGGGAGGCACAGCCAGCAGGAGTTGTACACAGCCACAGTGTCTCATGGAGCCTCTACCAGTCCCTTCTTCCTCCCTACCCTCCACATTCTTCATCCACTTGGAAGGGGTGTGTGACAAGTGGAAGAGAGAGGGGTACGAGTCATTGTCAGGCTGCACTGGGATAGTTTTCCACATATACTGTAATGGGAAGTATGTCCTAAACCTAGGGGTGTTTTATTAATCATTGGAAGGTAATTTTTTCTGTAATCTTGCTTTTCTTTTTCTCCTCATTCATATTTTGTCTCCTTTCCCCCCAAACTTTCCACTTTGCTGTGTGATGATGATAGATTTACAGAATTCAGGGTGTGCACTGTAGCTTACAATCTGATGCAAGTTATCTTTAAGGTGTGCCAAAACAGGCTCAGCACAGATCTTCATAAAATGATGAAAGATTAATCCAGTTCTCATCTCTGAGTTGTTCTCAGCGCACACAGCTACAATGCCCACTGCCTGGGGGTTCAGATAATGCTGACCAACACATTTCTTACTTTTAACCCACTGAGCAAATCCTTTTCAAAGCAAACTAGTTATGTTTTTAACTACTGAAATATTTCTTGACTGTCCTAATAAATAGAAAACATTCAAGATGTTCCTGTGATAACCAGCTGATCATTTTGGATCTACGAACTCTCTGAGCTTCTCTATTGACCTCTATTCTATCATTTTCCTTCAAAATATGATTTTTCTCTCCTATTCTGTATTTACTCCTGTCATTATTCTGAACTTCATTTTATATTTGTTAGCTTAGTTTTTCTTATTGCTGATAAGCTATGATGCAGAGTATGTGTTTTTGCTTATATTTTAAAAATCCTGTAGAGTTCCCTCTCTTACAAAACTGGTGAGGAAAGGCTCATCCATGTTCTGTGTTCTACTGTCACATTTTCCACTTTAATGTACATTTCTTTTTCATGTCATTCAATTCAGCTAATTCTAAACTTTCAGAAGCCTCTCTTTATCATAGTCATATGAATATCTTCAGCATTTCTCAAACACATACAAATGCTATATATGCTGAATGCGTTTTAGAAAGAATTATTTGCTCATATCTAGTTCCCGGTCTTGCATGGCCCTAAATTTAGTTTACCACAAAATTGTCTATTATGTAATTTCATTAAGGTTTTCCTAGAGTCTGTCATAGTTTTTAGCCACCAGAATAGTATTTTGCTATTAGCAAATTTGGTGAATGAAGATGTTCCCTTTCTTTTCTAAACTGCTAATAAACAGGTTGAAAATGCCATTTGTATTGTGATATTCCCTGACAAGTTCAATGATTAACAGCTTTCCATTTTTTCCAGTTACCCCTACATTCTTTCCACATTGCAGCAAATTGTTAGCTCATTACAAGATGAACTGTCAAGAACCTCCAAAGTCAGATTTTACTGAAACTCTTCAGAAAATTTTAAACTAAGAGGTTTATTGTGCACTTCATAAGCTCCTGGTGCTTAGAAGAATGTTAAATTTTCTGTGGAAGTCTCAATGGCTTCATTTTATTATTTTTAATTAATGTCTATGTTGCATCCAATGCTGAATCATCTCCTGCACTCACACAGAGCGGCAGCTGGTTTGCGATTTCGCTTCTGTGCTGACATCCCCTTTTGGAAGGGGATGTCAGCACAGTCAGTCAGTATCTTCCTACTCTTTTTTTCCTCTGGGCTTAATCTAGTCTTACCCAAGCAGTCACAAGCTGTGCTGCCGTAGTCAGTGGATTTAGCTTTCTCCAGGGAAACGAGCAGCAGAGGCAGCACGTGCAGGGCTCCAGCCCACGCTCCAGCCCGCACTCCTGGACCATTCTTTTGGCCCAGCTACCCAGGGATGAGCAAACCATGCAGCTCATCACCAGCCCCTCCCTGGGGATGGAGAGCACGAGCCCTTGGGACAGAGAGCCTAGCCTACAGCAGCACAGATGGGAGAAAGGGTGGAAAACCAAACCCAGGTCCTGTCTGCTCTCAGCACAGGGCTGAAGGGCTGGGGTCAGATGTGAGCAGCACTCCTGGGACACCCACTGCTGTGGAATTCCTCCAACAAGTGTTCAGGATAAAATTAATTTAGGGAGTTGCAGCATCAGTGTAAGGACAGCACTGTGAACTTGTAATCACTCCAAGACCAAGACACATATCCAATAAACTGAGGTTTTGGGTTATCTTTTCTTTAATGTAAAAAGACCTTCATATGACCATTGGACTAATTCTTGTGCAGGTGAGGCTGTATTTAAATACATTTAACATCACAAGGCTGGTCAGTGCTAGCACCATGTTGTCACCTCACAATTTTAAATAAAGATTAGCAGAGCTGTAATTCCATTACCAGGCAAAAGTTGACCAAGAGATATTCCTTCCCTCAGAAACTGGAGTTCAGACTGTTAGCTTTTTTACAAGGTAAGAAAACTAGAAAACTTTTCTTCTTCCTTGCTTTTCCTGCCTTGTCAACACACTTCAACACCATTCAGGGCTTGATTCTGCAACCTGAAGTTGCAGTAAATGAATTAATTATCAGGTTGTATCTTATTCTTTATAGAACACCAGCATTTCTAGCACTAAATTATATAAAAAACTGCTTTCACCTAGCCTCAAAAAGAAAACCCCTAAAGTCTTTTAAAGATACAACACGTCAAAGCATTGAGCCTCTTTTGAAATTCTAATAATTCAGTGCTAAGGACACCTCTTGGATGTGCTACAAGTGTCTGCTCGAAAGTATTTTTCAGTGAATATTAACTCCCTGATTTAGTGAACATCTTTATTGTTGAACCTTCTGTTACAGGTGAAGGGAAACACCATTCTCCATTCTGCTACTGATAAGAACCAAACTGTAATTCCCTACAAGACAAAAAAGTAAGCAAAGCTGCTTCTTTGACTTCTGAATAGGAGGTGCTAGTGTATTTATTTAAATCCAAAAATTATAGTAAATTACTTATATACTAAAAGAACATAGAACCCTGAATATGCCCCTAATACCATTCTTGGTGAGTTACATTGTGCTGAGATTGCAGGTATTTTTTTCTTCTACATTTCCCACAATCCATCTTCCAAACATTCCTCCAGTGAATGGAAATCAGCCTTACTTGCTTATACTTCTCTTTATGTCAGGATAATGAATTCCTGCTCATTGGCTCTGTTTCTTTTGAGCCTTTAATTTTGATCCTTAAACACTATTTGCATGTTCCTTAAAAATCACAGATTCCTCAACTCATTGTAGAGCCTTCTCAGCTGAGTATAAACTGCAGGAGCCAGCTGTGTGCTTGCCTCAAAGGTGCTGCATGACTGAGAGCTCGTGTGTCACATGGGAAAGAATTGACATGCCCCAAATTTGCATGGGAGTGTTGGAGAGGAAATTCCATGTGGAAACACAGGAATTGTGAAGCAGACTTTGGCAATCAGCTTTTCTGAGCCCTAACAGAACAGCAGATGCACTGAGGACAAAGGGACTCCTAAACCATCACAGTCAGAGTATTTGTAAGAAGCAATTGTTTGGGATTTTCAGAGGCAGGGAAAAAACTAAGGAGCAGCTGTCTCAAAAAACAGTCTTAAATCAAAAATGGCTACAGCTTGAAAGGGAACTGGCACTAAAGCCAGAGGTCCTAAAGGTTTGGGATATAAAGGAGGTAGATTTATATAAATCACTGAAAAAGGATAAAACTAAAAAATACAGTATGTCTGCCCATGCATCTTAGGAGGAATTGAAGTGTGAATGAATGAAAATTTGGGGGTTAGTTTCTTCTGGGAACAGCCTCCTTAGTCATGGTCAGAAAAAAATTGTTGAAGAGATGCTAAGGGTAGGAGGAAATAATACAGTGGGAATGAAGCACTGTGGAAAAATACTGACTCTAATTGCTAAATTTGGCACAGATATATCTAGAAAGATAATCCTACTGAATGTTTGCTGTATTGGGATATTGGTTACTTATCAGAGGTATGTGTGTGTGCACAATTATATTTTCTGTAGCTTTCTTCAGCCAAGTGTACCATTAGAAATGGATAATTTGTAATATTCTAAGGCTGATGTTTTGCTCAGTGTAAGGTGACACTTTCCTTGCACGATATCCAAACTAATCATACTGCCAACCAACAGGCATCTTATTAGTCTGGCTCCTCAGCTTCTAAAATGTCTCATAATTCTGTGAAATATTTCTGGTGTTGAGATTCTATCAAACTGTATCTTACAAACAGTGTGTCCAGTAATGCATATCAATTTCAATAACCAGAAACTGTGAAAAGCATCCATCTTCAGTAAGTAACAAGGATATGACCCATCTTTCTTTGTCCTTATTGAACACCTGATAAATTAATGCTACCTTTCTGTGCCAGCTCCACACTGTCCATGGAGGAAGACCCAAAATGAGCTGTTCCTTTTCTGGTGCCTATGATTACAGACACCCTTTGATTCTCAATGATTCTTGACTTATTTGGTCTCTCCCTTTTGCATCTCATCAAACATAAGTGATCCTTTGGAAGTTAGGAGGCTGGAAAATGAGTGGCACATGGTGGCGTGCTACAGACAATAGCAGATCCCAAGTACTTGTGCCCACAATGAGAAGCAGATGATAAATTTTTAAGTGTGCATGTGGGTGTTTATTGACATCGCAGGTGGGTTGTGAGGACAAAAAGTACAAATTTATTAATATTGGAAACCACACTTTCTTTGTTTAGTTCTAAAAGAGGCAATAACTAACAGCAGGGTATATTCTCCTTGGTACAATAGCATGATATATAATTTTGGAGGCTATTTTCCCACTGGAAATGACAGTTGGCTGTACTCTGCAGAGATGGGACTGTGGGTAACAGACCAAGTCAGTCCTCAGCACGAACTTTTGCTCATGCAGGCACCAGACTGGAAAAACTCTGCCTTTGTGGTGCCGAACATAAAGGACTTTCCATTCTGTCTCTTTGACATTTCTTTGGATATTGAAAGAGGAACAGTGCACACTTGGGAACAACCATCTGTAGCAGGGCTGTAGATTTCAGCCTGGGTAGCAGTGACTAACCAGAGCTGGAGGAACTGGGAGAGGAGCTAGCTCCACGTTTGGGAAGAGTGAGGATGGCTTCACCTGTGGGAATCACCTGCTGCTTGCAGAGGGAGGCACAAGCTCCTCCCCAGCAGGAGCCATGTTTGCTTCCCAGCCTGAGTCTGGTCCCAGGAGGTTTCTCACATGCGCACACAAAGGCTCAGCACCTGCAGGAATTACTGACAGCAGTCAGCAAGCCCCGTCAGCCCCTTGGTATTTCAGGATTTGGTCTTTAATTCCTGCAGTCTGAGGAAGTTTCAAAGTCAGACTTCTCACTTGCTGCCCTGACACATGGCCACCTCTGCAAGAGGTCAGGTGCTGCTGCTCTCTCATCCAAGCTGATTGCCTCTGTGTTTTGTGTGGACCCCAAAAACCCCTTTGGAAAGCATTGATGATAACTGCACAATGCCCAGGGACTCTATTGCTGTCTCTGAATGAATAGGCATGGACAAGTGTTGGAAAAAGCTCTGGTCATCCATGGAGTTTTATGGCCAAAATGAAGTATACCAATGGAGTTAGGAGACTGTGGGGTTGGCTGAATGGGTTTTGGGGGATCACAGTTTTGGATGAATGTGCCTAACCTCTCCTCATGCTCTTCTTCTACTGCTAAAGTCCCTTACAGGAGCTTGTCATGCAATTATTTCCATTCCCTGACTGAGTTATGGCAATTAGTAATATCATTACTGTAGGACAGAAGCTCCAGTGAAGAACTGAGATCTCTAATAATCAGGTTTTGTACAAGTAACGAACAAGAAGTGACACTCTAGATATAACTCCTGGGACCAGGAATAAAACTTTAAAAAATGCCTCTTTGGGACTTTGAATCCCTCAGGGAGAGAGAGCAGTTGATGGAGAGCTTGCAAAAAAACCCAAAAAACATCTGTGGATTTGTGAACTTGAAAACGTCACACATGTTTCTGTTGAAGCTATGCCTCCTTGCTGTTGTTAACGTGTCACTGTAACACCTGCTGGCCCTGATTAGGATTCCTCTGGGATGGTATAATCACAGAGCACAATGTGGCCACAAAGAAATTACAGCTCATGATCTGCAACATATAAAGAGGGAATAATGATAGACTCAACCAGATTTATGCTGGGTTATCCACACATATAGCTTGTATGGATGCATTTATGTCTTCATTTACTATTTTGATTTAGCTCTGTAAACATCAGTGCTCCCTCATAACTCTGAGCCTGGCCATTATAAGTTGGTTGCTCTTATGGTATCATTGAAGAAGATCTCAAATAGGGATTTGAAATAGGAGAAAATAACAGCTTAGACTTAGGCTACTGTAAGCTGGGCTGGCTGAGGGGCAAATTTACATTTAGATTGAGCCTCTTCACATCTTCTCTTAAGTAATTGTAAACTCTCTCGTGCCTCAGCCCAAGAAAAGAATTTAGGCAGTCCTGCACTGCCAAAAACTGTCTTATGCTTTGTAAGATGTATGATAGCTAATCTAAGTAGTCAGGATTAGCATCTACTTTTAGTAATCATTTGTGCAAATAGAGCTCAGTTATCAAATGTCAGCATTAATCAGACAAAGGATATCAGCATTGCCAAAATAAACACATTGCAAAAGTGTTATGTCTGATTATTTGTATTATTCAACCAACACCCAGATGTCCTATTATGTTGAGAGCTACACAAGCATATAAGAAACCATTCCACCAGGAGGGAGTGCATGACTAATTTACGATAAGAGAAAACAATTGGACATTACAAGCAAATAAAAAGAAAGAGAGAGGAGAATTAGGGGGCTCATGGTAGTCTGTGGCTGCATTTTCCTATAAGTTTTAAGTAAAGGAAATAATGATTTTTAAGTAAAGGAAAGAAAATGTTTTGATATAAATAAATAAGTAATATGATACCAGTAATTCCTAGCAGGCATTTGCCTAGCCCAGTGGAGATTTCTGTGGTATGTACTCAGCTTTCATATTAGGGTCTTATCCTCATTCACGCCATGCCTGTTTACACCGTTCTCGCAAGGGTCTCCAACAGGCACTGCACGACAGCAGAGCTCAGAGGAACACAGCCAAAATCCTACAGCTGGCCTCATACCACACAAATCTGCCATCTGCACCCAGCCAGGCACATGCCCAGGGAGGGCTACAGGGGCTGCATTTCTTTGTTATTAAATGCCTTATACTGCCAGCACAGCATAAAGGGGTCCTGATGTGACTGATCATTCGTCTCCCTCCAACGTGTTCTGCTGCAGCGCGTTTTCAGTTTGTTTGAGCAGTAATGCGAATAAATCACTTTGTTGAGGTGCCTGGTTGAACTGGTGCTGCCCAGGACAGCGAGCATTACTGTATGTTTCAATGAGAAGAAGATGCATAGAACACAAAGATACACAGGGTTTACAGAGGTATCTACTCTCCAGTCTCCTTTCCCATCTGAGGTCACCCTGCCTCGTCATGGGCTTTTCATTATTCTGAGTCCCTATTTGCCAAGGGCACCTCCTCAGAAGTCAGGATGAGTTTTAGTCCTCTTTGCCTGCAGGAGCTTGTGGTCAGTGACAAAAGACATCTTAAACATAAAACATTCAGCAGTTGAAGCAAAGTATTTAGCGGGGGAGAAAAATATAAGTAAGACAGAAAAAAAAAATATTTATTCATGTATTTGCAATGTAAAATTTACAAGGTAACCACAGGAAACTGGGTTCTGTCAGGCACTAAAGTGTCTCAGATTAATTCTCCCAGACAATTCCCAGCCTTTTGTGAATGTGCTCCTTTTTTCACATCCCTGATTCTTTTCCCCTCCAGTGCAAAGAAGCCTGGCAGTGTCCTTCAGCTATTGTTTGTAGAAAAGTGGCTTATCTTGAGCCATACTTTTCCTTTCATTTTCCTTTTGAATTGAACCATTCTGTTCATGGGGCAAAGTCAAAACAGGGCAGTTATAAATTATCATGGAGCAGTTCCCCTTTCATCACAGGCATAAACACTTTGTAAATCCAGTAGATGAAGCTGGAATTCCCATCTATTCTTGGAATTTATAGCCAAAACCAAGTGAGAGTGGTGACATAGTAGTGCAAAACAACTTTTCTGATATCTCCCATGTAGGACAACATCTATAATATTTAGTGTTTCCATAATAATTACTATTTCTCATTATGAAATACAGCACTTGCCATCTCTTTCACTCTCTTTCACATTCCCATAAAGGAAGATTCCTTGAACTGCCCAGCAACATACCGACAAAAAAAAAAAAAAAAAAAAAAAAATTTAAAAAACAGCTAGGAGCACAACAGCTCCTTAGGGAACACTGATAAAATGTGATGGCCTGATAGAAATGCTATGACATTAAAATATAACAGTAATTTGTATTTTATAAGCCATTTTTCTAGATCAACTGAGCCCCTTCATATTGCTTCTATACACTGATTGTCTCACCCAAACAAGTAAATTACTAATATTTTACACGGAGGGAGAATAAGCGGATTAACACCTGCGAGTGGATTTGTTGTCTTTGACTCTCCTCAAAATGTTTTCTATAATTTTTAAAGTGCTTGGCCCAACGACGTCCTGCCGGTAGCTCTGGTAGATGTACACACCTGCAGCGGCCAGTGCGATCTTGGCCACAACAGGGACTTTGCCGTGTGACCTGGAAGGCATATTCGGATGCGCGAACACAGCCGTCGGGCAGCGAGGCCAACGGGTGGAAAATAAAGAGCACTAGCAGAAGTGGAATTTTCAAGAGATTTAAAAAGCCACCCAACACAGCATGGCATCACCGCTGGGTGCCCCGGAGCAGAGCTTTCGCCGCCTGCCCACTCGCGGAAGGACCGCACCGCCCTGTCGAGGTCTGTCCCTCACCCGGGGACAGGGAGGGACCTGGCCTGTCCTCCCTCTCCGAGCCGCCCTCGCCCCTGCCCTGCCGACATCCCGCCCATCGCCGCTCTCCCGGCGGATGCCCGCTCCGGGCAATCCCAGGGCGCCGTCGCGGAGCTGCTCCCCATTCCTGGAGACCTGCAAATACAGCTCTGATTTGAATGTTTTGGGGTTTTTTTCACCTTTGCAGCCTTGACAAAGTAAGGACTACCTGTTGCATACTCATGCGGCAGCGCTATTCAGCAGGATAAAGCAGTGTTCCCCCCATTTACCGGGAGAAAGGACCCGGGGATGCCCTAGCGGTCCTGTCTCTTCCCCGGGCAACGTGGCCTGGCCCCGGCCCCGGCTGGCACTGCCAGAACCAGCTGCCTGGTCTCGCCTTGGCCACCCGCCCCGTGGTGCCCGGTGCCCTCGGGCTCCAGCAGACCTTGGGGTTTTTGCCTTTAGGGGTAGTACCTTGAGCCCAGAGGAGCGGAGCGGGGACCTGGAGGCCGCAGGGTGCTGCCCACCCTCCCATCCCCCCCAAGACGCCCGGGACTGTCCTCCCCCGAGCGCGCTGCAGTGCCTCGCATCCAGACGTGGATGATCCGCGCCTGCCAAGGACCTCAGAAGCTAAGCACGCATTTACCACTTTGGTCTGACAGATACGGCGGTCACCGCGGCTGCTCCAAGGTCCGCTGTGTCCCAGCGGAAGAATCGGAAATATCCCGGCTAGTGCTGCTCTGCTCTCCCCATTAAGTCTGTGCCTCTTTCCCACGCCCGAGCCTCTCCTCCCTTTCATTTACTCTCCGTGTGCTTTGCAAATGTAAGGGCTGAAATTTCATATCCCCGTGCTCCAAAATGACGGGTCCATGTCTTTTGTAGTTCAGCCAGAGCCAGGAACTTGCTGATATCCTCGGATACTCGGCTCTGCCTCTAGGTGAACCTGTATCTGCCTTGAGCAGGGAGATAATGCGGTGGCTGTTGTTTTGTTGCTGCCAGTCCCTGGAGAGAGCGTTTCCATGAAGTCCTAGCTCGGGGGAAAAAAACCCTAAAACAAACCAAACGGGCAACGCTATATAGCTGATGACTGGGAAATCAAAATTTCTCCCTAAATGAGGCTTTCTGATAGGAAGAGGCTGGCAGAGGCGTCCCTATAATAAAGCGTACGAGGAAAGTAGTTTGCCGGGCGGGAGGAGAACTGCCTGGCTGGCTGACAGAGGGGGCGGATCCTGCGCACGGGCGGGCAGCGCCGAGTCGGAGCGGCCCCGGCAGCCGCGGGGCTATTTCAGGAGCCGGGCAGAGGCGGCGGCTGGAGCCGGAGCTGGAGCTGGAGCGGGGCAGTGATGGGGTTAGCGGCGCCGGTGGGCTGAGCGGGGGGCTTGCCAGCGGAGGCGAAGGCAGCCGGGAAAACACGCCTTTGCCTCGGGTTGAGGGGAAAAGGATCGGTTTTTTGGGCTTCATCGCAACTTGAGCAGCATCAAGCTGAGCCAGGCGGAGAGAGAAGCGGGAGGGGAAGAAGAAGAAGGAGGAGAAGGAGGAGGAGACGACTGCCACCGGGGGATTTGGGCTCGATTTATTGAAACAAATCAGTGCTCGGGAGAGAGCGGCGAGGAGGAGGAGAAGGTGGGGGTG